>JAJOZX010004028.1:235000-367500 GCA_023014485.1 Bathynomus jamesi | reverse complement strand
CGTCACCTCAAAACATTTTTAATTTTATTTTTTTGCCTAAAAGCATAAAAATAAGATAAATAATTAAAAAAACAAAACAGATTCAGTCATTTTTCTTGGCATATATTTTTTGGGACATTTATTCAAATGAAAGAACTAACGGGTACAGGGGTAGCAGTTCATTCAATTTGAACCATGTACTATATAATGTTCTGGACTGTAATTTATTGGATTTTTGGATTAGATTTGTTGTTGTTGTTGTTGTTGTTAATGCAATATTATAAAGTATCTAACGCATTAAATCTCTAAAACTAATAGAAGTAAATCGCAAGCAAAACACATAGACGCGGATGACACGAAGTTGGGTGGTAGGACGATTAATGACGAAGATAGAGGTAAAATCCAGGAAGATCTGAATAAAATCGTTGATTGGTCGGTCACGTGGCAAATGAGATTTAACGTCGATAAGTGCAAAATTTTACATATAGATTCGCGTAACGGTAATTTTGCGTATAGTATGTCAGGGAAGGAGTTAGCGAGCGTAGAGCAGGAAAAAGATTTAGGAGTTATAGTCACTGGTGATTTAAAAGTAGCGAAACAAAGTACAGCAGCGGTCAATAAAGCGAACAAAGTGTTAGGTTTTATAGCTCGGAATTTTGAATACAAATCGCGCGATATTATTGTTCCTCTTTATAAATCATTAGTTAGACCCCATTTGGAGTACGCGGTCCAATTTTGGAATCCGCATAATGCAAAAACATATAGACAAAATCGAAAGAGTTCAAAGACGAGCAACTAAGATGATTCCGTCGCTTAGGTCGAAGTCGTACGAGGATAGGCTTAAGGAGTTGAAATTGACCACACTCGAGACTAGGAGGTTAAGGGGTGATCTAATCCAGGTTTTTAAAATTATGAATGGATTCGATAACGTAGATAGAGAAAGCTTTTTCGAAATATCTTATTATAATTGGACTAGAAATAACGGGTGTAAGTTGACAAGTAGAAGGTTCGAGACAGCAGTTGCCAAAAACTTTTTTTACGCACAGAATAGTAAATAGCTGGAATAGTTTGCCGGTAGAAGTAATTAGTAGCACGTCTATAAACATGTTTAAAAATCGACTAGACGCGTATGTTGATAGATTGGGTATAGTTTAAGGTAGTAAAATTAAGGCTTTGTGGTTCGGAACCCACGTAAAATTGTAGGTCCTCTCCGCCACCACGGAGGATATACACAATACACAATTACGAACACAGTTAGGTAGACCAGCCATGAGTGGATCCTAGGGGCTAGGGTCTTTGTTGATCTGAAACATTATAACATTATAACTTCAAGATGTGTGTTTGGATGCGAATTAAAATTTTCAACGTCAATTTTACACTAAAACACACACACACACACACACACACACAAGCGTGATAACTACTTTTTAAATCCTATATCTCAAAAATGAAAAAAAAAAAATTTAATCTAACCTAACCTTAGTATCATCGAACCGAGAAGGGCATGATAAATATTTCGGCCACAATTGAGGGCTCGAAGGATGGTTCCTGTTAACTCATTAAATAGTGAGTTATTCGCTAATCTACAGTAGCTTAACCTAACCAAACCTTATCTAACCTAATCTAATCAGGGTCAACATATATATATATACACAGTATGATGCAAACCCACAAGGGAAAAGAAAAATGATTCCAAGGCCTTTCGTGTATTAAGAAGTACACCTCGTCAGGGAATGAAGGGAGAAGGCGAGATGACAAAAATATATACCACGGAACAGAAAACAAAAAGATTAGCACATGATTAACGAGAGTTGATTAGAAGTAAAAGGTATTTTAACAGGATATTGTCAATTTTATACATTCCCGCACTGTTATTGAAATTATTTTTAAAATGGATAAATGCACATCATATATACATACAGTATATATAGGATGAAAATAACTACGAAGGAAAAAGGAAACACAAAATGGTTCCTTTTTCCTTCGTGGTTATTTTCATTATAAATATTATTCACGTGTTACTTTCGTAAAATAATTTTCATATATGAAAATGAAAATGAAAATATATATATATATATATTAAGGTTCCGAGGTACCAAAAGTGTTCTCTAAAAAAAATTACCTTGTTACATCTGTGAATTACCTCACTCTCGACCTCATTTGTAGACATTTGCGTACACACACACACACACACACACACACACACACACACATATATATATATGCTGCAAACCCAGAAGGAAAAAGAAAAACGATTCCAAGGGCGTTCGTGTATTCAGAGCTACACCTCGTCAGGGAATGACGAGGTGTAGCTCTGAATACACGAAAGACCTTGGAATCGTTTTTCTTTTTCCTTGTGGGTTTGCAGCATTCATTCATTTCACGTGTTTAATTGTGAAATTCATACCATATATATATAATTTTTTTTAGGGCTGTATGTATATTTTTTAATTATTATTATTTTTATTTATTTTTAAGTATTGTTTATGGCTGTGTATCATTACTAAATTTCTTATTTACCGTTTTGTGGTTCAGTTTTCCTTCGAAAATATTGTTTATTTGAAATACGGGTTTGTTACGAGAAAGTTACGCATCCAAAATTTACGTGAAAGTTACCGACGGAAAAAATTACTGGGCAAAATTACATTAAGTAAAGTTACGCGTAAGTTACGTCAGTTATTGACAAACAATTTACGGAGTATTATTAATGCGAGAATTACGGCTTCACGATTCGGAGATGTCGACATGCTGATACCACGAATAATTTCGGATGGCACCGTCATGGCGGGAGAGTCATTTTTCTTCCTTTATTACTCAAAGTTCCGATGACGCCATATCATCGTCCATTTATCGTCGATGCAATAGTCGAAACGGGGAATTGACGCGCAGTCTTCTTTCAAAGGTGTCTTTTAACGCATTATAATTTTTACAAAATGAAAAATGAATGTGTGTGTGTGAATCCTAGCCTACTTCACGACTAACTTTGATCTAAAATGTTTTCTTCGCAGTGTTGCCACATAATTAGTGAATTACATATTACCTCATTTAATGAGCTCCAAATTTTGTAGTGATAAAACATGATATACTTTTACACGCTATTAAACGCATGAAATGTTAATACTTTAGCACTGGCACTATTTAAAAATAGGTCAAACATATAATACGTTACATATGATGATGATGACTTTCCTCTGCCTTTGACTGTTTTTTAAAGAATAAAAGGAATAACCCTTTCCAATACTTCACATTAATTACGAGATTTATGAGTTTATATATTCTCTCTCTCTCTCTCTCTCTCTCTCTCTCTCTATATATATATATATATATATATCCACACAAAGTTTTAGTTCAGTGGAAAACCTTTCACCGCTGGAGCGAATCGCACCTGATTACGCGGACCACAAACCCCAATACATATCCATTAAATAGTAATAAGGCAATGTTATAAACCCCAAACTTAACTCACAATTTCTGTCCATCCTTCCCGACACTGAGACAGGAATTTTTGCTTCCTCTCGTCCATCGGTCGGTCCCTGTAAGCCGTGTAGCGAACCTGCTGGAAAAATGAACACAGATCACGTATAAAGAATTACTATAAGATATTGAAGGAAATAGTAGCAAAATAATCTATTAGATTTGTTGAGAAATTATACATATATATGCACGGTCCGTGTGTATCATAATATATATAAAATTCATTTCACACCAAAACAGTGAAATGAATGAATGATGCAAACCCAGAAGGAAAAAAATAATGGTAAATGACAAATACTATACTTTTTCTTTTTCATGATAGAAGTCCAACGTGGGCAACGGGTCACTAGCAAAGAGGTCCCAAAATATAGCTTCCCTCACCAGCTATCTGCTAAGCAGATAGATCCCAAAGCTGGGTCCTATCAGCCTAGCAGATAGCTGGTGAAAGAAGCTATATTTTGGGATCTCTTTGCGAGTGACCCGTTGCCCACGTCGGGCTAACATCATGAAAAAGAAAAAACTATAGTGTTTGTCATTTTCCATTACTTATTCGAATTATAGTGGATTTAATTTTCCCCGGAGAGTTTCTTCTTCCATGCACGGTCTGTGTGTAATATATATATATATATATATATATATATTATATATATATATATATATATATAAAATGCTTTTTTTATGGTTTATTTGATGCCAATCCACTATTATATAGTGGATTGGCATCAAATAAACCATAAAAAATTGGGATAAATCCACGTAAAATAATAATAATAATAAATGTTTATATTTTTTGTTTTTGTATTTTATTTTTTCTCAGTTTTGAAAGTTAAAATGAAAATGTTTCATCAATTTTTAGTTTTGTTCATTCAATTTTTAACATTAAATTTATTTAAATAAATAAATTAGTAACCTTTGTTTAAAGTAAAACTCGTTTCGAGTTTATCATAATTTCCTAAACTCATCATTCTCACTAACGCGCGATATCACGCCAAAGCAACAGAATCCATAATAGTTTATAAACCACATTCTGACTATTTGCCGAGTGTAGCTAACTAGCTACTTAAACGCTGACGTAGTCTCGAACAAACGTGGGGAGAGTAGGTCGTGAGGGGGAGAAGGAAGCGTAATTCGGGTGTAACTACATTTAACTTTCTAAACTTAATTAAACGCGCAACATCCATCAGAGGTTCATGAATAGTCTATTCGCGCGTAAAGTCACATTATTAAAATGTGGAAATAGATCGTTTATACGTATACTTCCTGAGGTGGGAAATACAACAATCTATTTATTATTGTTATTATTCCATTTTGTGACTTAAAATGAAATACGAGTAACTATAAATCTCAAAATATATTTATTACATCAAGAAACGATAATATATATGGTTTAAGCGTTTATTTATATCACATCAATAATAATAATATGACCCAAAACGGATTCAATAATAAAAAAGAAAATCTAGATTTTCGTCGAACCTCTTTCACGCGCGTGATCAGAAATAGTTAAAGAGTAACGTCTATTGAGTAAAACTATTTACCAATTATATAAAGGTTAATAACGTACGTTTTGTATTATAAGAGAAGAATTCCGCTCCTCTATCAATATAAGCATTATTTAACGATAAAACGGCGCCTTTTAGCTCTCCTATTTAACCGTTACTATATACAATCACTTAAGTAACGAAATAACTTAATGTTTTCTTCAATTACTTAAAAGAAAATATCGTCTATTATACATATTATATTTAAATCCACTCCAAATTTTACACATTTCAAGACAGAAAATACAAAGGTTTTACTTATACATGCAGTGTTCCGCTCATGAGGGAATTACAATTGTAATAAATATAAATTAAATATATTTGGAAGTCAATTTAGTCGAGATGTGTGTTGTGTGTGTGTGTGTGTGTGTGTGTGTGTGTGTTATATATGCATTTAAATTTATTACATATCCATACCTTATTTAACACTAAACAGAAATTTAAGCAAGAATATGTTTCCTCCCTGAAGGTATTTGTAATTATTTCTAATTGTTGTATATAGTGAGCGAAAATATCTTTGGATGCAAAATGAGTGTGTAATCATCGAAATTTAGTGTGTAGGCAAAAGGAAAGAACTTTATATAATTATACGCTCATAATACTAATAATTCTCAATATATTATGCATGTATTATAGGTTTATACTTCAAAGGAAGACACGTATCTGTATAATAGACAGTTAGACACATTAGGCGAAAGTCGATCCATATACATTGGATGTTGCGTGTAGATGTTAAATATTTTTTAGAATATTCTCTTACGCAATTATGTGATCTCACAATTTTAATTCTACATTTTGTATATTTGCTATTTCGGGGTTAAGATTCTGGGTTGCTGAGCTGGGGGTCGTGGGATTTTGAACCTCCTTGGCGGGTCACACTTCGGATGACACGTTAAGCTGTAGGTCCGAGGTAGGGTGACAAACCTGACATTCGTCAGAGCAAACAATTTAGATGGAAGCGAAAACCAGAGTTTATATACACACAGTATATATATATATATATATATATATATATATATATATATGTGTGTGTGTGTGTGTGTGGCTCAAATTCACATTAAACGCGTGAACTTCTTTATTTTTAAATAATCCGCAGGAAAAAATGAAATTGACAAAATTTTCCTGAACTGAAGAGGAATTGAAATAAACTCTAAAGTACTCATTTTTCCTGCTGGTTATTTAAAATATATATATATATATATGTATATATTTTTTTTTTTTAACTGCAAACACGCAGTATAATTAACGTAAAGAACGACGCTTATATAGGAGATATTCCGCGCAAGATGAGAGAGAGAGAAGAAACAAATTTTCATTTGTTTCGTTCTCTCTCTCTCATCTTGCGCGGATTATCTCCTATATAAGCGTCGTTCTTTACGTTATAATATATATATATATATATATATATATATATATATAACTGAGTTCGTATGCATGCCCAGAAATTTTGGTGTTGACTTTTTGAAGCGAACATTACTGAGGTCGACCTTGTGATGGAAATCAACTTTGGTTCTCTTCAGAAAAATGTTCATTCCTGAAACATCATTAAAAATAGTGGTTCTCCTTGTTGGTTTACGTCGTCGTCGTCGTTGGCCTAGGCAAGCTACGGCTTGGGACCGTAGCGCATCTATCCGGTATAGGTTAACCTGGATGATGTAGCCATAAGCACTGCCGCTAGTTAAGTGCCAACCAGTGATTATCTCACTAGCCGTATTGAGTCCGTTAGGCGAAACTACGACAGTACCAAAGGTGGAAAATATAACCTTGGTTTTCTATTATTTATTTGCAAAATGGACATGGCATTAGATTAAAATAAATATTTGAATATAAATGATTAACTGACAATTGTGATATATAATTAATTATGTTTACATACAATAAAATAATATAGTATACATAAAATTAGTATTAATGTGGTTCACAATTGAATTATAATGGGTAACTAATTTAAAATGAATTTATACTATCCGAAATTCAAGACGGTAAAATTAACATTTAACTTGAAACTAAAATAAGAGTATTCACTACACACCCCCACCAGAGAGGAAGTTCAAAGAGTTCCGAACGACACAGATTTCCGCTGAACCTTTTTGGTAGCTACTTGTACCTCACTTAAGGTTGATTCAAAAAACGCAGGCTTAAGACGATCGATAGAAACCTTGTCGACCTTGGAACCGCGCTGGATGAGAAATGATTTGCGCGTACGTCGGAGAACTTCATAGGGTCCGTCATATGGACATTGGAGAGGCCGTTTTGGGACAGGTACACGAACGAAAACGTGGGTGCAAGACTGGAGGGCTGGGGAAATAAAGATGTTCTGTTGGCTAGTCAATCGAGGGGGAACAGGCTGAAGGGACTGCATGTGAGAGGAAAGTGTTTGAGCGAATTCCGTAGGATCACATGACTTATCCCCTGCAGTGAAGTAGGCACCTGTAAGAGTATTCACTACATCCTCAACGTTTATTTTTGTTTTTAATGTTTATGACGAAACATTTGCTCTTGGCCCCTCCTTCCTGCGTAAAAAAATATATAGTGAGAGAGTCTTTCAACCTTTTTAGATATTATTTAATTCGCCGATATGAGAAAAAGGTTTATGTCGCAATATGCAAATTTATTTTAATAATTATTACGTACCAATAGCAGTTTTGTAAACGCTTTTCGACAACGTTTAATGAATTTGAAGCATTCACTCGAAAATGTTTAAAAACGCGACGACTAAATGTTAACGTAACATACGCGGAAAACAAACAAGATTTCCCGCAATCTTCTTCCGTACATAGAAATATTATCTTCTATTGTCTCAAATCATTCCAAAACTATTTCTTCTATTTAAGAAGTTAAGTATTGTTAAAAGAAAGTATTATATTATTCAACGAGAAGTTCTGAGATACCCAAAAGAAGGAAAACTTTTCCTAGATTGGAACCTCAAAAAGAAGTTATAAGTTCTAAATTCAGAAGGTTTGATTTTGAGTATAGGAAGTCTTATCGATTGTATCCGTAAATTATTGCGTAAAGATATCTCTCTTAAAAATTATAAGATTTTAAAGGACTACTTTAATTTATAGTTTTAATAACCACAAAATTTTGGTTCGAAATCCCCTACATACACACGTACAATTTTTCTTTGGTTAGATTAGCATAATTATTATAGGTTAGGTTAGGTTAATAATAATAATAATGATAATGTCGCTAGAATGTCCGTATCCATCGACGAAAGATGCATTATAAGTCCTCGACTCCGGGCTGTTTTGCGAGTTATGTCTCAACACCGCTTCCGATCGATCGGCTAATTAGTTAAGCCACTTTGGGTTTGGGTAGTAGTTGGATGTGGAAACCGTCGTTCGCGTCCGGATCATGTAGCGACCCACGGTTCGGATCCGACCTAAAGCCGTAGGTCCCCTCCACCACATGGCCTTTGCTATTACGAAGTAGGTTAAACATCCTTATCAAAACACGCGCAGTCCTTCTGGCTAAGTTTTTTTCGCTTTATTATTTTCGAAGGCAAATCAAGTTTAGAAGATGAAATAAACAGCTTATGTATAATCAGAAGTACTTACGATAGAATATCAAAACTACTTATTATTATTCATTATATAAAGGTTACTCAGAAGGTTACTTTACGCCTGAAAACAAATGGAAAAACAGATGCTGATTGAATTGTTACTTTAGGAAAACACGCAGCGACGCGTTTATACAAGCTGATTCTCCGTATTCACTGAGCGTTTGTGCGGCGGAATTCATTATTATCGTCAGTCTCCTTACGCGTATCTTTCGTTTTCTGAGAATCAGAAATAACGGAAGCGAGAATCAAGTACTTTTTTAGTTGTTAATGAAACTTGATTTATTAATTAAAGATTAAAGTTCTAAGTTGAACTTCACCGCAATTAGTTCTGCGCGGAGATAAAACTATTTGGGATATTTTTTTTTTAACAGAAACTCGGGATCACCCGAAGATCAGGGCCCCCAGCCTTCTTTAGTTAGCTTTATAAGGCTAACTAACGAAAATATCACGACCTAACCTAACCAATCGTCAAGGGCGTACAGTTGACCTAACGATTGGTTAGGTTAGGTCGTGATATTTTCGTTAGTTAGCCTTATAAGACGAGCCAGAGAACGCTGGGGACCCTGATCTTCAGGTGATCCGAAACTCGTATTTTAATAATTCACACGCAAATAATTTTTTTTTTAAATCATATTCCTTTTTTAGTCATTTTTCCTCGTTAACATTATTTAACAGGTTTTTAAAAGTATTCATTAAAAAATTTTAAATTAAGCAAATTATATTTACTTCGGATATGTTATGTTCAAATTTACGTTGTCTAACCGAATTTCCCGAAATTTTAATTTATATTAGAATTCTTCGCTTAACTCTAATTTAACTTCCTTATATTCACTCATGCGCATTATACGTACAAAAAAAAATATAAATTTTTATATCATTACAATTCGAACCGCTGTCCCTTAGTCTGTCCATCACGCAAAGTACGGAGTACTGCTTTCGCTACCGTACGCCACTCGAAGTTGCGGAAGAGATTTTGACAAATTGGATATTTATAGTTTTGCTCTCTACACCGCAGTTTTTTTTTAAATTAAGGGAAATTTTCTACGTTTCCATTTAAAAATTATATTTAGAAAATAATAAAAAAATACATTTTGAAAACTAAAACACCCGATATTATAATCTTCTATACGAACAAAATGTTTTGCGGGGTCATGTAGCAGTCGTCGATATAGAGGGTTCATTTTTTGTTTAAATAATGTTTCGTAAGAAAAATATTAATAAAAGAAAGTTGTTTTCTTACTAAATAATGAGCAATTTTTGTTTAAAAAATTGTTTATTTTTTGGATGAAGAAATTTATTTGTGTTAAAACCTTTTTTAAGTAAATTAGTTTATTTCAAAATTACGTTTTTGCCTACAACTAAAATGTGTAATTTTAGGGAAAGAAACTTAATTGTTTTATTAAAAATGTTCTTTCTCTTTGTGTGCATGTAAGTTATAAATGACTAATATAAATCTCTCTCTCTCTCTCTCTCTCTCTCTCTCTCTATATATATATATATATATATATATATAGCGAAACTATCCCTTTTACCAGCATGTATAAATATACGTTGCTATACGTAATAGCCAAATGCAACAAATTGAAAGCGTCTCAATGATGGTTGGCAAGATTCAAATTTCTCCCCTCGCCTTCGTGCCAGCCAATCATAAGTCTCATACGCAAGTTCTCCGCCAATCAAAACAGTCAAATTATGCGACAATGACTTTCTACCCAATCAGAAACCGAGATAGTGGTCACGGGGGTAAATGAGTCCCCGAATGACCCCCAGGGAAGTAGGGGAAATATTTTGCATTAGAATCCGTTCGTAATTTGATACATGTGAATTGCTTTTTTAATCTCGTCGAGAAGAAAGAACAGATGGACGCCCTTCCGAGCCTTTAAAAGGACCCGTTCCCTTTTTTATCTTCAGGGGGACATTTTGGCAGAGGGTTCCACCAAATATTGATTCCATTCCCTCTCTCTACCCCGCCCTCTCTCTCTCTCTCTCTCTCTCTCTCTCTCTATATATATATATATATATATATAGATCAGAAAAGAGAGAGAGAGAGAGAGAGAGAGAGAGAGAGAGAGAGAGAGAGAGAAATAATTAAGTAATTAATGTATATCCTCTTCGGTGGTCTTTGGAACCTTGGCGCGAACTCATTCGAAGCAGACTTTAAGCAACTTCAGTTCCACAATGATCAAATGCGAGTCGTAAAATACTCGAAGACCCGTTCGCAATCTCTCTCTCGTGCAATTAACAAAACAGACTTACTAATTACCCGCACGAATTATAAAAACATGTTTCCAACTATGTATGTATCTATCTATCTATCTATCTATATATATATATACTTTCGATGAGAAACCATGCTAATGGTAGGAAAGAAATTTTTTTTAAATGGTGACGAGGTTTTTTTACTTTATTTCTATTTTTATATCAGATGAAATTTCTATAATATAATTATCTTTGTAAAGAAATATTAAACGTTTCAGTTCAAAAATTTCTTGACTCAAGAATTTGATCCATCGGTAAAAACGTTTGTCCTTGTTGACGTTCCATCGTATATATATATATATATATATATATATATATATATATATATATATATATATATATGCAGGAAGGAGGGACCAAGGGCGATTACTCGTAAAAGCGGCCCCATACTCATAAAAGATATATAACCAATATATGTATTATATGAGCAGAGATGAGGTTTAATATCAGTAATTGTGGCTTTATGAAGACAGTTTCTATGAGTGCATGATCATATTTTTATATGATGTTGAATTTTCAGTTTTCCTGCGAATTTTTTTTCCATTTTCTGAGAGATCAATAAATGACCGTTCGACCATCGGTTTTTGTACAAATGAGGGCCTCCTAGGAAGAAGTGGCTATGTGACAAAAGTAAAAAACGTCAGAAAATGCAGTTAAAAGTTGTACATATTTTAGTTTTGTCGCTTAACCACTTCTTCCTAGGTGGAGGGCCTTAAATAGCTAATGCAAATAATGTGAAATATCTCTTTTGAAGGTTTTGGTCGTATCAAAGTTTTCTTTATATACGGAATCATGTATGTACACACACACACATATATATATATATATATATATATACACACGTGTATATCACTCAAAATAAAACCTTCTAAATTTAGAATTTAGAATTTCTTTTTGAGGGTGCATTCTATAAGGTTTTTTCTTCTTTTCTGTACCAAAGCTTCTTGTCAAATGATATGATAACTTTTTTAATGATACGTAACTTCTTTAGATAGAAAAAAAATTGTCTTCGAAACTTCTTTTTGATTAATTTGAAACAAAAGAACAGAATACTTCTATGTACAGAAGGTTGCGGAAGTCTTTGTGTTTTACGTAAAAGCCTGAAATTAACGAAGTCACTGCGATACTAACGTCATTTTAAATAGATAAAATGCCAAAATGAAGACAATCATTAATTTCGACCGACAACGAATGAGGCGAAAGTTATCTTAATTTAGTAGTATGCACGCAACAAAACCACTGCAAACGCATGCACGTTTATATGCGGTGGGTGAACTAACATCATCTTGTTATTAATCTCTTCTCTGCGGGAGTAAGCGACACTGTTTAGAGTTACCCTAACCGTTATACTGCATCCTAAGTGCATATACTCTACATATAGGTCCGGTTGCGCGATATATCATGCGCGAGAAACGCCTCGAGCCTCTTATGCGTCACCCTTCAGGTCATGCGGACTCGTTTCAAATTAAATATAAACAGACCCCTTTTCCACTCGCCACCCAAGAATTTCCCTTCAGTAGCTCAACTCAAACCGCGTGAGCTTTCATACCCACATTTTGAAAACTTTGGATCACTTTAACATATTGCTTCCCAGGAAACTCTCTTTAACATATTGTTTCCCAGTGTATATCACTTTAACATACTGCTTCCCAAAAATAGACATTACACAACCAATTACAGTTACATTACAATAGTTTATAATATTTAGAGATTAGCTAGTCGAGAAAATGTAAATTTATGGACAACTTAACTTATTATGCTTTGCCATTTTTTGTGAATGTAAAATATTTGGATCACCCGAAGATCAGGGCCCCCAGCCTTCTTTAGTTAGCCTTAAATCTAACTAACGAAAATAGCACGACCTAACCTAACCAATCGTTAGGTCAACCGTACGCCCTTGACGATTGGTTAGGTTAGGTCGTGATATTTTCGTTACTTAGCCTAGCTTACGAACCTCTTTCTAAACAACCAACCTTTCTCTTTTTAACATATTGCTTCCCAGTGTTAATCACTTTAACATATTGCTTCCCATGAGGGATCACTTTAACATATTGCTTCCCGAATGCTTTGGGAAGCAATATGTTAAAGTGATCGAAAACTTTTGTTGATCCGAAGATCATCAATGTCCAACATTTTTTTGAAAATTTTAAACTAATTCACTTTTTTATTTAATTTAATTATAACTTTCTTCGTACAAAACACTTTCATTTATTTTTTAGTGTAGACTACTTCCTTCTACAATAATATTAATTTAATCTACACTAATATTTCCTAAACGCAGCAGCTGTATGCTGAATCATGAGGTTATCTTCAGGGGGACATTTTGGTAGAAGGTACGCAGTACTACAGTTATACTTTCCAACATATTGTATTCATTGTTCAAATTTAACAGTTGAACATAACGCTTGAATATGTATAACGGAATTATTTACAGGAAAATGAATTCTCTCTCTCTCTCTCTCTCTCTCTCGTTATATATATATATATATATATATATATATATATATATATATATATATATATATATCCATCCACACTTGTGACACAGTGTGAATGCTGAGGGATTAAATTGTATATACAGAAAGTAAAAGCTTCCTTGTTTTTGCAGAGCATCGCTCCAAATATGTACAGTTTACATTGGTTGCAGGATATGCAAAACTCTTTCGTTTTAATTACTGTAATTAAATAAAGTAAACGAAATTTATGCATATATAAATATATATACAGTTTCAGTGTACTTATTAAAGTAAATAAATATTTATGTTTAGCGTTTTTTATAGAATTAAAGTAATTAAAAGGTGGAATTATGTAATAAATCAGAGTGAATCCCGAGCACCTACTTATACTCGTGACTTTTATGAATCTCATTTGCGAGTAATTTCCTATGCAATTATAATATATTTTTGGTGTACTGCGAAAATTATACTTTTATCAATGACGGATTCATTCTGATTTACTGTACCTAGACGAACACAATACAAATGTGGTCTCGCTCACATCATTAAAAATAACTGTATACCGCTGATATTATACACTAATTCACAGTTACAAACACACACATACACACACATATATATATATATATATATATATATATATATATGATGAATAAAACCACGAAGGAAAGGAAACACAGAATGGTGCTCAAGCGCTTTCGTCTAATGACATCCTCAGGAATGACGATGTCATTAGACGAAAGCGCTTGAGCACCATTCTGTGTTTCCTTTCCTTCGTGGTTTTATTCATCATAAATATTTTTCACGTGTTGCTTTCGTGAAATAATTTTCATATATATATACACACTGGTAATATATTCTAGAGTGAAGTAGACACCTATATCTGTGAAAATATAAAATTCAAAGTAGCGTATATAATATAATTTGTATAGAAAGGCTTTAACACTTAAATATTTAACGGAAGCTTATGCAAATGCACGCAATAATATATGAAATGATATATATTCTACACAAAAGTCATTCATCTTTAAAACATGCACTAGAAATATTATTTTAATTAAGCGATTATTCACAGCTTACGTAGAAGAATGAAAAGTTGAAAGTTTAATATATATATATATATATATATATATATTCCAGTTGAGCCTGATATATATATATATATATATTCCAATTGAGCCTGGAATAAAAAATAAATATATATATATATATATAATATATTCCAGTTGAGCCTGGAATAACTGGCTATGTGAAGTGGAGAGCGCAAGAAACCAATTCTCAGCTTCACCAGGCCAACTCAAAAGGAGAGACAACAAGCCTGACCTCCACAAAATAAGAAATGAGGAATCATCGCACAGAACATCTAAAAGGTTGAAAGGTGTATATATATATATATATATAGGTAAAGTGACAAGCTTGACCTTCGTCAGAATGAACAATTCGGACGGAAGCAAAACCAAGGTTAAACCAAGATAATAAGTATATAGGCCTTATATATAATTCTGTAGAAAATATAAAACTCTTGAATTTGAAATGCACACAAAATATAACCTTCGATGCACAAGAAATTATTTTTACAGCTTTGGATCAAGTATTCATATTTCGGTTGCGTACGATTCTTTTCAAAGGATCACAAACTAAACGCTCAATTTCGAAAAGGCTTTATCACTTAAGCTTTTCCAACCTTATTTTTACCTTAAACGCAAGCTATATATATATATATATATTGTGTATTATAATTTTGTTAGAATGTACTGAACTTTGTTTTGTAATGTACGTGTTTGTAATTTTATTGTAATATAGTAGTACTGTACTTCATTTTGCGATGGTTGCTTGACGGTTTGTTAAGATTGCGCCACTGCTAACATAATCGTTAATTCTTTGATAGGATTTAAGGTTTAGTTATGACCATGTATATCAAGATCGTGTACATGGTCTATCGTTAAAGATCTATTTGGAAGACTTCAACTTTCGGTTAGAAATTATGGGGAAAGAGACTAGAGATAGTGAATAAATTTATAAAAAAAGAAAGTTTATACGCGATTGGCACTCGTGTGCTGGTTATGGTTGGGGTGGTTCAACTGTTTGGCACTATAACTGTATTTGGTTGTGGTTCCCTTCTCCGAGCAACATCATCATCATCATCATCATCTCGGCCTTCCTCACCTCACTTTCCCTCGCGAGTTTCCTGAAGAGTTCATCAGATTCGAATTTTGCTTTCTGATTCCTCACCACCCTCGGGATCTTAAAGGGGAAAAGCCTTTTCTGGGCGGATGGC
Source organism: Bathynomus jamesi (assembly GCA_023014485.1). Taxonomy (NCBI): domain Eukaryota; kingdom Metazoa; phylum Arthropoda; class Malacostraca; order Isopoda; family Cirolanidae; genus Bathynomus; species Bathynomus jamesi. The sequence goes on along the minus strand of JAJOZX010004028.1, from coordinate 351,951 downwards.
TGGTGAGGGGACTCGTACAAGGACGATAAATGAGGAGCGTCGAATGGGGTTAACATTGTAGACATCGACACTGGTTCATTCATCATCATAGACATAATTGCGTTTTGTTTTGTCTGCTTATTTAGTTATTAGTTCTATATAATTATATTTTTTCCTAAATTATTAGTATTCTGGGCTCTCACAAATGTTTATTAACATTAAATATATATATATATACACACACACACACATATATATAAATATATATATATACATATACATATATATATATAATAGTCTACGACTTTGGTTTACATTTAATAATCTCGAAATTAAAATACACAAAAAAAATTAGATAAATTCTACATTAATTGTTTTATTTCTGATGCTTTCTTTATACGCAGATAAGTGAATCGTTTAAGCGAGAACGGTTCTTACTTCATTTAAAATACTTGGAAACACATTCATCAAATGTAGGTAATATTTGTCGGTAATGTTTTTAATTATAGTCTTCATATATACCTTTACATCTTCGCAGTCTACCTTTTTAAATTAAGACAAATCAATGACTTAAAATTTAAATTAAACGCAAATTGAATGACGTATGCACAGTATATTATGGAGTAATAAAATTACGAAACAAATTTGCGATGTTTTCTGCGTAAGTTATTTATTAAAAGTTAATTTTTCATAATGTGATATAAAGAGAACTTGAATTCGCTTAAAAATTATTGCACAAAACTATTACACAGTCTTTATTTTTTCCTTTTTTCTTTCTGTATCAGCACAAACTGTCACTCATGCGCATTTTCGTTACAAAAAATAAAAAATAAAAAAATAAATAATAACAATAGTGTGTGTATATAAGATTCCTCTACACTTGATACGTCCGCTCCTGGCACCAGCAGAAGGACAACTAAACGCTTCATTCTTTCGACCTCCATTGATCAAGCTCCGCCTACGTAATATGCTATTACGTGATTGGTTACGTAAGTTGGTTTAAGGCGTGGTTTAATCTTTTCAATGGGCGGAGTGTGCGTATATAATGAAAAATTTCCATTTTTAGAAAATAATTAAAAATCTTTTTAATTAGTACATATCTACGTAATAACTCAATCTTGGAAATCGATAAAAATTGTACGTTCTAACGAATAGACACGCTTTAAGTATTAATTATTTTAAGGGCAATTTGCGAGATTTTTAATCTTTTATCGTATCTCCATTTCTCGATTTATATCATTATAATAATAATAATAATTTCCTCGGTGCAGAAGCCAATCCATTCTAACATTATATGAAACAATAGAATGAAAATAGATTAGTAAATTAGAGCTTCCATATATGATAACAAACCACACGTGACTTTTAAAAAGTTCACTCGGGTTTTGTTTGCAAAGATTTGAACTTTGGGAAGGATTTTGTTTCCGGAAAGATTCTACCAATACTTCCTCCGCTTTTCAGATACGTTCACTTCCGAACTTCCGACTACATTTCAATATAAAAAGTAGAATAATTGGCACATACAATTAGTAAAGTATTCCACCGACGTTTCCTCTCTCTCTCTCTCTCTCTCTCTCTCTCTCTTTTTCTGCTCTCATATTATCGATTTCATTTTCCCTTTTCAAGCCCTCAGATCCCCTCAGAGGGAATTTTCTTTATTGAACTAAAGATTCTGCAATTATGTCGCTGGATGCGTCCGAACAAAGAGTACTCAGACAGATTCCACTGAATTGTTCCTATATATAAAATCAACCTTTCAATATATATATATATATATATATATATATATATATATTATATATATTATATATATATATATATATATATATAATATATATATATACACCGTGTGTGTATATATAAATTCGATGACAGAGAGGGAAATGAGAGAAGTTGTGCATGCATGACCTGACCTGTGACCTTAATATATAACGGATAAATACGCAGTTCGAAATGAGAGCCAAAAAAAACAACAACCACTTTTTCATTCTATGAAGGAGAATAACGGAAGTGTGACCAAACTTTGAAATTTACTGCTGGAATTTCAGAAATAAAACATGCACGAGACAAACCTCAAAATTTGCTGTTTTAGGACTACTTTCGGTCATACAAAGGCCTATAAAATATTTCTTATATTCTACCCTTGGCACTTAAAGTATATTCATGACATTCTATATACAGTATATGTTACGCTAAGATTGTGAAATTAGTGATTTCCTGAAATCCCTGAAATTTTCAGAAACTTAACATAATTTATACCATGATGCTAAATTGACAAAAAGTGGATAATGACCTAACCGAACCTAGCTACGTGAGGTGGAGAGCAAAAGAAACCGACTCTCTACTTCATTAGGCCAACTCGAAAGGAGGGGCGACAAGCTTCACCTTAGTGAAGTGAGGAATCATCGCACGGAACATTTGAAAGGGTGAAAGGAAAGGTATCAATGCATCATACTTTATATACGAATATACATAAAATAATGAAAATAGAATGAATGTAGCCGCGACTTCAAAGCTGCCAAAGAAGGGAATGAGGCGAAATAAAATTTGTATGAATATATAATTTAATGTAATCCAACACTCAAAATAAAACCTTTTAAATTTAGAACTTATAACTTCTCTCTGAGGGTGCATTCTACGGGAGGTTTTTCCTTCTTTTCAGTATCAAAGTTTCTTCTCACATGATATAATAAATTTTTTTAATGATACAAAACTTCTTTAGAAAAAGGAGAAATGGTCTTCGAAACTTATTTTTTGAGTGAGTTGAAGGGAGAGAAGATAATATTTCTATGTTGCGGGAAATCTTTGTTTTCTGTGTATAGAAACAGGATTTAACTATATATATAATATATATATATATATATATATATATTTAACTGATACAGGAAATGTATACAGATGTACAAGCTATGGTTAGGAGCTGTCTGGGAGAGACGGACAGTTTGAAGTAAGAGTTGGGTTGCATCAGGGATCTGCGCTTAGTCCGTTTCTCTTTAACATAGTGATGGAAGTGCTGACAGAGGGAGTGAGGGAGTGAGCGCCATGGAGTATGCTTTACGCAGACGATATGGTATTGTGTGCCGAGACAAAGGAGGAGATGGAACAGAAGTTAGAGAGTTGGAGAGGAGCGTTGGAAGATAGAGGGATGAAAATAAGCAGAAGGAAGACTGAATACTTACGGTTGGCTTACACGAGGATCAGGAAGATGAGATGGTAATGAATGGAGAAGTGATTAAAAGAGTAGACCGATTTAAGTACTTGGGCTCGTTAATGGATGAGGAAGATGTGGAGAAAGAAATTAATAATAGAGTGCGAGCTAGGTGGAAGAATTGGAAAGAAATGTCGGATGTCTTGCGCGATAAAAAGGTTCCAGTGAAGTTGAAAGGAAAGGTATATAAAACTGTGGTGAGACCAGCAATGTTGTATGGAACGGAGGCATTACCTATGAAGAAGACAAATGAGAACAAAATGGATGTAGCAGAGTTGAGGATGTTGCGATGGATGCGCGGTGTGACAAGATAGGATAGGATCAGGAATGAGTATATTATAGTATCTGTGAAGGTGGCAGAGGCATCAAAGAAGATACAGGAGGCAAGAATGAGATGGTATGGGCGCGTGATGAGGCGAGATGAAGATTATGTCGGACGTAGAGTGATGGTGATGGAGTTGCCGGCTGGGCGAAGAAGAAGAGATGGAAGGTTTGCGTTAGAGCGGACTTACGGGAGAAGAATTTGGAGGAGGATATGGTGTACGACAGACCAAGAAGGAGGCCACTCACCTTAAACAGCGACCCCATATAAAAATGGGATTAATTATGCTGAGGAAGAAGATATATTTAACTATATATATATATATATATATACCGTCCTCCGCGCCCAGATTATGTAGCGACCCGTGGTTCGGATCCAACGTAAAGCTGTAGGTCCTCTCCGTCATATGACCTTAGATGTTGCGAAGGAGGTTAAACAACCCCACTTAAAAATATATATATATTAGTTAAGTTAGTACAGTTTCAAAGTTTGCGGATGACACGAAGTTGGGTGGTAGGGCAATTAATGATGAAGATAGAGGTAAAATCCAGGAAGATCTGAACAAAATCGTTGATTGGTCAGTCACGTGGCAAATGAGATTTAACGTCGATAAGTGCAAAATTTTACACATAGGTTCCCGTAACGGTAATTTTGCGTATAGTATGTCAGGGAAGGAGTTGAGAAGCGTGGAACAGGAAAATGATTTAGGAGTTGCATTTTAACTTCACTTCAAGCGTTGCCTTTTTTTTTTAACTCGTCTTTCCATATTTGGGAATGATCAAAATTTATAGCAGCGCATTTTCAATGTCCGAAACACCGATTATAGATTAGTTTAAATTGTTTTAATACCTTCGATTCTTATAATCTATTCTTGACTCTGTGTGTGTGTGTGTGTGTGTGTGTGTGTGTGTGTGTGTGTGTGTGTGTGTGTGTTTTACCTCAATAAGAAAAGGGGCGATAGTTTTCTTACTTTTGAATTCAAGACATTGATCACATACGTTTGCGTACAGAAATAAAATTAGAACTTTCCCGTCCCAAATTCCGACCAACTTCTTGGACGGAAAGTTTTAATCCTTCACAAATGCAACGTCTTCATCGATTTAGGAACCGAAAAGTAACAACGAAAAAAGCTTGAAAAGAAGTCGAAACAGCGATCGATCAAAGGGAATTATCGCCGCATAAATTGAACAAAGGAGGAAAATCGCTTCCTCATTTTTTATTTTTTCAGCGTTATTTGCAGTGAGTTAAGAACACCCCCACTCCGCTCGCTCCCCCTCTCAGCCTTAAAATTTGCCTCCAAAAAGTGACAAGGAAAAACAAATAGAGTTTTTCCTTTATGAACTATCGTGTCGTGAAAAACCTTAAGCCTTAAATCTCACATGTGACACTGTCAACATTTTAATATAAGCTTTTTTATTGGACACACACACACACACACACACACATATATATTAAAGGCATAAGGTAAGGTGAGTGTGTATATATATAGCTACTATTTATATATATGATATAGATAATTATATATAGATATTATTAATATATATATATATATATATATATATATATATATATTATATATATATATTATATATGTAAGGCATAAGGTAAGGTGTGTGTGTATATATAGACTATTACATACACATAATATATATATATATATATTATTATATTATATATATATATATTATATATATATAATATTATATATATATATATATATAGTATATATATCACTTATTACCTCTCATTATCCTTTACCACTAAAATAACAACAAAGAAACTGAAGACTTTTTTAAACAATCTAATTATAGTCATTGAAACCAAGATTCTGAAGTCAAAACATAACTTTCAAACAAGATGTGTGGTTCATTTCTCAGGCTCTCTTGCCAATATATATATATATATATATATATATATATATATATATATATATATATATATATATATTATATATATATATATATATATATATATATATATATATATGCGCCTCGGTGGTGTAGTTGTTAGCGTCGCTGACTACAAATACATCGGCCCCGGGATCGAAACCCGGTGACGGCAGCCGGCGCGCAGCAAAACCCAGCTGTTCATCCTTCCACACAATAAAAAGTGGTTGGTGGGTAAATGGGTACCCTGGGTGGCCTAGACGCTGGGCTGCTGGTGGGGCGTGGTTCGGATTCCACGTTAAACTGTAGGTCTAAGGTAGAGTGAAAAGCTTGACCTTCGTCAGAATGAACAATTTGGGTGAAAGGGAACCAAAGGTTAAAGGTTATATATAAATCGTGGAAATTTTGGCATCAGCCTATCTTATTAAAATGTTATATATACAATGTAAGTGTATAAAATGTTTGGGCGAATTGCCCCAATTTTTTTTTAAGTTGGAAAAACAAATTCTATGAAATGCTTCGTAATTCGTACAAACACAATTTTGGAAACGAGGAATCCATTCTAAAATTTGGGGTGAATCTGAACAAAAACTATTTATTGTCTTCATGAATTGAAATTCAAATCATGCTTCACAAACTATACTCTTCTACGAATATACATACACACATCTCTAAACATTAGTGGTTCCAGGATCATAAACCAAAAAATGTCGTTTTACAAGCCAAAGTGAAAGGTTCTCTGAAAATGACTTTAAACAAGGAAAAAAAAAAGGTCAGCCGAAGCATACCTGGACAAGAGCTGAAAACCATGAATAATTTTCTTAATTGCTTTTCAAGAAATGTAAAACTATAAGCACAGGATCTGTATCTCTTTCTACAATGTTCCACCTGATAAAAATCAATAAAAAATACCAACCAAGTATATATTTGTAATAAGATAACACTAATGGCGGACGAATATCCGGCTATTATATATAATATATATATATATATATATAACAAAATAATATAGAACCTGCTTGGTATACCCATAACGTTGACGAGACACTTTTTTAAAACTCCTGTTAACTGTTAAGCTGTTAAGGTGACCATAGTGCGCCATTCCGTCATGAATGTCTAGCGTTTAGAGTATAGATAAGTATTAAAAATAAGAATAAATTTTGATTACTGCATCGGAAAATTCAAGTCTTGAACTTAAAATTTTTAAGTAAATATTCATAAAACTGAATTTTGGTTTGGGTATTTACGATGGAATTTCTATATATTTTGTATATATGAGGCGTCGCGAGTACGAGGGGCGAACTCGCTACATTGGCGATTTTACGATTGTTCCAAGAATGAATAGTTCAACCCTCCCCTTATCACGGACAACGTGGTAGTACCAAATACCTACTTCGTACACTTAAAATGTAGTTATTTTCAATGCGTGTATTTGTGCTACTTATCCCTCGTACGCGAGAGTCACAAAGTTTAAACGCGTCTATCTCAAAACTAGTTTGGCGAGTTCGACCCTCGTACTCGCCACGCCTCCTCATGTATACTTTATGAAGTCAAAAGTTATATGTAAAATATATTTTGCGTACACTCTAAAGTATATTATTAGATTTATTTTCCTCCTTACTTAATTAGTATTATTTTCATCAATATATTCAATCATTTCATTAATTATTTAACAAACGGTTGGTTAAAGTTTTGTACGGATATATTTTCCGTATTTTGAAACCACTACAACCATAAACCTTTTTAGAAAGAGACTCGAGAGCAATGTTCCCTCTAATTTTTTTTAGTCCGTGAGCGCAAGAAATTTTCGTTGTGCATACATTTAGATTCATGGTGAAAAATTGTGCAAAGTTTTCTGAGCGCTATTATCCTCAAAATTGAATATATATAAATATTAAATACTTAATAAATATTATTTCCATAAGGTGATAGCTTGATCATTACGGTACTATTAACTGGATATTAAAAAACTGTTTACAATATCATAAAAAGAAAACATTTTATCCATTCTAAAAATATGAATAAAATAAAAATAGTAAAATAAAATTCAACAAAATAAAGAAATAAAATAAACATAACATTAATTGAAAATTACTATTTTAGTTATCATTTCTCAAAACAATTTTTAGCATTTAGCAATTTAAAATAGACTATCAAGATTAATACATGATTTTATCCATTCACGAAATAGGAATAAAATAAAAATAATAAAATTCAATAAAATAAAATATAATCAAAATAACATTAAATGAAAGTGCCTTTCATTTAAGTATGATTATGATTTCTCCCTACGATCTTTAACATTTGCCCATTCCAAATAAACTCTATGAAGATTAATACATCCGTCATCATTCAGGTAACTTTTAATTCGCGTGAGCATGTCCAAATGATTTTCTTTCAAGCGGTTTCTTAATTTGTTCTTTATAGAATTCATTAAACTGAAGCCACGCTCACAGTCCACACTAGATGCTAGGAAGGTTCCCCCAATATCCATCAACTTAGCAAGGTCACAAAATTGTTCATTTTGGAGGACGAATGTCACCATATCGTCAAAGTTTTTAACCAGCTTACTTTCTATTTTCTCGCATATAACAAATTTAAAATCATTGTACTATTCGATTATGGTAGAACTTTCACCAAGAAAATCTGCATATTTTGCACATAAAGCTTTAACATGCTCAATGCCAAAGTCAAAGTCTTTCTGTAAAATAGCCGAACAATCAAAGGCAGACCATTCTTTTACTTCATTTTCAGGAAACTATAGAGTATGTTGATGCAAATGGTCAAACCTTGTGTGACGGTATATTTTTGGAACTACTTCATTTACTGTCGTGACTCATGATACTCTTGAGCCTGTGCACATTTTATTTTGCTGTGTGCGCGGGTTTCACAACGCGTGTGCGCGCGCACACGCGCACACCTTAGAGGGAACATTGCTCGAGAGTGAAGTTGTTGGACGGTTTAATTAGTTCAAAAGCTCTGAATAGTGAGACTATAGGATTAGGATTGTGTTTCAAATCTGTTTAGCTCTCTGCGTTGCTGATTTCTTTTCGGGTTTGATCAGTATTTCATAGTAAAGTGCATTAAATTGCATTCCTTTTTCAAGTTCAATCATCTATTTCAAATTAGGCTGGTATAAGGCAGTTAGGTATAACATTTCCTTTTCAGAAAACACGTAATCAATCTTCTATATATTCAAGCGATATCGAGGTAAAGCGTTTAAGATTAAAACTACTAAGATAATGGTCTATTTTGTTTTCTTAGAATAGCACCATTACTACCAACTAAAGAGGGTGTTTAACTATAATCAAGTTTAACCCTCTGATAGCATAAAATTTCTATCGGCGGGAATCAATAATATTAGTAGGGATTTAATTTATTACTCGGGAAATAATTCATATTTTCAAGTGTTTTGATACTTAATTTCGTTAAACATAGATTGATTTGATATTTAGTGTTAATAAATTAATAGTTTAGTATTCAAATACTGGGTTGAGTTAAAACAAAATTTTAATTCTAACTATATATCTATATATATATATACACACACAACCGTTTCAAGAAAATATAATTGTTCTATTTGACCAAATATGAAGAGCTTTTAATTTAATTTTATTTTGTAATGTCGCTATAATAATTGGTAAAAATGGGTCCACGAAGGAATGTCGTTCCATACCGAACACCATCCAAAAATGTAATTGCTCCATTTGTTGAATGAGCTCATTATGGAGCGATTTCTTTATTAACAATTGCTCGTCGTAGAAGTCGTAAATTGGAACATCTTTTCTGGAGTGATTTTTAACTAATTTATATCGACTTAAAAATATAATTTATTAAAAATCGTTCCATATTCGGTTCAAATTAGAGTAATTCATTTTTTTAGAAACAGTCGTTTGGATGGAACAATTTTACTTCACAGTTTACATTTCCACTATTTAGTTCGTCTCGAGCATTCGACGTTAAGTTTTTCTCTATTTTAATCATGTAATCTCATTATATAGAATCACTCTTTTGCTCCAATAATTTTTATATTATTATTATTATTATCATTATCATTATTATTATTATTACTAGTAGTAGTAGTAGTAGTAGTATTTGAAACATAAAAGTTGTTTTAAGTCTGTTTTGGATTGAGACCTCACGAACATTAAATGCATTTTTTTTTTGGCGATAAATTGCTATAATTTGCTATCATTCGATCTCTTCATAATATCTAAAACGACGTTTATATTTTCCTTAGTTAATGTGAATAGTGTGTATATATATATCCTGTATAATAACCTAACTTGTGGCATAACACATATATAACATATGACAAACAATAAACATTAAATGGAAGTATTTTACCAGTGTTTGGAAGTTTGGAAAGATACGGTACTACAAAAAATAAAATCAGGAAATGCTGAGGCGAAAATTCATTTCGCCTCAACCAGTAATATTTCAGCAGTGTAAGTGACATCATCGGCGTCATAGCAACTAGTTTATATTCGTAGCAACACTGAGCGTTTTGGTTGTCTCACCTCATGAAAACAAAGCGAAGCAAGTTTTCTTCGAATGCTAGCACTTTATGCAGGAAATATAGGATTTTTGGTGTTCAAAATGAATGGGAAAAAAAATTTTGGTGCTACCATAGCGTGATTCCTACCTCGATTCGGCGGTCTACCTTTTAATTATAGCTTCTTACCTTGTTTACTAATTGCTTGTTTACATTCCAATGTCCATCGCCCTTGACGATTGGTTAGGTTTAGTCATGATATTTTCGTTAGTTTTAACGAAAATATCGTGACTAAACCTAACCAATCGTAGGTAGACCACATACTAGTATAGTAGCACCGAAACTATTTTTTAAATAAATAAAATTGAATAATAAATAGCATTTTATATTTATTATATTTTCATTTATACCTTGGATAGGAATCACACACTACAGTACTGTAGTTTCGAACCAAAACGGGTAGGAATCACCCTATAGTATCGAAGTCACCGGTAGGAATCACGCTATATAGCACCAAAATTTTTTATGAATAATATTTTTATGCATTTATATAAATTTATATTATATATATATATATATATATATATATATATATATATATATATATAAGATGGAATATTTTGTTTTTATTAGGTGAGGCGTCACCTCACCTGCCTAATCTAAAGAACCGCCACTGATATATATATACAGTATATAATATATATATATATATATAACCTTACAACCTTACAACCTTACAAAGGTTCCGACGATGATTCCTCCTTTCGCGAAGGTCAAGCTTGTCGCCCCTCCTCTCGAGATGGCCTCACATAGCCAGGTACGCCCGGCTCATCGGGGATTGTTCTGAGCCAGCGTCTAATCCTCTTTTGAAAATGTCCACTGCAACTCCCTTCGTGTTTCTTAGATCCTTGGGCAGCTGATTAAACAGTTTTGGTCCTCTCACAACAAAACTATTTTCTTTCAGGGTTAAGGATGTTTCTTGTCTCGCCTTTAATTTGGGAACACGACACAGTCTACTTTTTCTACTTTCCACCGTTGTTTGGGGAGTTACGGGGTTCAGCGTAAGATTAGGGACTAGTTTCTCCATTATTTTCCAAGTGTAAATAATGGTGTACCTCTCTCTTCTCCTTTCCAGTGAATATAGGTCTAGTTCGCGTAACCTTTCCCAGTAATTTAGTTCTTTGCACCCCTTGATCTTGGCTGTGAAGCTTTTCTGAATCCCTTCCAGCTGTCTAATGTCCTCTTTTTTATACGGGGATGTTAGGACCTAGCAGTATTCCAGTTTAGGTATGATCAGGGTTTTCAGTAGGGGAATCATTACATTCCTATCCCTTCGTTTAAAGGTTCTTAATATCTGGCCCGTTATTTTCTTTGCTCTGTTTACTGTTATCTTATTTTGCGTTTCAAATTTCGCATCATCAGTCATTACAATCCTTAAACCTTTTGCTCTAGAATTTCTCTGAATTTCCAGTCCATTTGGGGTATAATATTCCATGGATTTTAGGTCTTCTCTTTTTCCGTAGCGTAACAGCTGAAATTTCTCAGTGTTAAACTTCATATTGTTGTCTTCCGTCCACTTGTAGATTCTGTTCATGTCGGTTTGTAGAGATCCAATATCCTCTGGGTTTCTTATTTTTCTACTGATCTTTGTGTCATCCGCGAAGGATGTTACTGTGCTGTCTCTGGTAACGTCCTCATCTATGTCAGTTAGCATGATTATGAAGAGTAGTGGAGCTAATACTGTTCCTTGCGGTACTGAGCTGAGGACGTCTGATTCTAATGAAGATAATCCTTGTACTGTAAGACCGCCGCTCACTAAGAAGATTATATATCCATTTCCCTACTTTTTCTGTTATTCCCATATATTTCAGTTTATGTATTATGATTCCATAGTTACACTTGTCGAACGCTTTGGCCAAGTCTGTGTATAGTACATCATAGTTTTCATTACTTTCAAGTGCATCAATAATGTTGTAGTGTTCCATTAGTTGTGATAGGCATGATCTGCCTGACCGAAACCCATGTTGGTTATCATTGAATTTTTTCTGAGTTACCAGAAAGTCATAGATTTTCTAGCTGACTATTCTTTCAAATATTTTAGTGAGATGAGTTGTAAGCGACACTGGCCTATAGTTTTTAGCCTCGGATCGATCTCCTCCTTTATATATTGGGACTATGTTCGCGCTCTTCAGGATGCCCGTTATTTCTCCCGTGTCTAGTGATCGTCTCCATATCCAATATAGGGGTTCAGCGATTGCATTTTTGCAGTTTTTGATCAGTGTGGCATTCCATTTATCTGGTCCTGCCGCTGAGTGTGTATTTAGTTTTCCTATCGCTTGTGTAATATCATCCGTCGTAAAGTCGAAGTCCGTTATACTTTCCCTTTGTAGTTCTTCAAAGAACGTGTTTCTGTCGCATATCAATTTGTCAGTTTTTGGGATACTGAAAGATGATTCGTACTGAGCTCTTAATATTTCAGATACTTCTGTTAGATCATCAAATAAAGCACTGTCTTCGTTTTTCAAAGGTCCAATAGTCGCATGGTTTTTCGACTTCCTTTTTGCAAAATTCTAGAAGTACTTTGAGTTAACCTTTATCGCCTCTATAGCGTCGCCGCCTTCTTTTTCTGTGTGCTTCTCAATTAGTTCCTGCATGACGTAATCCATACTCTGCAATTTATCATTTAATATTTTCCTGATGTTATCTTTGCAGTTACTTAATTTTGCAGTCACTCTTTTTCTCTTTCGAAACAATGCCCTCTTTTGTCTCTCGAACCTGCTTCTCTTTTCCCTTTGTTGTATTTTTGGGACATGTCTTTCCACAATTTCCAGCGTCTTCTCCTCTAAGGTCGTTAGCATCTCTTCCGTTGTCTTGGCCTCGAAGATGGATTTCCAATCTATTACTTCCATGCTGGATGCAACATCTTCCAAGTTTATATAGCTTTGGAGTGAAAATTAAAAATTTCGAATTTGCTTCTTTCTGTTGTGCGTGTTCTTTCCTTTCCTGTTGCTTTTATATTGGTTATTTCAATAATGTTGTGATCCGATATTATAGTTGGGGATATTTCTACATTATCAATTAGGTTGCTGTTGTTTGTGAACATCAAATCTAGGCAGTTGTTTTTTCTTGTTTTTTCTGTTATTTCTTGCGTTAACATAAATTCATCAGCCAGAGCTAGTAGCATTTTTACCTGCTCCTGGTCTTCCCATGTGCCCCCACCTTGTCCTGGTATACACATATATTTTTTCCTATCCTTTTATATTTCATGAATGGAAAATTAAAATCACGACAGAGAAAAATATTTGGGGTTGGAGAGTGTAGATCTTTTACCCAGTTTCTTACCTCTGTAATGGAATCAGAGAATTTTGAGGTTGGCGTGTTCGGGGGTCTGTACATTACAATTAGCACTATATTTAATTTTTCAACTTTTGCTGCTACACATTCTACGTAGCTGTTTGAGGTACTTATAGTCAATTCTGCCATATGCCTTTCGCGTGTGTACTAAATAGCATATCCTCCTTTACGTCTCACTGTTCTGTCGGCTCGGGAGGATGTTATAGTTGTGAATTTGTATTTCTTTTTTATCATTACAGAACTCACAATGTTCACAGTTCGCCTGGCAGTCCGTTAGATGGGTTTCCTGAGGCATGCAAAGTCTGCTCCGGTTTCTTGCACAAGTCCTTTCAGGTATAAAACTTTGTCCGGGGAATGATTTAATTTAAGGCCCTGAATGTTGGCTAGGATTATTTTTTATTTTTTCTCCATCATTTTCACATACATTCGATTCGTTTTCCAGTAGTGGTGCCGGTTTCGTTGTCTTGTGGTCCTCCGAGAATTTGCCTGCCTCTCTTTATCTTTGCTTTGTCGGTACCTGTTGTCCCGATAACGCATGAAGTGGCTTTGTGCGTGCCTTCTGTCCGGCTCTCGGATTCCTATATTTGTCAGCTGACTTTGTATTTGCTGGATGGTATTTAGCAGCTGAATTGTTATATATATTATATATCATGCAATCCCACAGGGAAAAAGAAAAATGATTCCAAGGTCTTTCGTGTATTCAGAAGTACACCTCGTCAGGGAATATATACGAAAGGCCTTGGAATATTTTTTTTTCCCTGTGGGTTTGCATCATTCATTCATTTCACGTGTTTAATTGTGAAATTTATCCCATATATATGAAAATGAAAAGGTTTATTGGCAGACTATAGTCAATATGACAAATATTATTAATACAATGACAGTTCATATACTAAGGATAGAAATATATACAATTGATTAGAAATAATTCTGTAATGTCGAAGTTAAGTGGAGCTACAGACAGACGTTTTCGTACCAAGAATTTCATAGCTTAGGCTTTAGAGGATAAATGGCAGGACTCATGGCTAGCTTGGATAATCGGGTTGGTATATATATATATATATATATAATATATATACACACAAGTCTGCATTTCAGAGAACATTTTAGGGAAAATAATTATAATGTTTTATTTCCATATAGTTCCTTTTACGAATGAAGTTGTGACATTTTGTGGTGAGAAATGTGGTGAAGAAATAAATTTTTTATGACCAAAGTTCATATAAATAAAGTTAGAAAGATCACTCAACTTTGTTTTTAATAGCATATTAAAAAATGCGGAGATTACGGATATATATATATATATATATATATATATTAGTGGTGGACCGGATATCCGCATCCGCACTTCTGACTGCGGATGTTATGCGGATATTACCTCTAATAAATTATGCAATTTACAATTAAATTAGCTTATAAAGTAGCTTATAAGGCCCAGTCATGCACATTTCATGTAAAGTATTAATTATTAATGAACAAACAAATATACAGGGTGGGCCGAAAGTCTGGATCCATAGGAAAATATTTATTTTAATACATAAATTACAACAAATGGTAAATACTTAAAATGAATATCAACTTTAACTCGTAAATGCGTATCCGTGATACTGTACAGTGGTTCGTACTCCAGTATAAACAACAAATTATAACAAATGCTCAAATTGGCGGCCTCTGACATCGAGACACTTAGGGATGGAATTTATGATTTTTAATAATTCTTCGAATTGACGTTCTCGAGATGCGTGTTTCATTTGATAATCTTCTTGTTGACTTTACTGGACTATTCGTTAAAGTTTCACATACCATTGCAGAGGTATTTTCATCAGTTGCAGTTTTTGGACGACCAGAACGCCGTCGATCATGTACACTTCCTGTTTCTTTGAAACGTTTAAACAACTTGCCAACAGTCGCATGTGTTACTGGATGCTTATCAGGATGATTTCTATTGAATTCGGTAGCAACTTCTCTGTGTGTAGCGCCCTGTCTCGCGTACATGAGCGCAAGTTCTACCCGGTCTTCTGTTGTTAGATTCGAAGCCATTTCTGGGCTGAAATAAAAAAGTATTTGAGTATTTATACTGGAGTACGAACTACTGTACAGTATCACGGATACGCATTTACGAGTTAAAGTTGATATTCATTTTAAGTATTTACCATTTGTTGTAATTTATGTATTAAAATAAATATTTTCCTATGGATCCAGACTTTCGGCCCACCCTGTATAAACCTCAAAATATAAATACGTGGTAACACAGAAAATTGAATGAAACTTGTTTCATTGAATTTTCTGTGGCTGAAACTCTTGAGAAAGTTATTATTTTTATCATAATGAAAACATTAATATTAATTCTTATGCATTGCCTGCCATAATAGTAATATCACGAAATTTGAAAAGTTATGTCATATATTCATAATTCTATATTATATTGATAGATTAACTAAATATCCGCATCCGCATCCGCGGATGTTGAAAAACTGACATCCGGTCCACCACCAATATATAATATATACTCTAAGAGTGTAAGTGATCTCACGGAGAAAAGGCTTTATTTTCTGTGAGAAATCACTCGCTTCTCACTTCACTCGGAAAAGATTGTCGTGAGTTTACGATGAGTGAGTGTACATTTGCTTTCATTGACAAGTGTGTGAATTCTCAGGATAAATAATTTCACGTTAAATTTGTCGTGAGATGACACTTATCGTAAGTTTTTCACGGAAAACTTGAACAGATTTACGATAAAATTTTATTTACGATAGTGTTAAATCGTTGACGATAAACTTCTTCGAAGCGTGCAGCCATTAGACGATAGTGCTCTTTGAGTCCTTATCTCAACTAGGTTCGATTCTGGTAATCTATAATGGCGTATGACTCGGAAATGCATTTAATATTTTGGGGTTCAGTTTTGTGGTTTAACATTTTATTTTCCTCTAATTCCTTTTGATGTTTTACAATAAGTGTTGGAGTTGGACTAATTTCTTTAATTTGTTAAATTTTTGCAAAGAAACGATAAATTTTTCGTAACTATCTATACATGGTATAAAAGAAAAGGACGAATAGAACTGAAATAGTTCTCTGTACGAATACTTATAAACGTCACTGTAACTACTCGTACTTTCTGGAACTTAAATTTAAAATAAAAATTAGGTGTAGGACCTATTACGCAGTTAATTAGCAAATAAATACAGAAACCTTTATTTAAATTAGAGTATGGTGCAATATTTCTGTTATGTGCGAGCAATGATGCTCTAACACAGTAGTTCCCAACCTTTTTTAAACCAACGCCCGCTTATGTCCATCAATATTTGCTAGTACCCCCTCATAAACAAAACAAACAAATAAAACATCTTTATTGCAGATTATTCACAATCCATAGCCACTTAACCTAACATACAAGTACAATATTACGTATACACTGAACTTAATACAAAAATAAGGCCAACATAGCCACTTAACCTAGCAACTGGCATACTGTTTGATTAATTATCTGACAATTTTATGTATATTGTTATTACATGAGACATCTTATAACACTTATAACACTTATTATAACACAACTTAATATGCATATATAATTCCTGCTACATTACAAAAATAAGGTATTGTAAACCAGCAGTTGTCTGAACCAAGACTGCCATATAAGTGAGAGGTACACAGTATCTGAAAACAGGACATTGTACAATAACACATTAGAGCTGTTTTGGACCCTAGTAATGAAATTATATAATTCAACGGTGGCCAAACCCCGGCTCGCGAGCCGCATGCGGCTCTCGAGGTTGTTAACTGCGGCTCGCGAGACAATTTTGTTTTTTATTGTATTTATCATAAAAGACAAAATTCATAATACAAATATAATTTTTTTTCACATAATAAAAAAATATGAAAAAAAACAAGGAAAAATTGAATTGACAATACTGTAAAATGCGTCATGCGTACGACAATTTCTTTTGCGTGACAGGCACTAAGCGGGATAATTACATAATTAACACAACTCGCCACTCACCAGTGTCCAGTACCCCTCGAGCTACCCTGCCGGCCGCGTGTAGTAACGAGTGAGTGTGTTTTAAAATTGGCTTCTTAGATCACATAGTGGCTATTTTTCTCAGCTATACAAGTGAAAGTTATACACCCTCTTAGTTGATTAAAATGACTGAGCAGACAAAGTGTAAGAAACGGAAATATGAAGAAGAAAATAGAGTTTTTAAATAGGAGTGTGAGGAGAGCTTTGCCTTTACTGTTAAGGGTGGGAAACCTGTGTGTCTTATCTGCCACGTGGCACTCAATCACTTTAAAGCCAGTAACTTAAAGCGTCATCATGAAACTAATCATAAAAATTTTATTACGAATTTCCTCTCAAATCAGAATTGCGGAAGACTAAGTTAACAATGTTGAAATCTAGCCTAGATGCCCAACAAACTGTACTTTCATCATTGTGTAAGACAGCTGACTTAACTACTGAAGCTAGTTTTGTTATGGCATGGAATATTGCTCGTGCTCAACTTCCCTACAGTAGTGGAGAATTTGTGAAGACGAATATTGCCGATGTTACTGCAATTCTCGCTCCAGATAACACAAAACTTCGAGAACAAATAGCAAGTATTTCTATTTCCCGCCACACTACAGAGAGACGTATTTCCCAGATCAGTGCTGAAATTACATGCTCGTTGCAGAGTGATTTGAAGAATTCTATTGCATTCAGTTTGGCCCTCGATGAATCCACAGATATTAAAGATAACCCTCAACTGGCGATATTTGTTCATTATGTTACTGGCGATGGAAATGTGAAAGAAGAACTCTTGGACTTAATGACCCTAAGAGAAACCACCAGAGGGATTGGCATAAAGAACGCACTTGACGAGGCATTATCAAATGCTCAAGTACCATTGAATAAACTTGTCAATGTTGCAACAGATGGAGCACCAGCTACGGTAGGACAAAATGTAGGCCTAGTTGGGCTCTTGACACGCGATCCCAAGTATCCTGTGTGTCTCTTTATTCACTGTATCATTCACCATGGTCATTTGGTAAGCAAGTACTTTAGGTATGACAGTGTTATGAAATGTGTTCTAGAAATTGTGAATTTCATTCGTTCAAATGCAAAAACGCACCGGCGTTTAGAAATTTTATCGAGGAGCTGGATCTTCAAGATAAACCAGATGATCTTTCATTCTACTGTATTGTAAGGTGGTTATCAACTAGTAATCTCCTGAATAGGTTTGTTGCACTGTTGGAGCCTATCATTGATTTCTTGAAAGAAAAGGGAAAGTCATACCCACAACTAGAAGATCACGAATGGGTGCAGGATCTGATGTTTTTTACTGATGTAATACAACACCTTCAAAATCTAAATTTGGCACTTCAGGGAAAGGATAAGGTCATTTCTGACCTTACACAGACAGTTTTCAGTTTCCAGAATAAAATAAAGCTCTTCCAAAAAGATCTAGTAACAAAAAAATTTGACCACTTTCCCCACCTGAAAAACCGAGCAAACACTTTTCCTGATACTGAAATAAAAGATAGTAAATTGGAGGAATACAAAGGTAAATTAGAAGAACTAATTGATGATTTTCAGTTCAGGTTTGATGAACTAAAGAAACTAAACCCATGCTTCGAATTTCTTGTAAATCCTTTCCTGATTGATGTCGTCAACGATGGCTGTCCTGTTACTACACCTTTTGTTACGGAAGTTGCTTCAATATAAACAGAACTTTTGGAGCTACAGGAGGACGTGGGTTTAAAGTTGATACATAAAAGCTTATCTGCAGTTGAGTTTTGGAAGCAAGTACCAGAGACAAAGTATCCTCACCTCAGGAAAACCAGTTTCCGACTTATCTCAGTTTTTGGGACAACTTATTGCTGTGAAGCACTCTTCTCAGTAATGAAGTTTGTAAAGTCAAAACACCGTGCTGCCCTCACTAACGAACACCTGACTGAGCTTCTTCATACCGCCTTAACATCACATCAGCCAAACTTTAAAGCATTAACAGCCAAAATGAAGACCCAAACTAAGCCTTCTACAAGCAGTAATTAAACAATTTAATAATGTGAGTATAACTATATGTATATGTATATGTTTTTAATAATTAAATTCTTTTTAAAATATTTTGCGGCTCTCGTACATCTGAAAAACGTCGTATGTGGCTCTTGGGTCCAGGAAACTTGGCCACCCCTGTAATATATATATATTCTTCTGGATTAGCATTTGGCTGGTACGTAGGTTACGCGTAGTAAACATAAAACTGGCACTGTACCATTTTGGTTCCCGACATAGCATACGAAAAATATTATTATAAGCAACAGAGTTTATTCATAGCAGCTTTTGTATAGTTCCACCACAGATGGGATGTATACAATGCAGTACAGTAAGTTCTAAAAAGATAAGTTTTAACTGATTCTGAACACATGCCAAATTTTCTTACTAGCATGTTATCCTGTACATACAGCTTTTTTCGTTGCCTCTCAATATCGAGTTCATCTCGCAGCTCGTGAGTAATTACATGACCTAAGTATACACATGTGTCTTTGACAGGTATAGTCTGACCGTTCATTTTAAAAGACCCACATGATACGTTTCAATAGATTACACCTAAAAATCAAAATACAACTCTTTGCCCCAGTATAGGTGATGTCATTTTCTATACCATATTGTTCACATATCTCTAATAGTGTTCTCAGACTCAGCCCATGGGGAGAGGGTGACAGAAGAACAAGGTCATCAGCATACACTAATGATTAATTTTTTTCTTTCCAATGACACAGGTAGTACGTGCAGTTTTTAGTTCATTGGTAAGGTCATCCATGTATATACAGAAAAGATAGGGTGATAATATAACTCTTTGCCAACACCATTAGTTACCTTAAAACCTGGTGATACAGTGCTTTTCCATCTTACAAACATGGTCTGCTCTGTATAGCAGAATGCAAGTATCCTAAGTATATATTTAGGACAGTTCAGGGACGTGCCCTCTGGGTAGGCAAGGTAGGCAGTGCTTACCCTGAATAAAACTAAAAATATTAAATATAAAAAGTAAATGATTTTCACTTCATTATATAAATGTTAATTTAATGTATGAAATTCAATGTATAAATTTGTAAATGGATAATATTGTGTTAGAAGCACAATTTCCCCGTGCCTTTCAACCTCTATATATATTAACGCTTGACAATTAAATTTTCCCACGTGCCGTGAGTGGAGCTCCAAGCTAAGACAAATACTGCGCTATATAAGCAGATTTTGTTCTGCTTTTCACTCAGTGTTTTGCCGTTCGGGCACATGGTCGGGTGTGTGGCTGTGCGCGCGTCTGTGTTGTCGTTTGCCTCTGGTGATTGAACTAAATTTTAGACATTTTATTTCAAAATTTAACCCTTTTCAAATATGGACAGTGAGTATCTTAAGAATTTTTCTAAACTGTCTTATGAAGAAAGGTTGAATGTGATTAAAAATGGTAGGCCGACACCGGAACTGAAACAGTTGCTACAGCGTAAAGGAACAAAAATAATTAGAACGTTTCAAACGACGAGGTATAGCAAGAAAGAGTGGTTGTGTGGTTGTGTTACAACAGGTAGACTTTTTGTTTTCCATGCTTGTTATTTTCCGTATCTAGTGAAAGTGTGTGGATAAGAACAGGATATTGTGATTTAAATAATTTGACTAATGCTTTAAGTAAGCACGAGAGGTCTGCTGCGCATTACGAAAGTCAAATATCGTTGAAAACATTTGGATCTACACGAATCGACTTGAGCATAGATAAGCAAAAAAACTTAGCATTGAAATTCACAATAAAAAGGTAAAGGAAAACAGAGACATACTGAAAACATTAATTTCTGCTACTTGCTTTTTGATTAAACAAGAACTTGCTTTCCGCGGTGATAATGAAGATAAATCCTCTTTAAATCGTGGAAACTATATTGAGTTACTGAACTACACTGCAAAATTTGACCAAAAATTAGCACAACATTTACAGACTTCATCCGTGTTTTCTGGCGTTTCTAACAAGATACAAAATGACTTGATTGAAGCAGTAGGCATAGCTGTAGAAAATAATATTAAAGAAGATATCGCAAGATCCCCATTCATTGCTATAGAAGTGGATGAATCGACTGATATTTCAAATACAGCTCAATGTTCCACAGTTTTAAGATATGTATTGGATTCTGAAATTAAAGAGGCTTTCATAGGATTTGACGAACTTAAAGACAGAAGAGCTACTGGTGTAACAGAATGCATATTTAAAATTTAGATAAATACAACTGTGCTGAGAAGCTTGCAGCACAGACATATGATGGAGCATCGGTAATGGCATCGCATTAAATGGCGTTCAAGCTAAAGTAAGAGAAAAGGCATCATCAGCGTTATTTACCCATTGCTACGCTCACAAGTTGAATCTTGTTCTATCTCAGTCAGCGAAATTTATACCTGAATGTACAATCTTTTTCAAGACCATTGATGGTCTTGCTGCATTTTTCAATCACTCTACAAAACGAACGCAATTTCTTGATGAAATAGTACATAAACGCATTCCAAAGGCTGCACCAACGAGATGGAGTTCTAACTCAAAGCTAGTGCAAACTATTTTACACTATCATAGTGACCTTTGTAAACTTTTCAACAACATTGACAGCAATCCTTTATTGTGGGACTCAGATACTTTAGTGAGGAGTAATGGATTTTATAATTGGCTAACGAAAGATTCAACATACTTTCTTCTCATGGTATATGATAAGATTTTCATTAGAACTGACACACTCTTCAATATCTTACAAACTAAAATTATAGGTATTCCATATTGCATTGAAAGAATCAATGAAACAATGAATTCCCTCGAGGGTCTGCGCAAAAATTTTGATGATATCTATGAGAAGTTTGAAGAATGTTTCAAAGAAAATAACTTGACTGAATCAAAATGTCGTACAAAAGGTCCAATTAAAAAAGAAAGAGAAAGAACATTCTGTCTAATATTGAATGATATACTGCAGCATATGGAAGCAAGATACAGTGACTTCAAAAATTTACAATTTATTTCATTAGTTGATAGTAAAAAGTTTCTAAAACTAGCTACAGAAATTGATAAGGATGCACTAGAAAGTTTAGAGAAGAATTATGGTAACTTCTTCGATGTCATAAGATTGAAAACTGATCTAGCTGGAATTTATAGTGCACAAGTGTTCAGGGATAAATCAATTAAAGATTTGCTTGCTTTCATATTTCAAAATGGACTTGAACTAACGTTTCCTGAAGCGGTGAAGCTGTTGCAATTGATTTTAACAATTCCAGCTACAACAGTTTCTGTTGAGAGGTCATTTTCAGCTTTGAAAAGAATTAAAAGCTACACCAGGAATAGAATGAAACAGGAAAGGCTTTCATCACTTGCCCTAATTTCAATTGAAAAGGAAAGATTTACTAAAATGGAGCAAAATCCCACTTACAATTTCTTTGAAAAAATTACAGATATTTTTGTTACTAACAAAGAGAGAAGAATGGAATTCATCTACAAATAAAGCGGTAAGTAAATATTTGTTGTTGACCAAAAATTAGCACAAATGGTGCGGAAGGGGTTAATTATGCTTAAAATTCGTTGGTGGCTGGGGCTCCGCCCCGGAACCCGCTGGGGGAGCTCGCGCCCACCCCAGACCCCCTAGCTTGGAGCCGCTCGCTTCGCTCGCGCATTGAGTTTGCCTACCCTGAGTATTTACTCACGGCACGTGCCTGATTTAGGTACCCCTCGACACAAGAGTTTCTTGAAAAGTTTGTAATGATTAACTCTATCAAATGCTTTTGATGCATCCAAAAACAGGAATATGCATTATTACTTGACATCTTGTACTTTAAGACGGCTTCCTTTAGCATATAAATACCCATATCAGTACCATGTTTCACTCTAAAGCCAAACTGATTGTCATAAGTCTACAAGTAAGTACTTATCCTATTATAAATGACATATTCTAACGTCTTAGAAAGCATACTGGCAAGTGCTATTGGCCTATAATTATTCTTATCACCGATACCAGCACCCTTATTTTTAACAAGTGGCAACAAAACAACTGGCAAAATGGACTGTGGCAAGTACCCATGTATCATACAGCTTGTGAAACACATTGCAAGCATAGGTATTATACGAGGGCTACAACATTTTAAATGTTCTGCTTGCATGCCATCTAGTCACAACTTTTGTTATCATCTAACTTATGAATAGCCTGCCAGATTTCTGAATCATTAATTAGTAGCTCCTCAGAGCGTTCTACATTTAAGCATATATTTAGTCTACCCACCCCCCTCCTCCCGAGACAATTAAATAGGGTTTCATAATGATTTTTCCACAGTTCTGCAATGTTTTTTGCACCATGTACACTCTCTATTACATTTGACAAGGTAAGATTACTATTGTTAATTTTATTAACCTCCTTCCAGAATTCCCAACTGGAAGTATTATTATTGCCTAATTTTCTGGCTAGAGATTCTCTTCGAAGATTCTCTTCATTTTTTTTTTCTTATAAATCTAAGAGCACCCTTGAACCAAGCACGATTTCTATTTTTCAGTTGGAAGAATTCCCCCTGCCTAGGTTTCCCCACAGCAACCCATTCCACGAAAACATTTTTTGCTACATCATACAAATCAACACAGTATTCTGCCCACCCTGGATTGACATTTACTTTTCCCCAGTTTTTATTCTTAAAGCTACCTCCACTCGCAGCCTTAATGGCATGTTCAAGCTCACCGTAATACTTATTTAAGAGATCTATATGTTTTACATCATCACAGGAGGGATTCCTACAAGCCAAAGCTTCTGCAGGAATCCTCACAAGCCTTAGTAGTGCATCATTCTGCATTGTATAGTAATCTACCTCAGAGTGACTAAGATTTGACCAATTAACCTTATAGTAATCAGCATTATCACAGTCATTGTCTAAGTCAGGTGCTACCATACAATCAAGCCCTACTACAAATGGGATATGATCAGATTCAAATACATCATAAAGTATGGACATGCTATTGATTATATTATAATCATCGTGGGAGGCTATACAGTGTGGTCTAGCGAGCGAGTCCTCCAGGCATCACTAACATATGTAAATGAGTCATTAGGGAGTGGCAATTTACTGGCAAGTTTGTAGTCGCATGCCTCACAGTAATTGATAAGAAGCTAAGCAAAATCCGAACCAGGTTGTTGTTGTTGGTTAGCCGATCAGCCCACCCTGATCGATCAAGTCGACGACACGCAGGTAACCGATCGCCCTCTCCGGAGTGGACCAGAGGGTCATCGCACTGTGATGTTGTGTTGTGTTCTATGTTGTGCTAGAGCGGTACAGTCTGTCATAATGTGTTCAATTGTTTGTGGTGTGTCCTGGCACAGGTGGCAGGTGTCGTGTGTGGAGTTGTCTAGTCTGTGTTTATATGTCTGTAAGTTGGGGTGATGTCCACATCGGAATCGTGCTAAGTTAACTCGATCCAATCTGCTCAGGCTGGTCTCTGACCTGTCAATGGGTGGCGGCTTCGCACCTAGAACCGCATTCGGACCGAGTCGTGTCAGTGCTTTGTGGTTTAGGTGTGTGTGTATGTGTTTTCTGTACTGTGTGATGTCTGTGGGGCGTGGTATGGAATGGAGTATTTGGTTGTAATGTCTCTGGTGTTACCTTAATGGTGCGAGGTGTTGGTGCATGATTGTACATGTAGTGGCAAGGGTGTTGTGGGTTAGTTGTCGCTGCTGCCATGAATTGTGTTCCCCTCATGTCTAAATGTTCCCTAACTTTCAGTATTTTTGTTTCTGTGTGCAGGTGTTCCATTGGTGTTGTTTCAGTACATCCTGTAATGATACGAAGTGCGTTGTTTTGTATTGTCTGTAAGGTGTTTATGTGTGTGTTTGATATAATGGGTGCCCAGCATGGGCTAGCATAGTTTATAACTGAGCGAATATATTGTTTGTATATGAGTGATGTTGTTTCCTGCTGGTGTCCAAAGTTTGTGCCTGTTAGTACCCTAAGCGTGTTAAGTCTTGACGTACATTTGTTTTTAATGTCCTGAATGTGGTTTGCAAACGATAATGATGTGTTGTATGTGACCCTAAGTATTGTGGTCCTGTGAGTGTGTGGAATGTTGGTGTTGTTTAGTGTAATCTGTGGAGTTATCTGGTGTTCTTTTGTGTTGCTTGTTAGCAAGGTGATGGTTGATTTTGTGGCTGCTACTTTGAGTCTATTGTGTGTGAGCCAGTCTTCAGATCTACAGAAGCTAAGGTTAACAAAGACCCTAAAATCCACTCTAAGGTTAGCCCGAGAGAAAGGAAAGAGTAGGGGGTTAAAAGAAGAGAATAAGGGGTTAAGTAAGTAGCAAAACCTATCATTCGTGGGTTGACATTCATTCAGAAAAAGAGAAAGAAAGACTCACCATCATCATCCGCCGGCCACTGCCGACAAGTCGAAAAAATAGTCGAAGAGAATAGGAAAGGGGTGAAAGCTGAAAAGAAGTAAAATAAGAACGCTTACAAACCATGCAAACACAGTCTTAATTCAAACACTGTCATACCATGCAAACTACAGACATGCAAATAAAGAGAGGATAAGAAAAGAAAAAAAAGTATGAAGAGTATAACAAAAAGTGGGTTAGTTTACGCTACGAGCTACATCTAAGTTCGTGTTAGTCTATTTTTTTATTTTTTTTATTGCTGGCATATCACACGCTGGCATGTCACAAGCTGGCATTAATCGTCAAACATACTGTTTATGCATGTTTGTAGGTTATTTGTAGCGGTGTCGATGTTGTTGTGGATAGATGTTAGAGTGATGTCATCTGCATATGATGATACGGTAAGCTTGTTATCTATGGGTGTTGGAATGTCATGCATGTATAAGTTGAACAGTGTTGGTGAGAGAACAGAGCCTTGAGGGACCCCGTTCGGAAAAAGCTTGTTTTTGGATGACTTGCCATTAAATCTGACATGTGAGTATCTTCCTGAAAGATAGTTGCTCAGCCACCTTTTGGTGTTATTGTGCATGTTTGTGTTGAGTATTTTGTTTATGAGAGGGAAGCGTGGGATAGCATCAAAAGCTTTACTAATATCTATTGTTGCTAATAGTGTACGTTGAGGTGGTCGTCTGGAGTTGATGCCATCCATGATGTGCTGCGTGAGGTTAGTGAGTAATGTCGTGGTTGAGTGGTGAGGTCTGAATCCATGTTGAGTAGGCGATAGTGGTATGTGTGGGTTGGTGATTTGTAAGATTAATCTTTCCTTTACTTTGGAAGGTGTGCATAGTAAAGTAATGGGTCTATAAGAAGCTGGTTCTGTTGGATTTTTGTTTGGTTTGAGTAGTGTAATAATTTTACCTTGTTTCCATATGTCAGGAATAATACAGTGTTGGTATGAATATGTGCTGATGTTTGTGAGAGCTAGTATTCCCTGTGGGTCCAAGTGTTTAAGGTGTATGTCAGATATGTTGTCTGGTCCAGTAGCCTTCGAATTCTTAATGTTTTTGATGATCTTGGTGGTCTGGTCTGTATTGAAGGGTGTAATGGTCAGGTCGAGTCTGTAGGTTTTCTTGAGCCTGGCTGTTTGTCTGTCTGCGTGTTTCTGGTTGTTGTCTGTTTAAGTGACTTATCTTTGCGTAGTGATTAACTAGAATGTTAGCTTGTTGTGTATATGTTGGGATATTATTTTGGCTGCGACAGATAGCCGCGTGTGAGGTGTGAATGCTGCTGTTAGAGTGGGTAATGCTGTTTATAGTCTTGTATAACCTGGATGTATCTGTGGAGTGGTTTAGTGTTGTTAGGAATTCCCTAAATGTTTCTGTTTGTTTTTCTTTAAGCTGCTGTATCTGCTATTTTATGGCTTCTGTGTGTGGTGTTTGTGTGTTATGTTTGAGGTTGTTACGTTGCCTTATGAGGTGGACTATTTGACTATTTCTCTAGTGTAATTTGGGTTGTATTTCCTAATGTTGCCATCGGGTATGTATTTGCATTATTGATGATCTGATTAAATGTCTTGAGTGTTGTATTGATGTTTATGATGGGTGTGCTGTTTAATGTGGTGAATTGTTCCTCAGTCTTTATTTTGAACTATTCCCAATCAGCTTCCTTGTAATTTCTGTAAGTGTGCCTAAGGCTGTTGGGGCAGAGTGTAGAACGTGTTGTAATGATGATGGGCAGGTGGTCTGATGACACTTGTTTTTCTGTTCTCCAGTGTGTATGTGTTGCTAGTGAGGGGGAACAGAACGTTATGTCTGGGGAGGAGTTTGAGTATGCTGCTTGATGTGGTATGTGTGTATGTTCTTCTGTATTGTTAAGAATGAAGAGGCTGTTTAGTTGTGTGGCTATATTGGCGCCTCTGGTGTTGCTTTGGTTGTGCAGGTACCAACTAGTGTCTTTAGCGTTGAAGTCTCCTCCTAAGATGACATCAGTGAGAGAGGCCAGATTGTGTAACTGTGGATTGTAATTGGCTGGCACTTGAGGTGAACTATCTGGTGGGATGTAAATGTTGATTAGTGTGGTGTTGTGTTTTGCGCGTGATTTAATGTTATGCCTGTATTTCTATCGTGTTATCTGCTTGGATTGTGTTTGTAATGTTTTGGGTGGCATCAGTGTAGCTAATGCTTTTACGTATGTAAGTGATGAGTCCACCCCCTGACCCCCAATATGATCTTGACGGTTCGCCGCGAAGTCAGGGATGGTGGGTGTTTTGTGTGTGCGTTTCAGTTTTTTTCTTTATAAGTGCTATGTGAATGTTTTGTTTGTGTACGAATTCCCTAAGCTGCATGATTTTGTTTGTGAGGCTATCTACGTTGTACTGTAATATGTTAATATTGTGCTTCTGTATGTGTCTCATGGTCCTATTGTGTCTGTCTTTGTGTATGGTGACATGTGTAAGTTGTACTGGGCCTGGATTAGTCTTAATGTCGCCGGAGAGTAA
Source organism: Bathynomus jamesi (assembly GCA_023014485.1). NCBI lineage: Eukaryota > Metazoa > Arthropoda > Malacostraca > Isopoda > Cirolanidae > Bathynomus > Bathynomus jamesi. Next base: position 323,815 of record JAJOZX010004028.1, on the reverse strand, counting down.
GAGTAGTCCGGGGAGCACGTAATTGCTCCCCGTAAATGAAAAAAATAGCACGCTGGTATAGGTCCGGCCCCGGGAGCCGATCGGCACTCTGACCGTGCCACACAACAGGCCGTCGACTGCCAGTCTGGCCAACGTAGACAGCCCGCTGCACGGAGATTTGAGGAAGTTTGGCCACCAGCGCGTTGATGTTTCGATTTGACGTCGCCTCTTCTTCGCGTTGACGTGTCCTGCGCTGGAGGAACCAGGTTTATTGATATTGCTGTTAAAATCACCAACCACTACAGCACATGAAGACTCAGCTCCTGTAGCAGTATATTTAGTTTACAGAGTCTATCTAAAAATACCTCCTCATTTTCAGCACACTCATAAGGTATATAAACATTGAATATATACAGTATTTTGTTATCAATAGTTAGTTTTATTGCTACAACCCACTCATTCATAACTAATGGGCTCTATAAACCTATCCAGCTGTGAGTGCCACATTATAGCTACACCTTCCTTCCTATTCTGTCTGCCCACAGTAATAACTTCACTATCATCATTGGGTGAGTTAGCCATTCCCCTATAGTTAGGGTTAATATTGTTTAAATTTTTGCACTCTTGTTTAGAGAGTCAAGTTTCCTGAAAGCAAGAAATGTCATGTGCAGATAAAAGTTTATTGATCTCACTGTCAGCTTTGACTTTGAGGCCTCTACAGTTATAGCTACTAACATTGAGTTTGTGAAACTGGTCCATTATTTTTATACACATTATCACTGTAAAGATAATATGGATAAGGGATGAGTGATAAGTGATTTATTAATAGAAGGTAACAATTTTACAGTTTCCTAGCACCCCCCTAAGATTCTCAAACGCCCCCTGAGGGGAGGCGGCGGCCGTTGGGAGCCATTGCTCTAACAGGTAGACAATAAGCCAACATGATTTTTATCATGCAGAGTTTTATGCAGAGTTTTTAGTGTTATCTCATTTATGAGTCATACAAAACTATATATATATATATATATATAGTGGCCCAAAGGTAGACCCACTATAATATGTAAAATAAAATGAAATGATATTGGGGTCACCAGTTTGACCTTTTAGCCAAACAAACAATATTTAATAAGAAGATAGTTTAATGACTTTGTGGTTTTCGTTTAATTAGAAAAATAAATGACTCATTTGTTCACAATGATTAACAATTATATATACGGTAATTGTGAAATATTAAAACAACTGATTATTAACAATAAGAAATGTTTTTATACAGTATAAGAGTTAAATACTACAATAGTGACAAGAAACAATAGTTTAGGTAATGAGATATACGGTAGTGGACACACAACAATAAGTAACTAAGCAAATAATAATTGAGGTAACGAAAGTACGATATTGGTACAGTAACGGATTAGGCCTAACTGCGGTCGAAATACGTGAGTAGCTTGAAACGGTATTGAGGAACACTTTGAAGATAGCGTATTCGGTTAGGCTGGGAGTATATTGAGTTTGTAGGCTACGCAAAAGTAGCTTACAACGGAATAAACGGTAGGCCAAATGAGCTGGTAGCCTACGTGAGGTTTACGGACCTGAGTTTCTTCAGAGGTAGACTGGGAAGATGGGAGAGTCTACGAGCCTGTTTGAATGATGAAATACTCGTTGAAGGGAAATGAAGATTTGCAGGTCGAAATGGATAAATGTTGAGTAAAGCAAAGGGACCGGAAGGATGGTGCGAGTTGAATCTTGTAAAAGTGAGGTTGTTTCCGGGGGCGTTGAAATGGTAGTAGGCCTCAACAGAAATGACCAACTTCGTGTATGCTTGAAAGGTGTTTTGAAGGAAAGCGGCCGGCTGAGATCGACTGGCGTTACGTGACGAAGGAAAGCGGAGTGGGATGTGAAGCGAAGACTCGAGAAGGGGAAAAATGAGGGCGACCTGAAGTAGACTGGCACTTTTACAGGCTCGATGACGTTAAAAGGCCAGGTGACGCCTCAAATTTGGCAAGCATTTTCAAGAAACAAAAGTAAGATAAGCGTTTCTTTGTGATCTGTTCTTGCCCACGTGTTTGGAATGTTATAACCATGAGAGGGAGGCGAGGAAAAGAATTTTTCGTTATGCTGCTACACACACACACACACACACACACAGACCGTGCATGGAACAAGGAACTCTTCTGGGAAATTACATCCACTATAGTTCGAATAAGTAATGATAAATGACAAATACTATAGTTCTTTCTTTTTCATGATGGAAAGTCCAACGTGGGCACCAGGTTACTCGCAAAGAGGCCCCAAAGTATAGCTTCCCTCACCAGCTATCTGCAAAGCAGATAGGATCCAGCTTTGGGACGGGATCTAGGGTTTACAGCTTACACCTAGCCTACTACATTCAGAACCTCAATATACGCAAGAAACTTGTTGCATTCACGTCGGATTGAATACATCAAATAAAAAGGGGGGTAACTATTGTATTTTTAGCCAAAAAACAAAACTTAAACCTCAACCGGGACATTGACCGTCCACTTTTCAAGGCACATAACACGTCCGTTTAATATACACAAACTCAGAATGGTCCACTGAGAAACTTATATGTTAAACACAGACCGTGCATGGAACAAGAAATTCTTCTGGGAAACTACATCCACTATAGTTCGAATAAGTAATGATAAATTACAAATACTATAGTCTTTCCTTTTTCATGATGGAAAGCCCAACGTAGGCACCGGGTTTTTCTGCAGTCTACAGTCTGTATGCTTGGGACAATCTCGGTTCAATAATCATTGCCACTCCATGCATCCTCCTCCACTCCTCTGTACATGAGCACATATCCATCCCCCAAGTCCCTTCCCAGTTCTCCACCCATATGCCTTGTTTCTGCCATTCCCAAAATGTCGATTTTCCATTCTCTCATAATGTCCAAAATTTCATCTTCTTTCCCCATATAAGTTGTATGTTAATTGTTCCGCATCTAATCCTGAGTGTGTCCATTTTTCATGCCCAGTTTCGTTTCCTTGTCCGTGATCTGTTTATCAATCCTGGTTCCGAGGCTGGTTCTTGAGTTTCTCGAGCAATAAGGTTTTTTACACCACCGGCTTGCTAGGCCTGTCGTGGCAACCCTCCTCTTTTATCTGGGCTTGGGACCGGCATGGGATTCCAGATGTCATTCGCCATGGCAGAGTTCCGTATATTAATATTCTGGTATAATCACCAGACAATGATTATAAGATGGGGTGGGGTTAATTCAGAACCATTATCTGTGATCAATGGTGTCAGGCAGGGAGGGATACTATCCCCCTACTTATTCAATGTTTATATGGATAATCTATCTGTCGTACTGAACACCTATAAAATAGTCTGCTATACTGGCACAACTACAATGATTGTTAATCATCTGATGTATGCAAATGATCTAGTTTTTATTTCTCCATCTATAAAAGGGCTCAGCACACTTTTGAAGGTGTGTGAAAGGTATAGGAAGGATAACGACATAAAATATAATCCTGATAAAAGTCATGTTATGATTATGAGGACCAAGGCCTACAAGTAGGGGCGTACCTAAAGTATTTGGCACCCGGGGCGGATCCTTCTTTTGGCACCCCCCATAAATAATTTTAAAATTTAAACACACAGAAAAATATATTATGTTTGCAAGTAGATTTTTAAACAGTACAGTACTGTCATAAGCGAATTGGAAATAAGAAAAATGCAGGACATTAAAAATTCAGTGAACAGGTAATACTGCTTTTTATTTTATACAAAAAACACAGGAAATCCAGTCTCAACGCTCAGCCTATTCTTCAAAGGTAAATAGAGAGGATTCACAGTCTCTCAGTGAGTCTCTGCTTTCGAGCCTTAATTTCTGCAAATTGATCAATAACCTCATCAAAATTCACCTTCTTTGCATATTCATATTCAACTGAAAGTAAAGCCAGATTTGTCAATCTTGTCTGACTCATGGTCGAGCGAAAGAAATTCTGTATCAGTTTCAATTTGGAAAAACTTCTTTCGCATGAAGCAATAGACACACAGACAGTCAAAAAGAATCTCAAACACAGTGACAAGCTTGGCAAAGAGTCACAAAAATCACATTTCACAATAAACTCCAGAAATTGCAATGCTGTCCATTTTTTTGCCTCTTCAACGCTGATTTTGGCAGCTTCCAAATGCCTCCGAAGTCGTCCAGTTTCCACACTGATATCTTCATCAGAGAATTCATCTAAAATCTGAGTCAAATTTGGAATGTACTTACTTCCGAAGTTCTTCTTCTGTTGCAGCAACCAAAGTGTTTGGCTGAATAACAGCGAAGATTGACAGAATTTGATCCATTGCCTTAGAACGAATCTCCAATTCTTGATGAAAGCGATCAAGACATTCAAACATAGCCCTTTTTACTTCCTCTGGCTGTTATTTTTTTTTAAATTTTATTGGGTTCAGAATCCCAGCTGAGCCGTGAACGGCCAAGCTCTGAAGGGCTAGTTTAACCTACAGCCCAAGTTAAGCTAGACTAAAAACTTACGGATTTGGAGGTCCTATTAGGTCCTACCTCAGGGTTGCTGACTCGATGTGGGCCTACCTTAGGCCTCAGTTGCATGAAATTAAGATAAAAAACAAAAGGGGCACTATTTATGGTCTTCTTTCTAAACCTTGCAACAACAACACAACCTGCATTATTGCACGTTGCAACAATCTTGTATCTAAACAACCAAACTGAATTGCAAGGGAGCTCTCTATAAGACCACACCCTGTAAGTGCTGCATTCCACAAATGAGTAGGAAGGACGCGTAGCGCCCCCAAAAAATGATGCCACAAGAGCCCAAAAATGCTAGCTCTAAATTAAGTGAATTTTTCACTAACATTACAATTATGAGATGGATATAAATACACCTTAACTTAATATATACAAGCAATGCTGCATCAATCAGCTTAGTCATCATATCGCCTTGGGACAACAATGGTTCTTCCTCTTCTAGATTTTCTAACACTCCCCACCGAAGAGGCATTGTTGTCATTACCTTCTGCAAGTTTAGCCAAGCCTTCTCCATGAGGTTGTAACTCAAATGTTTCATCCTGTCTATCCGTGTTTTTGCTGATTTCTAAAGCATAGAGTTTTTGTATAGGTCTCTTTAATTTTCCTCCTGAAGTCTTTACCAGTGCAGACATAACTGAATTGTCTTTGCCAACAAACAACTCTTCAATTATGCAAGCTTCCAGCATTGCCTTGGTCTTTCATCCCCAATCATTACCACTTCTCCCACCTTGATACAATTTGCATTGGAGCCCTTTACATTGCCTGATGGGTAATAATTGAGTTCTGGCAAGTATTCCATCTGCCATCTCTTCCATGACTGATCTTGTAGCTCTTCAAGGTACTTGAACCTTCTGGTTAACTCTCCTTGTGTGCTCTGGATAGGGTGCAAGTCTTCTGGCAAACTGGGGCTTGATGTTAATCGTTTACCACAAAGAAAATGATTTGGTGTCAATGGCTCTGCATCCTGCATACTGTTATAAACAAAATTGATAGGCCTACTGTTCACCATTGCTTCTACTTCACACAAAACAGTGCAGAATTCTTCTTTGCTCAAATGAGCATTATCTAAAAGTTTCTTTAATGGACGCTTTACACTTCTCACTAGCCTTTCCCAAAATCCTCCCCACCATGGTGCTCTCTCAACAATAAACTCCCACTGTACCCCTTGGTGTGAAAAGTAGGATTGGAATCCTTCCTCTTTTAGCAAGGACCAAACTTCTTAGAGTTCCTTTGCAGCCTTTTTGAAGATTTTTGCGTTATCCAATATGATTTTATTTGGGAAACCCCTTCTGTTTGCAAACCTTTTAAAGGCCAAAAGAAATACATCACTACTTAAGTTGCTTACCAACTCCAAATGGATTGCTCTGGTGGTAACACATGTGAAAAGACATATAGGGTGGAGCGAAAAATACTTTTTTTCTAGTATGACGTTCTAATAGTGATTAAAAGTTGCATTTAGTGAACGAAATATGCCTACCAAAATATCAGTTCATTTGTTTAAAATTTTCAGCTGCCACCAGGGGGCTAAAGTTAACACAATTTTGTGTAAAAAGGAAAAAAATGCTTCTATTTTAGGTTTGTCAAACTATTATAAATTTTATCTTAGAATTATCTAATAGTTTGATTAAGATTCTTAAATGATAGGAATTGTTTTGTAAAAATGCCTTTTCATATGCTTAATATCTTCAGCTGCCACAAGAGAGCTGAAGTTAACACAATTTAGAGTAACTGAGTCATGTTGAGACTACACTGAATGTTGTGGGGGAGGGTTGGGGAGGGGTGGGGGAGGGTTTTGGTGTGAAGGAATTTCTTTCTGTGAGTCATTAGAACAGTGTGTTAACACTTGTCTTCTTAGGTAGTAGGCCTAGTCGCTCAGTTGATCGGAGAGTTTTTTAATATGATCGGAATATTATAAAACTTTATTTTAAAGTGATTTATATAGAGATAATATTGATTTTATTATAAAATGCTTGTTATAATGTATTATATAATTTTAGTTTATTTATATATATATTATATATTTATATAATATATTATATATACTTATAAAATATATTATATATATTAATTATATAATGTTTTGATGTTACAGGATATTTTGTGATTGTGAATTTTTCTTAAAAATATTATGGCATCAAATACTAAATATAAACATTTCACTAGAGAACATATGAAGTGTGCCATATTTGAAGTACCTTGTGAGATGAGTGATATGCAACTACCAACTTATAACTGCATTATGAAAGATTACCTGTTCACAAAACATTTAGTGAAGGAGCAGATGAATAACAAGGAGCCTTCATTTTCTGAAATAGCAGAGGCAGTTTCCAAAAAGGTAGAAAATATTTGGAAGAAGGCCTCTTTGCCAATAGTTTCACATACACGCGTTTTACAGATGATGCGAGTGTACCATGATAAATACAGGTCCTTATTAAAGCCATACAAGTCACGCAAGGATCAGCCTAAGTACAAAAATCAGCTTGAAGAATTTGAAAACTCTTCAAAATGCACTTTGTTTGACATCTGCACCTGCAAATGTAAGAGTTTAGGAGATGCTCATGTGAAAAGAGTAAGAAAGTCCCTCCAAAAGAGCAGGATTTTTTAAATGACCAACGAACACGCAGAATAATGGTGATAGGAAGCATTGACATAGCACACACAACGATTACAAGCAAGAGAACATCGAAAGGAAATGGAAAAAGCACGTCTGGAATCCTCACAAACAACTAGTGCTGCTATAACCAATACGTCCAACTTACAAATCGAAACAGAGACAAGTGAACTTCAACAACTAGAAGAGATATCTGAAGATAATGAGGAAGATACAACCTCGACTCAATATGTAATATCAGAACAACAGATGCGTGAGCCACTGCCTTCATTAGCAATTACTTGTGATAGATTTAAAATGTCGGACAGAGCTGGGGCTGCTATTGCTTCTGCAGTATTGGCAGATCTTAAAATTGTTACTCCCGAAGACAAAGGGAATATTATAGACAGAAGTAAGCTAAGACGTGAAAGACAAAAACAGAGAAAGGAACTACAACAGATAGGAGAGCCAAAAACCATGCGGGGATTATACTTTGATGGCAGAAAGGATAAAACAATGATTCAAGTCCAGGAGAGTGATGGCTCTAACCACCAAAGAACCAAACGCGAAGAGCATATCAGCATAATATCTGAACCACACTCTCTGTACTTTGCACATGTGACACCTTCCAGTGGCAAAGCTAAATACATTTGCACAGCGCTAGTGAATTGCTTGAAAGAAAGGAATGTTGATATAGGGAACATCGTTGCAGTTGGCTGTGATTCGACAGTGGTTAACACTGGTAGTATTGGAGGCACAATAAGATTACTGGAAGAAGCCTTTAATAAGCCATTGCAGTGGCTGATATGCCTTTTACACCTTAATGAACTTCCATTGCGCCATCTGTTTCATCACTTGGATGGTACCACTACTGGACCAAGAGCATTTTCAGGAGAAATTGGCCGAGCACTTTCAGACTGTGAAAAGCTTCCCATAGTTAACTTCAAACCCATTGAAATTCAAGAGGACATGTGTGAAGTTGATGTAGATGACATAAGTACTGCCAGAAATACCTTCTTGAAATTCACAAGGCTATATCAAGTGGAACATTCTCAAAGAGTCTTAGTCATAAGAGTCCAGGCAATATATCACATTCAAGGTGGCTCACCACAGCAAACAGGACTCTGCGGTTATATGCAAGCACAGAGAATCCTTCAGGCAATTTACAAGAATTAGCTACTTTCATTGTTAGGGTATAAGCACCAATGTGGTTTCAGATAAAGCGTAAACCATTATGCCAATATGGTGCTAAACATATGTGGCATATGATTGCAAGAAGCCGGTATCTCCGTGAAGAGCTTAGGAGAGTACATGACTCAGTCATTCAGCGAAATGCATATTACGCAAATCAAGAAAACATTCTCATTGCAATGATAGCTGATGAAAGGGAGCATGTGCGTCAGTTGGGATTTAGGCGTATCATAAAAGCAAGGGCATGCATTCAAGAAACAGATGTTATCAGGTATTTCAAGGTGCCAGAAATAAATTTTTATGCCAAAGACTATACAGATCTCATTATGTGGCAAGATTTTCAGATAGCAGAACCACCGATAACCAAAGGAGTTTCTCTTGATGATATTGAATCATGCATCAAACATGGTACTACTCTTCATTCAGAATTATTTCAGTTTCCATGTCATACACAAGCCGTAGAGAGATGCGTCAAGCTCGTTACAGACGCTGCTGGATCAGTCTGCGGACCTACAAACAGAGACGGTTGGATTCGTGCTACATTAGAATCAAGGAAAAAACAGCCAAAATTTGACACAAAAGCAAATTACTAAATAGTCTTCAGCAAGAACCCTTTCTACAGGGAGGTTGGTTGGGGAAAGGGTGGTAACTCCGCTAAGGCACGAAATAACGTTTCTTAACTGTCTCAAGCCAGTATAAAGGAGGAGAGACATCCTAATTTATTACTGTTCCCTTTTTCAAGTAAATACAGAATCATACTTAATTGTCATTTTTAAGTTAACTTCAGCCCTCTTGTGGCAGCTGAAGATATTAAGCATATGAAAAGGCATTTTTACAAAACGAATTCTTATCATTTAAGAATCTTAATCAAACTATTAGATAATTCTAAGATAAAATTTTATAATAGTTTGATAAACCTAAAATAGAAGCATTTTTTTCCTTTTTACCCAAAATTGTGTTAACTTTAGCCCCCTGGTGGCAGCTGAAAATTTTAAAAAAATGAACTCATATTTTGGCAGGTATATATTGTCCACTAAATGCAACTTTTAATCACTATTAGAACATCATACTAGAAAAAAAGTATTTTTCGCTCCACCCTAATATATAACCTTTCTTAGACTCCCCTTGCTCATACACATAGACTGGACCTGCGAAGTCTACTCCCACTACATCAAATGGGGCAGTATAGACACACTGTTCTCTTGGAAGTGGAGCCACCTTTTCATAATAAGGCTTTGCACTCCAATGCTTGCAAACCATACATTTATGCAAGACCTTTTTACTACTTGTCTAATTTTGGGAATCCAAAACTGTTGTCTGATCTCTATTATCACTTCTCTAACTCCAGCATGTAACAACTTATGATGCGTATCCAGGATCAAAAGTTCCACAAAGTGCCCCCCAGAAGGTAACAAAATTGAATGTCTTTTCTCCTCTGGAAGCCCAGAAAACTGTAGTCTACCTCCTACTCTCAAAAAGTCCTGATCCAAAAACACATCCAAACCCTTGAGAGCAGAATGTGTTGGCAGAACCTGTAATGGACTGCTGGTGAGCAATTCCCTCTCTTCACCAAATTTTTCCTTCTGCACATATACCACCCAGTATTGCCTGGCTTGCTGAACCTCCTCACTGTTCAGAATTCCTTACCTTCTTGTTTCTCCCTTAATGTTGTTTGTAAATCTATATACCCATGCTGTCACTCTTAACAACCTTTTCAGACTGCTAATGTCCTCAAGCCTCAATATGGGGTCCTGCTGCATAACTTGACAACTGTTCACAGTGCATTTTCTCATCTCACTCACCCATTCTTCTTCAGTCTGGCATTCTCCTACAATAGGCTGATTAGAAGGCCAGTTTTCACTTCCCAGTTTTAGCCACTCTGGCCCATTCCACCAAAAACATGAGTGTGCAAGATCTTTCACTGAAATTCCTCGTGTTGGTAAATCAGCTGGGTTTTGGGTGCCTGGACAATGCTTTCATTGCTTGGGATCTGTGTGTGCTTGAATTTCCTCCACCCTATTGCCAACAAATGGTTTCCATTTCCTTGCCTGGCTTCTTAACCAGTGCCAAACTATATTGGAGTCTGTCCAATAATAGCTTGGAATTTCATAGAGGGACAAAGACTTTTGCACTGTAACTGCAAGCCGACTAGCAATAACTGCACCCATCAATTCCAACCTTGGAATAGAAAGCCTTTTCAAAGGTGCTACTCTGCTCTTTGCAGCAACCAACCTGCAACTTACTTCCTTTTTGAATGTGCCTCTTATATAAATACAAGTTGCATAGGCCTCCTCACTTGCATCACAAAAGATGTGCAGCTCCAAATTGTCTGAATAGAATAGAATAGACTAACCTTTATTAATAATAAAATAAATACAGTAGTCTTTTTACAACTTACAATTTTTACAATGACATAAATAATTGTGAAGCTCGACTATTTATTTTTTTAATTTTTAATTTGGCCCTTAAGCTTTAGGCTTTACTGGGCTCTCATTAAAAATAAGCAGCTAGCCGTTATAAATTAAACCCCTTCTTGACTATTGTTCAACTCTCCAAAGTACTATCTTGGGATTTCAATGTCTCCAAGATGTGCCAATTCTTTGAACCAATATTTCCACCTTACCACCATATGATCAGGTAACTCTTGGTCCCAACCAAGTCCAATTTCCCAGAGGCTCTGAAACCAAATTTTTTACTTTATCACAAATGGAGCCAGGAATCCAAGAGGATCAAAGACCTTTGAAGCCAAACTAAGAGCTGTACGTTTTGTCCACCTTGTCTCATTCTCAGTCAGCTCTACTAAAGATTTCCCATTGAAGGTAAACAAATCCTTTCCTTGCTGCCAAACAATGCCTAGCACCTTTGTGTCTATTGCCCACAACTGCTTAATACCAGAATCCTCAATACTTTCTGCTGCATCAGGTACTACACAGGACTGATTCATAAACTGTTGTAACTGAGAATGATTGGTCTGCCATTTTCTAAGCTCCATGCCAGCCTCCCTCATTATAGCTCTAGCCTCCCTGAATATCTGTTTAGCCATTTCTGTATTATCCACGGAACACAGCAAATCATCAACATAAAAATTTTTCCTTATGTGTTCAATAGTGTTAGGATAGACTTCAGAATATTTCTTAAAGTGGTACTGCATAGTAGCTGCCAACAGAAATGGACTAGAGCTGAGGCCAAACAACACTGACTTCATTCTATATGCTTGAACCTTAGGTTCATTTTCCAACAAGTCTTTCGTATCCACCCACAGATACCTTACTGCATCTCTGTCCTCTGGTTTTAACTTTATCCACAAAAAGGCTTGCTTCACATCTGCAGTCATTGCTACTCTACCAAACCTGAATCTCAGTAACAAGGAAAATAAATCTGCATTTAAATTTGGCCCAGCATCCAAACAGTCATTCAAGGACACACCACCTTTGTCCTTGGCTGAGCCATCAAAAACTACCCTCAGTTTGGTGGTAGTTTTGTCTCGCCGTACCACTGCATGGTGTGGCAGATAATGTGCCTCCTGGCTCACCAGCTCACCTTGCACCCTTTCAGCATAGCCCTCCCTTACAAAGCTTAGGGTGGCCTCATTGTATTCAATTAATAACTCCTCATTTTTTCTTAGCCTGAACAATGAAGTCTCCAACCTCCGATTAGCTAGCTGAAGGTTTGAACTGGGTTTGCAAGAATTCTTCCAAGGGAGGCCAACTTCATAGCAACCATCTCTAAACCCAATCCCTTTTTCAAATTGCTCTAAAACATCACTGTTCACTGTACTCGCCTGCTTCTCCTGTTTGTCCTTTATGCCAATGGATTCAAGTTCCCAAAAGGCTTTCAAATGCCTTTCCAAACTGTAATAGCTTGGGGTCAGTGACCCCGCTAAGTTACTAGGTTTCTAAACAACAAACAAAGGCACTCACTTACCAGTGCGTTGAATTAGATATTCTTTAGGGCCTACCATAGATTTCCTGCGTCCCACAACGCAGTCCTCCTAAACTCTAACTTTACTAATTTAGAAGCTATAGACATTACCCCTAACTATTATTATTTACTGACAACTTTCTACCCCATTTGTCACCTTAGAAACATCACCAAATTAAACTTAGCACCAACGATTTAGTCAGATATGAATAACCATACTCTAGTCCAGCCAAAACCAAAAACGAACAGCCGCGTTGCTCAGTTTATCCCTTCGTGTTGCCATTCAGCTTTCTTTTAGTGATTTTTCCCTTTAGTGACTTTAGACTATATACATATATATATACACACGTCACCTCACTCCTCCCCTACAAGTTTAGTCTGTCAGGGGGGTGAGAGACCCTAGACGACCTGCGGAGCGGGGTTGATGTAGTAGGAATAGGTGCAACATGCATAGGCGGGCGAATTGAACCATTTTCCAGAGGATCGGTTCCCTCTTCCGGAAGACTCAGGTCATTCTGCAATTCATGTTCCCATATCTGGTCCTGATGGCGTTTAATAGAACGACCATCTTCTAGTTGGTACTTGAAGGAAACAGGGCCCGTTCTCTCCTGCACAGTTGCAGGAACCCATTTTGGTCCAGCCCCATAGTTGCGAATCATAACTGGATCATTAAGTTGCGCTTCTATAACTCTCCCTTTTTTAGTGTCGTGGTACAACTTCTGTTTTTACTGATGGCGTAAAACTCGTCGTTCTAATGTTTCGTTTGGACGTAACAAATCGAAAACTGAATGAATTCCCCGGCCAATCATAAGTTTAGAAGGAGACACCCCCGTCGTTGTGTGAGGTGTTAGTCGATATTTAAACAAAAATTTATCCAACACCACTTGCATTTCCTCCCCACGAGAATGACGCAAGGCCGACTTGAAAGTACGGACCATGTTTTCCGCGAGACCGTTAGTAGACGGGTGAAAAACACTAGACCGGACATGTCTAATGCCATTTAGGTGGGCAAAAGGGGACTAGTATGTTTCATGGACTGCTCTCGGTTTTCCCACGAACTTGCAAACAAGGGCAGTCGATGACCCTGATTTTGTTTCTGCAATCGGTTTTCTTGAGAAATGATAAAGAAAAATGTTATTGGATATTGAATAAATTTATTTACTGAAACGACGCAATACACTCCAACATCTTTTTGAATAAGTCCGAGCTGATGTGGCGCTTATGTCATACAAATTCACAAAGGTACGAGTCAAGTTGGTTGTGATTTGTTCCGCATCGCAGTTTGTTCGATTGTTTCAATGAATTCCACACAGTGGCGACTCGTGGGTTTTGGCCGCCCTGTGCGGTAGCCAAATTGGCCGCCCCCTTCCTTAAACGTAACATACCTTCCACTACAGCAAACACACGTATATAAAGGATTTACATTTTATTGATTGAGGAACAATGTAATAATGATGAAAATTGAAACCGTGATGATAGACAATAAAAAAAAAATTTAATAATTCAATTTAAAACATAGAAAACAATATGGTATTTCGTACCATACCGTACCGTAATGCCAGCCTTGGCCAAAATTGGCCACCCCCAAAGTGGCCGCCCTGTGCGGTCCGCACACCCCGCACACCCCACGCTACGCCACTGATTCCACAAGCTTTCCACCTGCTGAGTGTGAGCTCCGGTAGATGGGTCGATAAAGTTCATGCTTTGGTTAACAGTGTAATGCGAATAGTTGTACCCAGCGAGTTGATCAATGCCCTCGTACGCCTTCCACATGTCGCTCATGATCGTGGACCCTGGAAGAATGGATGCCTTTATACAGTCAACTAACGTTGTCCGATCGCGCTTGGGAACAGCGTAGAGAAACACGTCTCCTGATTCTCTACAAACTCCACCAAATACCCATTGCTGTGGCAACACGCGTCCTTTATTGTTTTTCCGGCGAGAATATAATGTCTCGTCAATTTCGACAGTACAACCAGGTCCGCCGATTTTCGTGTGATTTTTCAAAATATTATCAGCACACACTTCTCGAAGATAACTGTTGTAGTCGATCACGGTTGTGTGTGCCATGCCAAGTTCATCTGCACAGAACTTCAAATTGGTGTACTGCTTCGTCCAGGCGTATATGAACGCTACAATTTTTGATAGCGGTAGCGTTGAGGCCTCTAGCCAGGTACCTTTGCGTACCGAAACCTTTTCGTTGCACATGCTCTTCTGGCAACGCCAGGTCGGCACGCCAGCCAAGCACTTAATTGCCATACTGTGCTTGCGTTTGCATAACTTTTTCTTAGGAATAACATCATGTTCTTGGAAAAACTTTACTGCGGATTCATCGTCAAGCACATTTTGTCATAGCCACTTCAAATTAATACAAACATCACTCATTGTTCTGCAAAAAAAGTGACAAGAATTAGTGCGATATTTTGCAAAAAGCAATAGTATAAGAAACTCGATTAGGTCAGGTTAGGTTAGGTTTCTCAAGAAAACCGATTGCAGAAACAAAATCAGGGTCATCGATTGCCCTTGCTTGCAATTTCGTAGAAAAATCGAGAGCAGTCCATGAAACATACTAGGTCCAACAAAAGAACGAAATTCCTCACTGGTAAAACAAGTACCATTGTCGGAAACCAGGACTACGGGTAACCCCCATCGAGCGAAACACGAACGGAATAAGCGAATAGCAGTGTTGGGCACTAAAGCGTTAATCCGATAACAGTTAATTAACGAAGTTAACTTTTTTTAACGGACTATTAACGGAAGTTAATTTCCATTTATCGTTATCGGACCAGTTAACTTCCGATAACTCGATATTTAGTCTGTTAAAGTCCGTTAACACGTTAACTGCGAGGAGTCATTCACGGAAGATCACCGCTCCGCGAATGAATTCAAACCGCCATAACTTCAGTCTGCCAATTCCGTCCTCTGCCGCAGTGGAACGGCTCTTCTCTCTCGGCAAGGAACATCCTGAGGCCCAAGAGGTCAAGACTGGCAGTTGGGCCTAACTTTGAGAAGTTGGTCTTTCTGAAGGGCAACCAGCACATTGTATCATAGTCTTTAATAAATGTGCCTAAAATTTAATTTTACCTTTCAGTTCCCGCCATAATAATTCCCTGGTAAATTAAAATTTAGTTAATGGTTAATGGTTACAAGGGTTTCAAAACATGTAATCAGTACATTTTTTATTAAAAATAAAAAAAAAGTTATTAAGCAAAAAAGTTGCAAAACTTGATAAAAATACAGTTAAATACCTTTTTATTGTTGGATTTTGCATAAATAAACATTTTCTATGGGTTTTAAAGCTTTTTTCCTTGATTTTTTTAAATGTTAGTAAAGAAATAGTTATCGTTAACGGATTATCGTTAACTTCCGTTAACTTTGTAATAAAATTATCGGATTATCGTTATCGGAGTTAAAAATTGGGGTTAACGGATTATCGTTATCGAAGTTAACTTTTTAGTTAACGGTGCCCACCACTGGCGAATAGTAACACCTGTGGAAGTGGTTGGAAAAATTTCCACCCACTTAGAGTAGGCGTCCACAATGACTAGGAAATAGGTATTGTTTATAGGACCTGCATAGTCAACATGGATCCTATGCCAAGGTATAGTAGGCCATTCCCAAGGATGAAGTGGACTTTTCCTTGGGAGATCTCTGTTCTCTAGGCAGCTTTGATAAGACCAAACCAATGATTCGAGTTCTCTATCTAAACCGGGCCACCAGAAATAAGCTCTCGCCAGCTCTTTCATTTTTGTTGCACCCATGTGTTCAGCGTGAAGTTCCTTCACTAAATTCGACCTGCCTTCATTCGGAATTATCACTCTGTGGCCCCATAAGAGACAGCCATTTTGGATCGAGAGTCCAGACTGACGTTGATAAAAAGGCTGTAATTCACTCTCAACCTTAGTAGGCCAACCAACTGAGCATTAATGGATGACCCCAGACCCAGAGAAGTTTGCCTGACCGATGTACTAAGTCAAATTTATAGGCTTGTAGAATCAGTGCCCATCGTTGAATCCTACCTTAGGCCATAACTGGAATATTTTTATTAGGTGAAAATAAACCTAAAAGAGGCTTATGGTCAGTAATTCGTTTAAATTCATAACCCTATAGATAGAAATGAAATTTTTTTACTGCAAATACTAAGGCTTCACGTTCAAGTTGTGCATATCTTCTTTCAGTCTCTGTTCTAGAAGCAAAACAGATAGGCCTATCTACACCATAAATGAAGTCAGATAACTCTGCCCCAATTCCATAAGAACTACTATCTGCTGAAACTATGAGAGGAAGTTTAGGATCATAATGCATAAGAACATAAGAAATTTTTATAGTGGGCACACTAGGGGCCACTTTGGCCCATCGAGGTGGCTCCACTATGTAAAAACTGCCTGTATATTGGCAACAACCAATTTTTACAAAACTAATTAATTTTCAATTTAAAACTAAAGATAGAATCTCTGGATCCAGAGGATCAAAGTCATAATAGGCTACTATCCACAAATATGTTACACTATATATCTATAACTGACATGCAAATATGTCAGATCCAAAGAATCCAGTCAATTTCATTATGGTACCCATCAATACCAGTACTTTGCCAACCAAAAATAAGTCTCAGTCCATATCAATTGCGGACCAAGTCGCAATTTACAACCATATACATTACAATATATATACTTAGGAGGAAAAGTGTAGGTGTGGCTGTAAAGACTATACAGTAATGTAGAAATGTGTGTGCACCCATTTTGGGTCTGCCATTTAAAGGTGTTTGTGGGGCAAGTGAAGATCATGAGTTTTTCAATACCTCTCAGTACTATGAGGGGTACCACTTGGCAGAGGAATCTCTCTAAATGGGGTGTGTAAAGACAGAGAGTATCCCCTAACCCAAGATGCTGCCTCCCTATATCCTATAACACTTGTGTTGAGCTGTGGGATCTATCACTTAAATGCACATAATATATATGAAATAAACGGTACTTGTGGGTTATCTGTCACCACTTTTTAATTTAATTTTTCAACTTTTTCACAAATACAGATGTGTGTTATCATGTTGCCATTTTTACAAAAATATACTATTTTTTTCTTAAATTATTTTTATTTCTCAAAATAACAAACATTAATCATATTATTCGGGTGGCATGAACGCGGAGATGGCCTCCAGGATGCCGTCGAATGGGTCGACACTAGCGGGTAGCTTGCTCCTCCACATGAACTCGGCCAGGTAGGTCTTAAGATGGTGTCGGGTTGTTCCTCGGTGACGCTTGTTCCTCCACTTTGCTGATCCCCACAAGCGTTCGATATTTTGAGTGTGGACTCCGGTATCTGCATCAATGAAATTGTATCGATGATTAACCTTGAAATGTTGGAAGCCAGCCTCCTAAAGGTCGGTGGTCTTATATCCTCGCCAGCTGTCGGAGTAGATAATGGAACCTTCAGCGATGTTTTCCATAATGGCAGCCAAGAGAGTTGCAGCAGAGCGGTTGGGAACTTGAACGATGAAGCAGTCGTTTGTTTCACGGCAAATTCCTCCGAATATCCATTGTTGTGGTAAAATGCGTCCAGCATTGTTTTTACGCCTCGTGAACAGGCTCTCATCGATCTCAACCACTATTCCTTCGCCGCCGATCTTGGTTTGCTCTAGGTTGGCTACGCTGTTGACGCATACCTCTCATGTAATTGTTCCAGTCGATCACACATTTGTTCCCAATTCCCAGTTTGGGCTTGCACCATTTGAAGGAGGATGTTTCGCAGCACCAGGCATATATGAAGCGAAGCACAGTGACCAAGGAAAGGCGTGAGTTTGACAGCCAGTTGCCAGTGCGGAGTCCAATTTGCCGCTTGCATTTCTTTGTGTTGCACTTCCAATAGATCCTGGAACCGAAGTAGAGCTTCATTGGATGGCCATTTTTGCAGTGCTTCTCAGTTGACAGTATTCCTTTAGCTTGAAGCAGGCGGACAGCATCCTCTTCGGTTCTTGGCAGGTCCCAGAGATTCATTTTGCGTATTTAGAGAGTCTGAAAAAAAAAAATTAAAAATTTTTTAAATACCATCTAACCATCTAACCTAACCTCACACTAACCTAACCTAACAACCTAACCACACACTAACCTAACCTAACTAAAAAATAAATGACCCACAAGTAAAAAGTGGAAATAGATAACCAATAGGTATATTAAAAAGCGGCGACAGATAACCCACAAGTACCAAATAAACTAGTACCATTCATGCAATAAAAATGGGCTTAAACACTATCACCAGATGTCCCTTGCAGACATCAAACTATCCAACTTTCGGTATTATTCTACTATTACACCCGTCTAATGTTCAGCAATTATTATATGTTCATTAAGTAGATTTTTTAATTCTAAGACACTTTCCTTCTATAGCGTTTCCGTCGCAAATGCTTCGTTTTCGAGATATAAACATTTTTTTTGGTGTGTATCTAGTGTGTGTGTGTACGGTCGTTTGTGTGTTCATACTAGTGATGTAGCGGATGTCATTTTTTTCATATCCGCGGATGAGGATATTTGATTTCAACATCCGCGGATGCGGATGTCTACATTTTCGTTATTTTTTAGGATATATTTGAGATTTGTTGTGTTTAACGTATATAATAAGTTATTATATAGAGAGAGCTGTAGCTATAATGTAGTATAATTGATTAATTGTACAATAATTGCTGTACTTTTCTCTGAACATATAAAATAATATCAAGCATCTAACTAATATAGAAATCATTAGTGAATTCGTCTGCAAATAAATTCGTTATATTTTGTCGAGTTTCAGCCACAATTAGAAACCATAATTGTGTTACCAGGATGCGGGACGTGAACCCAACTCAAATGCACCCCACCGACCTCTTTCCCCAACCTCCACCCTTATAGAAAGAGATCTTTAATTAGCTTGATAACTATTTATATTAAGTTTAAAGTTTTATTAGGCATATTTATAAATGAGTAATTAAAATAAAGTAAACTAAGATGTTCATCGTTTAATATTCAAACTTAATTATAGGAAGGTTATGCTTAAGGAACATTAATTTTTCTGCCTTTTCTGCTGCCAGTCTGTTTCTCTTTTCATCATATATTAATCCAGCACTGCTAAATAATCTCTCGCTTGGTACGTTTGTTGGAGGACAGGCTAAATGTTTCCTTGCAAGTTTACTCAAGTATGGATAGATATTCTGCGTATTTTTCCACCAACTAATAGGATTGTCACATGCAGCCAGGCGTTTTTCTTGGTGATAGCTCTCGATCATTTTTACTACATCTTTTGACATCGCGTAGGTCTCGTCATTGCTGCTTGACTCAAGAAACTGAGAGACAGATTCTGTGATAGATTTGCTTGTTGAAGGTGTTGGTTCTGTCACTGAAACTTTTATTCTTTTGGTGGGTGGCGAAGCGACAGATTCAAGAGATTGAAGCTCTTCAACTGCTTTGCCAAGTGATGATTTAACTCGTTCTAATGTACTAGGTGAAAATAACTTAGCTTTGTAACGTGGATCTAAGTAGGTTGCAAGAGAGTAACTTCATACAAGAACAGCCTCTCGTCTTGTCGCTTGCATCACTTTTGCGCACAATGAACTAGTTCTATTAATATAGTAGAATTTGATAATTTCCGCTTATTAATGACATTTTATCTCAATGGTCCACATCCGCACGACATCCGCAGCCCAAAGTGCGGATGCGGGTGCGGATGTGGATGCGAGAAAATGTGCGGATGTTCCATGGATGCGGATGACCTACATCACTAGTTCATACCTTCGTTTGTGTGTTTGTTTGTGTTGCCGTCACATGTCTGCCCAATCAGAGTGCTCCATCCATTTTGAATTTGAATTAGTTTGCTACCAGAATGGCTTCGTGTGACGTGTTCATTCGATTATTACTGCTGTATTGTTGCTTTCTATGAAAATTTAGAAAAAAGTGTTGTTTCTACGTGCTCACAGTGTTCTACCAACAGTAGTGAAGTGTGCACATTGTAAAATGGAGTGCACATATCGTCAAGACCAGAAACTGTGGCGTTGTAGAAAAAGTTACGGTGTGCTTAAAATGAAGAAAAGACGGTACTGTGATTATTCTGTCTTAGATTTTAAAGGTAATTCCTGGTTTTATTTTAGGATAGGTTAGGTTGTTAGGATAGGTTGTTAGGTCAATTTTGAAGGTGAAATTTGTCTTTCCTATGGTTTTTGATGTTTTGAACGAATCTGACCTTGAAAACCGTCGGAAATGACTCATTTTCTGTGATTTCCCCCACATTGCTGGCTCGGGGGGGTATCTCAAAAACGAGTCATTTCCGACGGTTTTGAAGGTCAGATTCGTTCAAAACACATCAAAAACCATAGGAAAAACATAAATTTCACCTCGAAAGGGAGACAGGTGTAATACTGTACAATAATTTAGGGTGGTCCACTCTTATAGGGATGGAATTTTTTTTTGTGATTTGTTTTTATTGCTGGGTTGTAACTTATGAGGATAGATGAGAAAACACCTCTGGGAAAGTTTTATTTGAATCAGTTAATTTGTAGGGGTAGCACATGACACTTGAAGTTTTGGTATAATCTGAAAATCACAGCAAAGTTAATCTTGGTGATAGTACATGACTATTAGGGTAACTAACAATTCCGAAATGAATTGACTAACAATTCCCTCTGCACCTCATTTGATCTTTGTTTTCTCGCCCAGTTGCCAGGCTGACTTCAGTGGTTGAGGAAACTGCTTCCTGTAGTTAGCAACAACTTGCAGGAGATACTGCAGTTGTTCCTCATTCCTGGTGTGGCAGCCATTGTATTCATTAATGAGAGCAACCCCCATCTCTGCATGATCATTCATAACAGAGAGGTTTGCCACTGATTTCTTCACTATTTGGTAATCAGGATCACTGTCCCAATCCCGCACCTCCTTCCTCAGGTATCCCACACCTGACCCCCAGAGACAACAGCAGTCTTTTTGAGTTTGCTGTTGCTAGTGACTCGATTGAAGCCCCCTCAGCAACACCTTTCCTTCTCTTCTGGCAATCAGGCTTTCCTTCAACTTCCTCCATCGCCTTCACCATTGCTGTTTTAGTCTCTTCAGACACCTCAGGATCGAAAATCGCGAGGCTCACCATCCCCTCCAAAAGATACCAAAGATGACCGCTGAGTTTTTTTAATGCCACTTCCGAAATTTTGGGGTCATGGTATTCCCGAAGACTCTGCAGAATACTGAGGTCGCTGCGAGGCGCAGCAGCAGCTATTGGCGCTGTCATCCATGCCTGCAGGTAGATGGAAACAGCGAAGACACTGACATCCTTAAGACACTTTTGCTCTTGTGGAGTGAGGGCTGGGATTTGTCCCCTGAACAGCCACATCTTCAATGAATAGATCACCTTAGATAACCATCTGGCTTAGTGCATGGGGCCAGGTCGCTTGAAGGTGTAGTTGTCAATGCTCCCTCCCAAGAAAATGATGGACAGATCGAGGAATTCCTGATAGTCATCTCGAAAGGATTTTGAGGAGTGTTTTTCCTCAGCAAAGTGGAGAATCCAATCTCTAATGGGGGCCAAGAGTCGATGCACCTCTTCATCATCCCATCCGGTGCCGTATGTTCCTGTGTCGATGAAGTTCCATTTGCTCTGAAACCTGCTGAACAATGGAACATCAGGTCCACTCGTTGGGCCATAGCAAGCAGTGAAAACTCCACCGATCATCACTTCCATGATGTGATGACGGCAGGCAAAATGGAGGTCTTTCTTCAACTTCTGCTCCAACAACACACACGCTCCATTCAAACGACCAGCATTGGAGGCAGTGGTGTCGAAACACATCCCCACGACAGATTCTTCGAGGCCCCAATCAGTCAATAATTCAAAAACTGCGCTGGCTTGGTGTTCTCCTGATCCAGTTGGTATTTTGGGGACTCCAAGGAGCTGAGATTGACCCGAAAAGGAGGAAATAAGCATAGGCAGCCGATCCACATGCGCATGGTCTCTGGTGTTGAGGAGGTCTGGAATAAGTTTTCCATCCCAGTGGATGATTGCAGGACCGGACTGAAAGGAAGCTTTTAGGCTACTGCAGATCATGATCCGATGTCGTTCTCTCTGCCATTTGATGGAGGTCCGGGTGATGTTAAAATTCATTGGGCTGTGGCCAAGGCTCAATGCAGTCTCTGCTATTATGTAGGTTGCCATCCTGTCCGTTAGGGTGCATTAAACGCCCCATGATTTTCAAACAGTTGTTGGATTTTAATGTCTATTCCCTCAAATGTTACACTTGTTGGTAGAAGTATGTATGCAAAAAATAAATCAAATCGGAGGTGGTCCTGGTTGGCCACCGCCACTTTTATATATTTAGTAGTGATGCACCGAATATTCGGCAAATATTCGGTATTACTTATAATACTAATATACAAATATTCGGTATTACTATACTTACATTGATTGAAAGTTGAAAATGTATAAAACACAACGCCAATGTCACTACTCCAACTTTGCTCATTTCCGCAAATTTGGCCTCGCTTTGCGGTCACATTCAACCACTTGAAGAAGATTTTGGAAGTGGTCTTCTCCTCTTGCAGCTGAGACAAAATCAGTTGTGAGCTTTACTGCTCTCTCCGCAGGGTCATTCACAACATTTAACCCATCCACAATGGACTTGGCTGCCTTGAAGTGGTCATTGTTCTGCCAATTGTCAACATCCTCTGTTAGGAAGGTCATATCCAGGTGAAGAAGGTTCACTGTAAACCACGAGTCCTCATTCACAAGATCAGCCAGGGTTGTCGCTTCTGTAATTTTTGGAAATGACGGTTTGCCATATCCAGAACCGTAGCGGTGTTTTGGAGTGCTTGGCATTTCATCTGGTTGTATGGCCAGTAACACATCTGCAAGGGCACGACGCTCCTTTTGAGGTACTGCATTGCTGAACAGTGCCAAAACAACCAGTTCTGGGGTTAAATACCACAAATGTCTATCAAAGGCTTTCACAGCGCTGACTGAAATGATTGAGTTGACAGCTTTATAGTTGAGCAGAGTCTTGTATAAGCACAAATCAAACCATGGGGCATTTGAAGCAGACTGACATATGAGCCACCAATCACAATAAATATAAACAACAAAAACAACAAACTCCTTCAGTTTTTCCTGTTGATGTTGTGTTGTTACAGTTCCTCGAGGTAGTACAGAAATTTGCTCTTCAAGTAGGCATATTTTGATGGAATAAAGAATCTTTGACATCCACCTTGCTTTATGCATGGCCCCAGGTCTGTGGAGTGTTCCTTGTTTTGTGACATCATCATCGAGGACTACCTGGCAGAGTTGTGCCATTTCCTTGTAGTCTTCCCTACAGTATGAAGCGCTTGTGCGGATTGTGCTTAAAACCTTGTTTTTGCAGGATAAAAGCAGTTGTTGTGCATCGTCATTGTACATTGAAATGTCAATTTTGGTTAAACTTTCATCCTTTGCATGCGATATGCGTTCCCAATTCTTCTGGAATCTTTGGAACAAAGATGCTTCTGGAGACTTTGATGTCTCAATTTTGAGAGTGTCAAACACATGATCCAGGATTACCTCTCCAACATGATGGCGACATGCACACCACAGAAGAGCACGGTCCAGTTTTGATTGAATGGTAACACAGGCAGCTGTAACGTGTCCAGTGTTTGATGCTGTTGTGTCAAAACATAAGTTGACAACTGACTGTTTGCACTTCCATGAATGTAGAAACGTGTAAGTGTGCTCGGCAATGATGTCACCTGATGACATATCACTTCCACGAGGATATCTAGCCACTCCCAGTAGCTTTACATCAGTGGCATTCCCAACCAACACTGGCAATCTTTCTTCCTTGCCATTCTTGTTTGTGAGCGTATGCATCTGCTTGCCATCCCAGTGAAGTGTTGCAGCTGTTGGGGCAATCCAATTTTCTCGAATATCTTTGGCGATAGCACTTGTTATTGATCGTCGAGCCTTATCAGCAGTTGAATACGACTTGGCCACATGACGTGGATCACCTCCTGCCTCTTGAATTACAGCTTTGGTGAGCACAGCCTGTTGAACAGGAGTTATGTTTAGTCGAGTAGCAACAGACACGACTGAAGGCCTTTTCAGAATATCATGAGGAATAAAGGCAGACGTACCTGCATATGTTGATCTGTGGTGACTACACTTCCTTTGAAGCTCTGGAATCGCCTCTTCTTCAGTTTCTTCCAAGCTATCTGCAGAGGCACTATCATCAGAGCATACAGAACTTTTCATCTCTTGTACACTGGATGATTCATGATGTTCTCGTCTTGAAGCTTCCGCTAAGATGCGTTTTTCTTTTCTACGATCTTTATCAGCTTTCTTCTTGTCAACACTACCAAATGAGGCTACTCTGTCAGATTTCATTGACTCTAAAAATGCTCTATCTTCCTCATTCTTAATGTTTGTTATTGCATCTTTTGTCCATACACCAAAGGTCTTATCAAGACGTTCATTCATGGATTGCAACTTAGCCAAAGTGTTTGGAGATTCTCTGCGAGAAACAGGTATTTGACGCAATTTGTTATTGTCATTAAGAAGGTCAAGTATTAGTTTGCAGCATTGATGGTCTGAAAGCATAGGAATATTTGCTTTAGTGTAGAATGTTTTCAGCTGGATAAGGACTATGCTGGCAGATTTCCATTTGAGTGGCTGTGTTTGTTTGCCTTCACATATTTCTTTCTGGATGTGCCACATCACGCATCGAAGAACCTGCCGGCAAGTTGGGAGGCGGACTCCTGTCAATGTACCATCTCTTTCTGTAAGAGCATTGCCAAGACCAAAAATGGCACTTGCTAATCTGGTCTTCTTAGCTTCCATTGTTACAGCTTCCATTGTTTCTGAAAGACAATAAAGGATATTATTAGACTATAAGTGAAGTTTCGTTTATGGTACATGTTTTATGTAAATCACCCCTTTAGGGTGCATCAAACGCCCTTAGGTTCTTGGATTTTAATGTCTATTCTCTCAAATGTTATGTAAATCACCCCTTAGCAACTCTATATTAAAAGAAATAATGTAAGTAGTCAACTGGTTGGTAAATAAAAAAAATAGATATTTTTACATAGCGTGGCCCCCGAAAATTGCCACGAAAATATAAAAGTGACCGGTGGCCACCCAGGACCACCTCCGATTTAATTAATTTTTGGCATACACACTTCTAGCAACAAGTGTAACATTTGAGAGAATAGACATTAAAATCCAAGAACCTAAGGGCGTTTGATGCACCCTACAGTGTCCGTAGTGTGTGTCCGATCTAGGGCAGCAGCTAGATTTGATGTTATCACATTCTTGACTCTTTTCACCTGTTTTGGAGGTTGCTTTCCACCTTTTGCCCATTCATCTTCGGTGGAGGATGACTCGTCAGTGACTGAGGATTCTGTTGAGGACACCAATACTGCTGTACCCGACGTTGATGCACCTTCATTGACTGCCTGCAATACAATCGAAGAAAATGGACAATTAGTGTTAACGAACAACCTAATCATTGCAATCAAATGAAAGTAGGAATTTGAAGAACAGTCTCACCTTTCTCTTTCACATCTCCTCCTCCATCTTCCTGTGGGCAGCTTGTTTTTCTTTTTCTGCTGTTTTTCTGTCTATTCCCACCATGCATCCCCATCTTCCAGGCTCTCGCTGGGCCAGCAAGAAGGCCTTGTCTTCTGGGTTTTTGATTAGAGACAAGGCATCAGCATGTGCCATATCAAACAGGTTCCGAAGTGTCTCCTTGAATCCCTCTTCGTTGTACACCTAAATATAAATAATAAATATATATAATATATATATGATAAATGTATTGACTATTGTACAGTATAATATGTCATACTCTCGAGAAACTATTTTATTTATCATTGATCATCCAACTCACCTGCTTCTGGCTCCTCCTCATTTGTCCTTTTTTTATTTTTATCCAATCTTGGTGAAGGTCCAAGATCTTTTGGATTCCTTTGTATTTTTCCCTTGTCGGGATTCGAGCTTTGTTCCAAAATATTTCAAGTTGACCCCCACACTACTTGAGCACTTTCCTTCAACTCCTTGAGATTAGTGTGGTGATGAAGGAAGCATGACAATACTTCTCCATGTGATGGTAATTTGCTTCCAAGAAGCTTGTCCTTCACTTTATCTCCTTCAAGGAGATAAAAGCAAGAGCTTCGAACTTGAGTCATCATATATCCAACCACTAAACACAACCAATAACACTACACCAATAATCTGTCAAGGAAAAGATGTATTACTGGAACTGGAACATAATATACAAGTAAATCTACTAGGTAGTGCAAAAGTGCAAAAATGAAGTACTGTGTGCTACCCCTAAAAAGTGATTGATTTGGGAAAAAATTGGCCAGAGGTGTTTTCTCATTCATCCTCACAAGTTACCGCCCGGCAATAACAAAAAATCAAAACTTCAATTTTATGGACCACACTACTGTACATTTACCCAACTTTCTTTTGAAAGAATCAAGTATATCTGAAGTCTTACCTTTAAGTGCTTCTGCCTCAAGGGTGCGCTGCTCCCATGAAGTCTGCTCAGCGCCTCCTGAGGTGGGGCCATAACAGGGTTGCCACCCTTCTTTTCTCTTGCTCCTGCCATACGATTTGGTCCCTATTGAATTTGTGGGGGCTGGTCTGGCAGAGGAATACCCTGGCATTGTGGGTTGGTCGGGTATATTGGCTAAAAACATATCCAAGTATTTTTTAAAAGTATCTACTGGGACTGCACTTATATCTCCAAGGTACTGAGGCAAGGAGTTAAACAAGTGAGAACCCTGCCTAGAGATACTATTATATTGAAGGGTTTGAATCCTTCTTAGACTGTTTGGTGAGAGGTGATATTTTTGATACATTCTGCAGTTCTTGTTAAGGTGGGCACAATTGGTTCAGTATTGGGGGCAACTAAGAGCCCTTCTAGAATTTTCCAGGTATAGATTAGGATGTATCTCTCAAACCTTCTCTCTATGGAGTAAAGGTTGAAGCCTCTGAGCCTATCCCAGTAGTTTAATTTGTTTTTTACTTGTTGTCCATCAGGTTGTTTAATATACGAGGTAAAGGTTCTTTGTAGGCCCTCAATTTTTTGCAATTCATTCTGTTTGTTGGGAAACCATAATTGAGAGCAGTAGTCAATGCATGGAAGAATAAGTGATTTCCACAGGGTAAGCATGGTCATACTGTCCCTAGTTCTGAATGTCCTCAGTATATATCCTATTAGTTGTTTGCATGATGAGGTTACTTTGTCAATGTGCCTGTTAAATGTTGCATCTTCAGATAATATAATCCCTAGATCCCTTACATGATCAGCTTGTACAATATCTTTTCCTGTGGGTCCAGTATAGTTGAATTGTTCTTTCAGGTATTTATTTGGTCCATACTTAATTAGTTCAAATTTGTCTTCATTGAAGGCCATATTGTTTGCATCTGCCTGTGCATATATAGTTTGTAGATCTTTTTGTAGCTCTACACAGTCTTCTTTTTCTGTAATTGGTCACCACTTCTTCTGTCAGACTGTTCCAAAACTTAATTACTCTGTAAAACTATGTTTTCTTAAATTTGTTCTACATCTTGGCTTGAATAATTTCATACTATGACCTCTAGTCTGGTTATTGTGATCTTTAATGAAAAGAGACTCAAAATCTCTCTTATCCAACCCTTTTATCATTTTATACACCTCTATCATATGATCCCTTAACCTCCTCCTTTTTAAATGAGAATACAGTATTCGAGGAGGGGTCTCACATATGAAATGTAGAGCTGCTTTATAATATTGGGTGATTTGTATTCAATATGTGTGTGCATGAAATTGAGTCTAGCATTTGCTTTATTTCTGATTACCATACAGTGATTTGAGGGTTTAAGTTTATTAGTCACAGTGACACCCAAGTCTTTCTCTTTATCATCATTTTTAATCCAAATTCCATTCATTGTATTCAAATTCTGGATTTTTTGGCCCAATATGCATAACCTTGCACTTATCAACATTAAATTTCATCTCTTACTTATCTGCCCAGGCTGTTACTCTAAGCCTTTTTGTATTGTCATTGCTCCTGCTACTGACTTAACATTATGGCCTAATTTTGTATCATCAGCAAATTTTGAGGTTTTACATGATAGGCCCTTCTCTAGATCATTTATATAGGGGTCATTCCAGCTCAATTGGTACAGGGGTGGTCGGGTGACCATCTCCGATTTTCTTCAAATTTTCAGGGTTGATTCATACACCATTCAATAGCTTAAATCTAAAATTTTAGCTTCCTCAGTCAAAAACTTTGGGTCAATCCCAGAATAGGCACCTGATGTACCTCAATCCCAGATGAAGCACCTGCATTCAACCTCAATCCCAGAATAGGCACCTTGCAAGGAATTAAATAAAAAAAAACTAAAAATGATTTCAGGTGCCTATTCTGGGATTGATCCGAATAGCAAAACTAACCAAAAAAGCAGAAGATATAGCAAAAGATTAGGTTGTTAGGTTAGGTTAGAGTTGATTTTTTCAAATATTGATAAAAACAATGAAATTATATCTCTAAAAACTGTTTATATTTTTTTCTCCTCAATCCCAGATTAAGCACCTGTGTTTTGCCTCAATCCCAGATTAAGCACCTAAAAATGATTTCAGGTGCCTATTCTGGGATTGATCCAAAACTTTTAATTTTATGGTCACTTAAATGACCCCCCACCTTCGACAAAAAATGCCCATGTTGGGCTTGATTGGCCAATGCCTTCATTTTGAGAGGCCTTGAAAAGTGTCTTCTAATAGGAGTAGAAGCTTCAAATTTATCATGCCAATACAACTTCTGGTGGGCTTTTCAATTTTGCAAGCAAAAAGGCTGTGGAACAAATAGTTTCTAAGTTACAAGGGCTTAAATATGGCTCCATTTTGAAGCTTGCATCAATTCCTCCCACTTTTACGATTACCATTTTCAAAAGTTTTAGTTCTACATCAATCGCAGCTGTTTTAATACTCCTAATAGTCTCTATGGGTTGTAAATTTGAGTGAAATAAAAAAATAACCAAAAAAGGATTTATTTCTATTTTTAAAAATTTCCAAAAGTTGACATTTTCACAAAATTTGCAAAATTAACATCAACTTTGGGGCTTACTATAAAGGTGTCCGGAATTAGTCAGGGAGTTGATACTTCTAGTAAAGAAAGATACATATGTGTAAAAAAACATATATTAAGGAATAGATCTTAACTCAACTCCTTCATATAGTTTTGGTGATTCAAAGAAAAGTGCTTTTTGTGAAAAATCTCAAATTTTTGCAAAATTTGTAAATTTTTAAATTTCTATTTATGACATTGAATTGTAATTTTACTTCCATTTTATTACTTAAGTCGATTTACAATCTATACTATAATAAGAGAGCCGTCCGTCCGTCCATCACACTTTCAGAAATTGTGAGAAAAAATTGAGAAAAAAATTCAGAAATTGTATTATGGGTGGAAATGTGAAGCTCAAGATTTTCATGACTGTGTTCTTTTCTGTAGTTTAGCTTGTCTGTTTGTGAAATTTATCCTGGGTAGTAATGGGGGAAGGGTGGGGGTAATGGGGGGTGGGGGTAATGGGGGAGAAGAGGTTTTGGGAGATAGCAGATTCAGAAATGTTGACACAATGTGAAGCTCAAAATTTTCATGGCTGCGTTCTTTTCTGTAGTTTAGCCTGTCTAACCATCAGTGAAGCGACGGGAACTGTACTAGTTGTAATAATATGTAAATAAGTCTAAAACATACAAGAAATTTAATATGTCTGTCAAAACAACCAGCGACTCGAAGGGCTCTGGGTAGCTCATTTCGCTTTGTATATTCTTATAAATGTAAAACATGATGGTTAATCATTAATGTCCAGGCCTATTTTATAGATCATGATCTTTTATTTTCAGAAAATTTAACTAGAGCAATTAACTTAATTTTACTGCCTGTAATAATGGCTTATTCTAATCAAGAATCAAAGTGCAGCTTTGGTATGTACTTGGATGATCCATGTCATGAACACAGACTCACCAGGAAGGTGGGTATGTATACCTTACATGAGCTGACAGATGAAACAAGGAAACTGCTATTGTGGAGAACAAAAGCAACTGTAATCAACCCAAATAGTGCTACTGTATGCTACCACCATGAACAAATGTTTGGAATGCATTACCAACAAATGCAATGTAGCTGCCAAGATCCATGAAGAAATCATCAAAAGAAGATAACAAGTAAGTAAATATAGGTACTAATATAGTTATATTTCATAAAGAAGTTTATATTGTAAATTGTAACCTAAATTAGCTATTTAATTTTAATAGGGTAAGCTATATACTGTGCTACTGAATGCATATGTTTTGAATATTTTATATGAATAGCCTATAACCAAATGTTGAGGTTTTAAAATTATTTTCCAATGTGTTTAGAGTTTACATTACCCTACTTTATTTGCAGAATCACTACAAATTATTGACAAAGACAGCAACTAGACTGAATCTGATACCAGGACAGAAACTTTGCTCAACATGCTTCTCTAGAGCATGACTCCAGATTCCTGGGATCTTGGGAGCATTGCTCCAGTAAATTTGACCATGAGAAAAAGGTAATTTGGGTTTGGGTTTTGTTCATCCGCTAGACGTTATGCAATTTTTTTGCGTATATGTTCTTGTACAAACCAATTTTTTTAAATTACAAATTTAGTTATTTTAAGTTTAGTTGGTAATTCCATATTTAACAATTATTTTTATTTTTTGTTAAGCTTCAATTTTGATAATTAAAATTTTATTAAAACGTATGTTTTTTTAATATAAAATTATCAGGATTGGACTATGTTCCATTGATCTCGGCCAGGTTTGATAAATTGGCCAGATAATTCAAATCTGAGATCAGGCCTTGACTAGTGATGTAGCGGATGTCATTTTTTTCACATCCACGGATGTGAATGCGGATGTTTGATTTCGACATCCGCGGATGCGGATGCGGATGTCTACATTTTCGTTATTTTTTAGGATATATTAAAGATTTGTTGTGTTTAACATATATAATAAGTTATTATATAGAGAGAGCTGTAGCTATAATGTAGTATAATTGATTAATTGTACAATAATTGCTGTACTTTTCTCTGAACATATAAAATAATATCAAGCATCTAACTAATATAGAAATCAATTAGTGAATTCGTCTGCAAATAAATTCGTTATATTTTGTCAAGTTTCAGCCACAATTAGAAACCATAATTGTGTTACCAGGATGCGGGACGTGAACCCAACTCAAATGCACCCCACCGACCTCTTTCCCCAACCTCCACCCTTATAGAAAGAGATCTTTAATTAGCTTGATAACTATTTATATTAAGTTTAAAGTTTTATTAGGCATATTTATAAATGAGTAATTAAAATAAAGTAAACTAAGATGTTCATCGTTTAATATTCAAACTTAATTATAGGAAGGTTATGCTTAAGGAACATTAATTTTTCTGCCTTTTCTGCTGCCAGTCTGTTTCTCTTTTCATCATATATTAATCCAGCACTGCTAAATAATCTCTCGCTTGGTACGTTTGTTGGAGGACAGGCTAAATGTTTCCTTGCAAGTTTACTTAAGTATGGATAGATATTCTGCGTATTTTTCCACCAACTAATAGGATTGTCACATGCAGCCAGGCGTTTTTCTTGGTGATAGCTCTCGATCATTTTTACTACATCTTTTGACATCGCGTAGGTCTCGTCATCACTGCTTGACTCAAGAAACTGAGAGAGATTCTGTGATAGATTTGCTCGTTGAAGGTGTTGGTTCTGTCACTGAAACTTTTATTCTTTTGGTGGGTGGCGAAGCGACAGATTCAAGAGATTGAAGCTCTTCAACTGCTTTGCCAAGTGATGATTTAACTCGTTCTAATGTACTAGGTGAAAATAACTTAGCTTTGTAACGTGGATCTAAGTAGGTTGCAAGAGAGTAACTTCATACAAGAACAGCCTCTCGTCTTGTCGCTTGCATCACTTTTGCGCACAATGAACTAGTTCTATTAATATAGTAGAATTTGATAATTTCTGCTTATTAATGACATTTTATCTCAATGGTCCACATCCGCACGACATCCGCAGTCCAAAGTGCGGATGCGAATGCGAGAAAATGTGCGGATGTTATGCGGATGTGACCTACATCACTAGCCTTGACTATACCAATATGGTTCTTGACAATATCATTGGTTTTAAGAGACCAAAACTCAAATCTGATACTCGCATGGTTAATTACGAATTTGATCAATTTGACAGATTTGTGGAAAATTGTGTGTTTTTTGATCATCCACAAGAGAAAGAAATTAGTGCCAAGTTCTATGCATTGATTTCCTATGTAACAAAGATTATGTTGCAAGTAGCTCAAAAAACCAGAGTTAGTGCAGAATTTGTAGAAAATATATTTTATAAAGAAGGAGGGAAAACTGTTATGTTAAGAGTGATGGAAACAATTTCCAAATTAGCTAATGGAGGAAATGCAAATGATGTAGTTTCTGAATTTAAGCACGATACCACAGGGCAGCAAAAGGAACTAACAGCTGAGGATTACATCCTAAATGAAGTTTACAAATACATCAAGAAACGTTCTGATTACTACCAGGTTGCTGAAGTTGCTAGACCATCCAGAACCAGATCTGAAAGTAGTTTTACAAAAGACTCAGTGATAAATTGGCTGACAAAATATATAGAACAGCTGTGGAAAGGAATCACAGAGAGATTAAAGCATTTTGATAAAGATGGATCAACTGCCTGGAGTGAAGCACCAGCTGAAGGGACATTCTCCATTCTTGGTTACATTGTTGAACACAAAGGATCCATTAAGCCATCTCATTTGACTAAGCTGTGCAGAATTGTGAAGGAGGGTCCAGCTCCAGGCACTAGATCTGCTGTAATGATCACACAGAAAGCCATTGATCAGTGGCCAAGCATACATGGCGGTAAATTCACAACAAATGCCTACATGCAAGGTCTAACATCGTCCACTGTTGCTGCTGCAATGAATAAATAAACTTAAGGTGAGTTATAAACTGTACATTATTGTATTATTATGTTTAGCTAAAACAATTTGTAATTGGTATGTCGTCAATTCAAGAGTTTACTATCATTAACCTATCTAGTGGTGTAAGGGGAAAAAAAGTAAATTCAGAGGTGCTCCAGTAAATTTTTTCAAATCTGGAGTCATGCTCTAGAGCCAAGACGATTGAAGATGAAAAAGACTCAGGTAGTGATGAATATGTTCCAGAAGAAATAGTTAAGGAGACATTTGACGAAATGTTAGGTTCACTAGAATGCTCACCCATTAAGTATGTAAGAGCAAGAGATCGAAAGTTTTACGCGAAAAGGAAACTAAAGCAAATTGAAACATCAACAAAATCAAAGCTGTCAAAAGTATTTCATATGAAGCCTAGCATTTTGGATGAGGAAGCGGAGAAACCTATAGAGAGTGAGGAAGAAAAGTGTTATCAGCATATGATAGAGGAACTGAAAGAAAAGTTTAAAACTATTACCAGACAAGAAAAGATACAAATTCTAACACTCCTTCCAATTGGTAAAACCTGGTCCAGAGAAAGAATTATGAAAGAATTTGAAGTGTCAGCCAGAATGGTTAATGCTGTGAGGGCCTTAAAGAGAAAAGAAGGTATCCTTCCTATTAAATCTTATAATGAGAAATAAAAAGGGTAGCAAGGGTATAAGCGATGAAATAAAGGAAAGAGTGATAGAATTTTTCCAAAACAATGAATATACTAGAGAATGCCCTGGTAAAAAAGACTACAAATCAATAAAAACACCACAAGGGAAGGTTCACAAGCAGAAAATACTGTTGTTGACAAATATCAGAGAATTATATATGCTTTACAAAAATAAATATCCAAATGACAAAATCTCCAAATCAAAGTTTTTTGAACGGAGACCAAAATGGTGTATGGGTGTGGGGAGTAAAGGATCACACAATGTATGCATTTGTGAAATACACCAGAACTTTAAACTTTTATGTGAATCACTCCCCGTCAAAGTAGAATTAAGAGAGTTACTAGGGAAAATAGTCTGCAACACTGAAACCAGAAACTGCATGATTAATAACTGCAAAACATGTCCTGGTTTAAATGAATTACGGGATTGGCTTCTTACCATTTTTGAAAACAATGATTATGACATGGATGATGAGGTTTCCTTTAAGCAGTGGCTTCATACAAACCATACCCAACTGGTCACAATGACAAAAAGTGTTTCGAATGTAGTAGAAGACATGTGTGAAAGTGCAAAAAAGTTGAAAGTACACCATTTCATAGCAAAAGCCCAATCAAAATATTTGTCCGACTGTAAAGAAAACCTCAATGATTCTACAGCATTAGTGCTTATTGACTTATCTGAAAACTATAGTTTTATAATTTAGGATGCCATACAAGGGCATCACTGGGACAATACCCAGGCTACCTTGCATCCGGTAGTCTGCTATCAAAAAGTTGATGGTGAACTAAAAGTTACAAATTTTTGTGTAATATCAGATTCACTTGCACACAACACAACTGCAGTTCATTCTTTTTTATGTGAAGCCTTGAAATTACTTAAAAGTCAGAATCCTAAACTAAAACATATTTGTTACTTTAGCGATGGCACAGCAAGTCAATATAAAAACTATAAAAACATCATTAATTCAGTGTTACATGAAAAAGATTTCCAACTAACATGTGAATGGAACTTTTTTGCCACCTCTCACGGAAAGAGCCCCTGTGATGGTGTTGGTGGCACCGTCAAAAGGTTAGTTGCCTGGGCAAGTCTACAAGCAACAAGTAAAGGTCACATCACCAATCCAAAAGAGATGTTCGATTGGTGCAAATCTAATATTAATGGTATACAATTTATGTACATTGATTCAGCTAAAATTGAGGAAAATGCTAATTTATTTGAGTTAGAAAAAAGGTATTCCTTAATTAAGACAATCCCAGGAACCCGTTCATATCACTGCTTTAGACCTTCATCAACAGGTATTAAACTGTACAAAATTTCTAGTGATGAAAATTTCTTTAACATACAACTTTCCTTCCTCAATGCTACACAAGAAAATGTGGCTTACCAATATAAACCTGGTACATATGTGGCCTGTTTCTATGAAGGTGACTGGTTTGTTGGAAACATAGTTGAAGTGTGTGATACTGAGAAGGATCTATTAGTAAATTTCATGAAAAAGAATCCTTTTAAATGGCCTGAACAAGAGGACATTTGCTAGATTCCATTCCAACATGTTTTGTGTTCAATTGAACCACCTACAGTTGCTGGGAAAATGGGGAGACAGTACAAGTTATCAAATGATTGTTTATCTAAAATTGAGGAGTATTTTAAAAAAAGCCTAAGTAACTACAGACCTGTATCAAGCTGAATAATAAATTGCCAATTTATGGCTGTGAGGCCATGGAGTGTTGAAGACAATCAGACTTAAAGCCTGAGTACAATAATAAATTCCTGAGTCAGTGTCTAAACATAAGAGTTATTAGCTATATATAAGTTTACATATGAATTTACATAAAACAACATATATTAAAAAAAGAATATGAACTTATAGCCAATAATTCACATGCTTAAAAACTCAGGAATTCATTATTGTATATAGCTAAGTACTGTACACTTGTATTAAGGGAAGTAATACAACAAAGCTACTTAAATTTAAGGTTTTGTACTGAAAATGGTGGTTACTGCTAGTTTATCTGTACTAACTGCATAATTTAAATTACTAGGAAGTGCTTAAAGAGCAGTAGAACACGGTTCTACATGATGTACTTAGGTAGATCCAAGTATTGAGCCTACAAGCTGGTCCATCTGTTGTGTTAACTGCAAATGTAGTAATAATCTAGGTATATACAGAGGCGTACCAATACTTTTTGCCGCTTGGGGCGAAAATGCACCCCCCCCCACCCCCCACACACACAACAATTTTCAATTTTAAAAACAATTCCTTTACAAAAATACACTTCTAAACAAAACTTTTATTGGAAGAAAAACTTAAATAAAGCAACTTCAATTTTAACAATACTACATAATGTACCGTACATAATACACTACATAATTTTAATAATAACTATATAATGTATAATGCCTTGTTAAATTTTCGGACTCTCATAACAGAAAATTCATGAATGATTTTTTCTATGTCCATTGTCTCTGCAACTTCGCGTTCAATTGAAATAATTGCCAAATTGCTCAGTCTAGATTGACTTATAGTTGACCTGAGGTAAGTTTTTATAAGTTTCAGTTTTGAGAAACTTCATCCGCAACTTGCCACGGACATGCATGTAGTTAGACAGATCCGGAGGGCAATTGTTATATGAGGCAAAGATTCCACTAGATCCCATTTAACGATCCACTGAAGTAGTTTTAACATATCCCAGTTCTTTGGATCATCATTGACGCTTATGCTTTCGAAACTGAGCAAATGTCTGCGCAAACGCTTTATTTCTTTCAGTAGACTTCCTGGATTAATGTCATTGTAGATGGAAGAAAAATTATTGACCTTGGTATTAATTTCTTCATCTTTGGACTGATTCAAAAGGTACGAAGGAGACAGAAATTCAAAGCATCATTCATGTTTTTAAGACAAACTGTGCATTTTTCAATTTCTGCTAATAAATGATCCATGATTTCAAAAAATTCT
This sequence comes from Bathynomus jamesi, assembly GCA_023014485.1. Classification (NCBI taxonomy): domain Eukaryota; kingdom Metazoa; phylum Arthropoda; class Malacostraca; order Isopoda; family Cirolanidae; genus Bathynomus; species Bathynomus jamesi. The sequence goes on along the minus strand of JAJOZX010004028.1, from coordinate 286,998 downwards.
CTGTGTACATCCTCTTGCACGGTCAATCCAGCATCATAAGCTTGCTCTCCAGGCATTCTTCTCTGTCTCCTGACTCTGCGGTCTATACTGATATCCATTTCATTACAGAACTCTTCGGCGGCATCTGCAGCGTTTGATACTACAGCCTCTCGTTCATTAGTTAAAAACGCGGATAAAGAGCATTTTTAATGCACATTGGTCCAAAGCAAGTCCCTTTCTTTGAAAATATAGCTGAGCATCATTGATTTCTTTCAGCACTGGATCCCAGAAAAATAAGTACACAATGAATATGTATGACATGATGGAGGTCAACAGAGCTTCAGCATCGCCCTTTGTGTGGTCAGATTTTTGGAGACCCCTTCACTCAGTTCTTCCAAGGCACTAACAACGTGAGTCAAATTGTTCTTAAGACTAGAAACAGCATCATACTTAGCACTCCACCGCGTATCAGAGACTCGCTTGACAGTGATTTTGGAATGTTTTGTTAAGACATCCCAACGATGAGTAGAGGAAGAAAAGTAGATGAAAATTCGTTCAATTGTTCCAAAGAAAGTTACAGCATGAACTCCAGCCAAGTTCAGCGAGTGGTTATTGCAAGGAATGAAAACAGCGTGTTTGCTAACATCAAGAATTCTGTGTTGAACTCCAAGATGAATACCTGCCATCGTAGCAGCATTGTCATACCCTTGACCATAACAATTCTGGATATCCAGCCCATCCTCACGGAGCTCAGTGACAATGAGATCAGTAACTGCCTCAGCAGTCTTCCCCTCTAATTTAATAAAATCAACGAAGGATTCCTTCACCTCTACATTACCATCTTTAATCAACACACAGCGAATTACCTGAGACATCTGATCAATATGCGATATATCTGGTGTACTATCGAAAATTATTGCAAAGTACTTTGCACTAGACACATTATCAATTATACATTTTCAAACATTACAGCCGATTAGTGTGATGAACTCATTTTGAATGTTAGGTGACAAATACGTAGTGGATATCTTGTCAGTCATTCGTATTTTTGTAAGATGTTCCCTAATTACTGGGTCATATTTGCCCATTAGTTTTATTAACTCCAAAAAGTTTCCAGAATTGCCAGCTAGCCCAGCTTCTTCATTTAAGTTCTCTCGGTGCCCTCGGAATGCAAGATCTTGTTTTGCCAAGAACATGATGCAGTCATAAATTCGTCTCAGTATTTCTTTCCACTTAGCAGTAGCATGTTTTATTTGCAACTGATGTGCATTATCTATTGTAGCATTCAACTGAAGGCGCATAGACAACTCTTTCCATTGTTCAAAGCATCGGGTATGATATGGACTGTTTTCATGTTCAGGTACTCTTGGATTCAGTTTCCTCCAGGCAAAAAATCCTTCTTCTTTTCCAAATGCACTGGAGATGTTGTTGAAGAGACGACAGCAAAAGCAATGCAAGCTACATTTTGAAGGTGAGAAGATTAGCCATGACCTTTCAATTTTTTCGCCATTTTCCAAAGTTTTGAAATACCAAACTTTTGACATTGACCTATTGTTTGAATCAGCTGGAAAGGGTCCATTCATGTTTTTCAAATGTGATGGTCCACGTTTAATGAGTTCGATTCTCAAATTGTCCGTCATTGGAACGGGCCAGTTGCCAGAATTGTTAAACAGACTCTGTGGGTGATGGGTGGGTGGGTGACTTTGTGATGTAGATGAGGGTTGATCCTGATTATTTGGGGGTTCACTTGAAGTTGCCGCTTGAACATCTATCTCTAAAGATATATCACATTGCGGTTGATCGCCTTGCTTCCCAGAAGGCACTGAAGGTGTGTGTGAGAATCCCATTAACTGATGAAATTGCTTAGCAGCACGCTTGCCTTCCTCCTCTTTTTTTTCATGAAGATTCTTGTATGCAGCACCACTCAGTCTCTGTCGTTTGCTCATGTTTGCTAATTCAGTAGGGTATCTGCAAAATAAAACAACCATTAATTATTATCATCATCAAAGCTCAAAGAATGCAAAGCCTAACCTAAATAATATAGGGAAAGTCTGAAAAATAGGGCTGGCAACCTTTCTAATATGAAAATTTAATGCAACTATTTGTGGAAATAGTGGCATTGAGGTGGCATATATAGCATTTAATGCTGATTTTTCATCAAAACCATGGATATTTTGTACACAAATAACGTGCGACAATGATGAGAGAGAATTTTTTGGAGGGTTGCATTTTAAAACATAAAAACCCAAAATTTTGCATACTGCGCCCCCGCCTGACAGTAATTTGCCGCCCCTTGGGAAGTGCCGCTCGGGGCAGTCGCCCCTCCCTTGATACGCCACTGGGTATATATTGTCTTTTTTATGAGTAAAACTTATTTAGATAATTTAACATTTGTGAATTAACTTACCAAGTAATAAAATGGAAGTAAAATTACAATTCAATGTTGTAAAAAGAAATTTAAACATTTCAAAATTTTGAAAAAATTCAGAATTTTTCACAAAAAGTACTTTTCTTTGAATAGCCAAAACTATATGAAGGAGTTGAGTTGAGATCTATTCCTTAATATATGTTTTTGTACGCATATGTATCTTTCTTTACTAGAAGTAGGGTATCAACTCCCTGACTAATTTTGGGCACCTTTATATTAAGCCCCAAAGTTGATGTTAATTTTGCAAATTTTGTGAAAATATCAACTTTTGGAAATTTAAAAAAATAAAAATAAATCCTTTTTTGGTTATTTTTTTATTTCACTCATAAATTTACAACCCATAGAGACTATTAGGAGTATTAAAACAGCTGTGATTGATGTAGAACTAAAACTTTTGAAAATGGTAGAGTTGTAAAAGTGGGAGGAATTGATGCAAGCTTCAAAATGGAGCCATGTTTAAGCCCTTGTAACTCAGAAACTATTTGTTCCACAGCCTTTTAGCTTGCAAAACTGAAAAGGCCACCAGAAGTTGTATTGGCATGACAAATTTGAAGCTTCTACTCCTATTAGAAGACACTTTTCAAGGCCTCTCAAAATGAAGGCGTTGGCCAATCAAGCCCAACATGGGCATTTTTTGTCGAAGGTGGGGGCCATTTAAGCGACCATAAAATTAAATGTGTTTGACTGAGGAAGCTAAAATTTTAGATTTAAGCTATTGAATGGTGTATGAATCAACCCTGAAAATTTGAAGAAAATTGGAGATGGTCACCCGACCAACTTTCTGAAATCTGTACCAGTTGAGCTGGAATGACTCATAGACAACAAAAAGCAGAGGTCCCAGCACAGACCCCTGTGGAACTCTACTCAATATGGGTCTTCAAGTAGACTTATTTCCATTTAGATGAACTCTGTTTTCTGTTTCTCAGCCATTCTTCTATCCAGTCAGCTATATGACCTCTTATACCATGGGCTCTAACTTTTACCAACAATCTTGCATGAGGAACAGTATCAAATGCCTTTGCAAAATCTAAGTATACTACCTATATCTACTGGCTCTTTATTGTCCAAATGCAATAGGACTCCATCATAAAATTCAATCAAGTTGGTTAGACAGGACCTTCCATTTCGAAAGCCATGCTGGCTATCATTTATAAGGTTGCATTCTTCAAGGAACTCAGTAACTTTACCTCTAATGATACTTTCGAGTAATTTGCAAATAATGGAGGTGAGGCTGATGGGTCTGTAGTTTTTTGCCAAGTTTCTATTTCCTTTTTTAAAGATTGGAGCCACATTTGCTTTCTTCCAATCCTCTGAAATTTCAGTACATATCAATAATTTATTAAAAATAATTTCTAGTGCCTGTGCTATATTCTTTTTGGCAGCTTTTGTGACTATTGGATGCATTTCATCTGGCCTTGGAGATTTTTCCATTTTTAATTTATCTTGCTTTTAGAATATCTAGTTTTGTTACCCTTAATTCATTTATTTCTCTATCTTGTCCTGGTAGTATAAGATCAGGAATATTATTTAAATTTTCATTTGTGAATACTGATGAGAAGTATTTGTTTAGTTCTTCAGTTATTTCAAGATCATCATCTATAGTTTTATCATCTATATGGAGGGACCAATTTTCTTTTTTACTCTACTTTTCAAATTGAAGTGACTGAAAAACTTCTTAGGATTGTTTTTTGAATTCTTGGCTAGGCTTTTTTCCAGGTCTCGTTTGCTATCTCTGATTGCTCTCTTGCAAATGCTGCTTTTACTTTTATATATTTCAGAGTCTGTGCCATTTTTAGTTCTTTTGAATTTATGAAATGCTTTTGTTTTTTCTCTGATTGCTCTTTTTACATTGCAGTTTATCCAAGGTTGTTTTTTATTTTTTTCAGTTCTGATTTTACACTGTGGGATATGCTTCCTTTGTATGTTCATTATTATACTTTTAAATTTTTCTCACATACTAGTTACTGTCTGTTCAGGCTGTAGAATATCTGTCCAATTTATTAAATACAGATCATTTACTAGTCCATTTATATTTCCTCTTTTAAAATCTGGAACTTCTACTTTATTTTCACTAGGTCTTGAATTACAAACAATATTAAACCAAAGGATACGATGATCACCTGAACCTAGTGTTTCTGAAACTCAGATATCCTGGAAGGTACAGGGTGTTCGGAAAGTCACTGTGCACTTATATTTATTTAATAGCATACAATAGTATAACATTGCATATATGATAGAGGTTATGGATAGGACCATCAGAACTTATAAAAGGTGTTGAAAGTGATGTCCTTTAATAGCAATACAGGCCTGGACCCGTCTTATTTTATTTTGAAACACCTTTGTCAGTTCTTCATTAATTAACATTAATTATATAAGTGCACAGTGACTTTCTGAACACCCTGTATCTGGATTATTTGTTAGAATTAAATCTAGAATGGCATTGGCCCTGGTTGGCTCCTTTACTAACTGGGTTAAACCATTCTCAATTATATAGTCTAAGAATCTCTCATTACTTTCTGGTGTTTGTAATATTTCCCAGTCTATATGCCTATAATTTAAATCTCCAACAATAGTAATATTGCTTGTCATTGCTTTATTTATTTCATCAAGTTTATTTTCTACATACTTTTCTTCTCTACTTTTGGGGATTCCTCCAACTGAACATCCCTCAGGTGGTCTATAGATACCCCCTATCCTGATTTTCCTGGCATTTTTATGCCCAATATCTATCCATACAGATTCAACTATTTCCTCTTTAATGGAGGTAACTTCAACTGGATTCAGATTTGTCTTGGCATAAATAAATACTCCGCCACCCTCTGAATATTTACGTTCATAATAAAAAAGTTCATAGCCATCAATTTCATGAGTAATGGTATTCTCTCTCTCACTAAATGGACTATTTGGTATCATACTGAATTTTGTCCAAGTTTCAGTGACAATCAAAACATCAGGATTTTCAATACCTATGTATGCCTTGAATTCATTTATTTTATCTCAGATACTTCTTGCATTTACTTAGAAAAATGACAAAGAACCCTTGGAATATTTTGCTTGTAATTTAGTCTGGTTCTTGTTCTGTGATGGTATATTATTTGCATCTCTCTTACTTTCTTTGTTGACTTTTTTCTTTCAAATTTTAATTATATTTTTTATTAATTTATTGTTATCAAGAGTATTGGTATTTGTACTAATTTGGCTTATTCCTTTGGTTTTTTAGTCAATTATATGATATAATCTTTGATAGTAAATCAGTCCCTTTACTATTAAGGTGAATTCCATCTCTGTTATAGAACTTTTTTTTGTAAAATTTATTCCACAGTTCAATATATGTAATTTTCCATGCTCTGACATAGTGTCTTAAGCCTACTATTTATATATATAGTGCTTGTGAGTACCACGTATTAATTCTCAGTATCCTGGGAATTATACTGTGATAGATGTTTTAAGGTTAGGACTCCATTCCTTTAACTTCGTTAATAGCTGTTTTTATGATCCATGATTTCTTCGGAGTGCTTACCCTTTATATCATTTCCACCTACATGTATAACCATATTCTTTGGTATAGTTAGGTCAATACCAGATCCTTTTCTATAATTTTATTATTAATTCTATTTATCCCTGCACCTGGATAACAGTTAGCTATGCTACCTCTAAGTAATTTAGATCCTAGGCCCCTCACTTGAGTCACCTATAACGGATGCTGGTTCAAACACACCTATAGCTTTAGAGTGCCTGGGTTTATATGAGTCTGGATTATTATTGCTAACATTTGTTTTATAGCCTATTTCTTCAGCTTTCTCATCTTGATCCTGGACCAGCAAGAAAGCATGAAACTGATTGGTTAGTTCTATAAGGACACTTCCTTGGCTCTTGAATTCTAGCTTTCCAGGTTTTCCTAGGTTTAGTCCACTCATCATTTTCAGAAATTGTCTGAGGATATCTAGGCCTAGGCTCACTATGAGGTATAGGGACATTTAAGTTTACTTGAACTGCTACTTCACTAGATTCAGGCTCAACTGCAATATCTCTATAAGTTGGTCTGGCCTCTCCCTCACTAATAGACCCTCTGGACTTATTAAAATTTTTTATTACAGTACTACACTTGTCACAAAACCACATCAAGTTGACATTAAGCTTAGAAGCAGCATTTATACCTTTATATATATCATTTGTAAGGCCTTTGCAGCTTATGTGATACCAGTCATCACAGCTATCACAGCTATAGCTCTGTCTTTACTCTTAACTTCCTTTTTACAAACTCTACAGTCACTGTCAAACCCATTTTTGTAGGGTAGCTATGTTGCTAAGTTAAGTCCTAGGCTTAAAAATTTTGTTGACTCACCAACTTTGATACTCTCAAGTTATATCAAAATAGTTACTCAGTTGAGGTCAAGTGGGAGTCTTACCTTGTGGTTAGGCTAGGCTATCAGAATAAGCTAAGCTAGGCCTGTACAAACAAGTACAGGTAACACCAGAGTGATCTTATACCAGTCAAAAAACAATTCCAAAATGCAGGATCAATCTCAACTGCAGCCCTGGAAATTTTTTTTTTCAACACCACACTCCTGGTTTTAGTAATAAATAATTTGAACTTTTTGTTAACAAGCAATTCTAGCATGTGATGCCTAGGCACGTCTGAACACAACACCCTTTGATGTAACACAACCTTTACATGCTACAGCCTTATCCCATTCGCTAACTTCCTTCTTACAGAACCTTACAGTCACAGTCTAAAGTCACCTTAAGTACCGTACTATTCCTTAACTGTTAAAATCTTTATGGTCCAAGTTAGGCTACCCATGAGGCTGAGTACCCCTGGTTGGAATTAGCTAATGGGAGCCTATAAGTTAAATTAAGCTTCAAATTTAGGAATAGAGCTATTTATACTTTAATAATCCCAATAAAGTAATATCTACAGAATTAATACTATGATCCTTTAATAATTTGTAAAATTTTTGGAGCACAACAGCAAAAGGCCTTCTTGACTAGGAGAGTGGATGGTAAATGTTTACTTTCACACTACCACCTCCAATTTTTTTGCAAAATACATTTTTTAGTAGTTTTTGGTGTGTTCTGTTCAGATCTGCTATTCATTTGTTGTGGAAATGACCCAATTAAAAGTTGAGACATTGAAGTTTACTAAGTAAATATAGGGAATTTTGGGCATAAGCATGGGTCAATTCCACAATAAATAAATAGCAAATCAGAACAAAACATGCCAAAAACTACTGAAAAATGTATTTTGCAAAAACCTAACCTTACCTATACCTTCTCATTGCTTGTATTACATTAACCCTTTATGGACGAGTCCGCAGCATATGCAGCCACTCTTGTTACCAGAACATATAGGTTTTATTGTTATTGAAAACTAAATATTTTAGTAACTAGTCACTGAAATGATACACATTTTGGGTTCCTTTCCCGACAACTAAATGACATCTATATATAAACACGTGGAAACATAGAAACGAGGCATTGTAGTACAATTTATATTATTATTTTTGGTGGACCTTAAGGTACCATCCATCGTTAAAGGGTTAAAAAAATGCAGTTTACTATATCAATTTCTACAATTACACCGCTACCACCAATTGGTTTTTGATGTTCAACCCAATATTCACACACTTCACAGCAAAATGATTTCCAATTGATTATTGTCTTTGAGGAGAGATGTAAATTACATATACAATAGGCTTCTGAGAATTCTTTCATCAGGAATATGTTCATAAAACATAATATTACATTAGGCTTTACATTCACTTTATCTAGCCATGTGCCCTTGAACTGGGATATGGAGAATCCGCATGTGTTTACACGCTTATTTCTTTTGTTAGTCTTTTTCGATGTACACCGGAATATATGCTGGTCCTCTCTGTACATACACTGTTTATCACACACTGGACACTTCCTTGTTGATGGTAAAATGTTATGCGCAATGAAAATCTCTATAGCGGCTTTATCGTTATTATAAACGTGTGCTATCAGTTCTTTGAAATCGTAATTACAGCCTTCATATACCATATCTAAATTTATTTAAAGGAAAATGGCGCCAATCACTAGACTAGATGAAAATCAAAACAAATGTCGTTATTATAAATGTGCATGAATGTCATTATTATAAACGCGCATTTGACGTGACATCACGTCAAATGGATATCATTAATTAAAATTTCGGAAGCAAATATCTTCGTAAATACGAATTTCCCCAAATAAAGACATACACCATTTTTCTTAGTAAATTATGCTACTGGAAATATTTCATTTTACTTGGGATGCAGCTGGTGTTATAGTAAACATTAACCAAGTGGACTTTAGTAGTACATCCTTGGAAGCCTTAAATGCTTTCTTTTGGGTTTTCTCCCATCTCCACTGTTCCCCAGATTGTAATAGCTTATTTAGGGGTTCAAGGAAAGTCGATGCATTAGGCAAAAATTTCCTATAAAAGTTTAGGAGACCTAAATAAGCTTGTAACTGTGTGATGTTTTGTGGAGGTGGTGCATTTTTTATTGCTTCTAGTTTATCCACCATTGGATGAATGCCTGAGGCATCTATGCGGAACCCTAAATATGAAACCTTGTTAGTGACCCACAAACACGTTTCTTTCTTTAGCTTAAGTCTGGCATCCCAGGGTCATTTTAGAACTGGTTAATCTAATTAGGTGTTCTATTTTAGACGAACCTGAAATGAGGACATCATCTAGAAAACAAAGTACCTCCAGAATGTGACCTAGAACTTGGTCCATTGTCCTCTGAAAAATACCCAGAGCCAATGCTATTCCATAGCATAGCCTATTGTACTTATATAGGCCTTGGTGCATATTTATGATAGTTAGTTTGGTCATTATGCAGAAAATGACATGGCCTGAATTTGAATTCAAAAATATATTTTTCTAATGTATTTTGGTGTGCTCTGTTCAAATATAACCTTCATTTCTTGTGCAAATGAACAGAAATACGTGTTTGGGCCATGCAATGACAACTGTATTTCTGTTCATTTGCACAAGAAATGAAGGTCATATTCGAACAAAACACACCAAAATACACTTGAAAAATGTATTTTTCACTACATTTTATACAATAAAGCATAACCTAACATGTTCATGTTATGAGATCTTGTAAACGACACATTACCACAGGAAAAGTTCAAAACACCCTAAAATTAACCAGAAAAGTTTGCTCTCATCATTTTCGTTTAAACTAACAAAAATATCATGACTTAACCTAACCAATCATCAAGGGCGTACAGTTGACCTAACTGGGCATTCCATTGACCTAAATATCATCTGATCTTTTCGTATTAGGTGCTCACTGTCACATTTTGGGCAAGTTAAGGATGAGAGAATAATGCTGTAATTGATAAAAACATCCAATGCTTTGTCTTCATCTAGGGCACATGACAAATCAAGTTCTCAAAGTTGAAACCACATGAATGGCATGGAATAATTCTATCACAAACACCACGAAACTGAATCCAATTAGAAAAAAAAAAATAGCCAGAACAGAAAACAAACTAAGTTGCAGAGTAGCGAAAAAAATAGCCCAAGATTATACTCATTGGACCAAAAATGAGTGTATTTACTATTTATATATATATTAGTATCATAATGTTCACTATTAATATGCATTTGCACAAAAAATGGGTGACATTTGAATAAAGCAACTAAAACTACCTCATAAAAAGTTTTGATTTACAGGTCCAGCCCATGTCATTTAATGCATATTGACCGTTAGTTCTTTAGAATTTTCATCCTAACTTAGTTGAGCATAGGCTTGGGACATATCTAGTTTTGTGAAATATTTACCCCCAGCAAGAGAGCTAAATAATTCATCAGGCTTGGGTATAGGGTAGCAATCTAGAAGGACTGCTCTATTTGCTGTTAAACGGTAATCCCCACATAACCACACAGACTTGACAGGTTTTAGTACAGGAACTACTGGGGCAGCCAACTTAACGTGTATGACTGGTTCAATAATTTTATCTTTGAGTAGCTTGTCAATTTCTAAATCTACCTTCTCCCGCAGTGCATGCGCAATTGAATGAGCCTTACAAAATTTTGGAGTTACATAATAGGATGTACTTCTATACAGACCTGATGGCCGTTTAGGTTGCCTACTTCAGTCCCAAAAACAGAAGAAAACTCCCTTAACAATGAGTCTATGTCAGATGGATATGAGAGAGTATGCATATCTGCCTGACCCTTTGGCAAAATGTTGTCAATCAGCATTTTCAAAGCATCAATCCAATCACAGCCTAGTAGAGTAGGCCCTTGCTCATCCCCCACTAAAAGAGTTAAGGGATGAGACAAAGTTTTCTTGTTGAGTGTAACTGTGATGGATGCTTCTCCACAAATAGGTATTTGTATATCCCCATATTTTTTTAGTATTGTTTTAGATGCATGTAGTTTAGGTATATTTTTGAAAGTTTTGTCAAAAAAAGTTTTGGACATGACAGTTTGGGCAGCACCTGTATCTAGTTCTAGAGGAACTGTAATTCCATTTAGGCCTACCTCTACAATATATAGGCCTGTATTATCACCACTTTGCTGCTCATAAAATAGGTACTCCACTCCAATGTTCGAAGTATTTCCCTTTTGAGGATTTACACTAGAAATGTTAGAATTAGAATTTTCCCCCCTTGTTTTCTTTGAAAAACAAACTTTATGCCACTAGGGTGAGGCCAGTTATAGAAGTGCAACCTAATGATCCAGTTATGATTTGCATCTATGGGGCTGGACCAAAATTGGTTCCTGCAACTGTGCAGGAGAGAGTGGGCCCTGTTTCCTTCTGTTTAGCGTTTGAATTAGTAGGTTTAGTTGTATTTTCCGCATACCTTTTATTTGTCTGTCTAGTAGGCTCATTAGGTCTGCCAGGCCTAGAAGATTTAAAGCTATTTATGTGTTGGGTTTTACTACTGTGACTGCCAATAGCTCTAACATCTTTAGCAGCTATTTCTACAGCCTGACTAAAAGTTAGGCCCTGTATAGCTAATAGGGCTCTCTGGGTAGACTCCTCTTTGAGACCCATTACAAAACTATCTCTTAGCATTTTGTCTAATTTGTCCCCAAATTTACAAGTATGGCTATGGGTTTTTATTCCTGCAACAAACTCTGCAATGCTTTCATTCACCGTCTGATGCCTCAAATAAAATTTGAAACGTTCATAGATGAGAACTACTCGGGGTTTGTAGTAATCGGTTAGGGCCTGAACCAATTCACTATAGGTGCAAATTTCCGGTGCTTTAGGAGCAACTAGGTCCATAACTAAGCCAAGTGGCATAAGCTTCAGAGTCTTCGTGGGGGCTTATATGGCCAATCACCAACATGCTAGAACAAAACTGATTTAGGCCAAATAACGTGAAGTAGGTTAGATTTGGTTTAAATTTGATCTAGTTACTCCCCAGTTAGGGCTGGGTAGGTAGGATTAGTTTTGGAGTTAGGGCTGGGTAGGTAGGATTAGTTTTGGAGTTAGGGCTGGGTAGGTAGGATTAGTTTTGGAGTTAGGGCTGGGTAGGTAGGATTAGTTTTGGAGTTAGGGCTGGGTAGGTAGGATTAGTTTTGGAGTTAGGGCTGGGTAGGTAGGATTAGTTTTGGAGTTAGGGCTGGGTAGGTAGGATTAGTTTTGGAGTTAGGGCTGGGTAGGTAGGATTAGTTTTGGAGTTAGGGCTGGGTAGGTAGGATTAGTTTTGGAGTTAGGGCTGGGTAGGTAGGATTAGTTTTGGAGTTAGGGCTGGGTAGGTAGGATTAGTTTTGGAGTTAGGGCTGGGTAGGTAGGATTAGTTTTGGAGTTAGGGCTGGGTAGGTAGGATTAGTTTTGGAGTTAGGGCTGGGTAGGTAGGATTAGTTTTGGAGTTAGGGCTGGGTAGGTAGGATTAGTTTTGGAGTTAGGGCTGGGTAGGTAGGATTAGTTTTGGAGTTAGGGCTGGGTAGGTAGGATTAGTTTTGGAGCTAGGGCTGGGTAGGAATTAGTTTTGGAGTTAGGGCTGGGTAAGAATTAAACCAAATTAAACCCAACGAACCAAGTTAAACCCAACGAACCAAGTTAAACCCAACGAACCAAGTTAAACCCAACGAACCAAGTTAAACCCAACGAACCAAGTTAAACCCAACGAACCAAGTTAAACCCAACGAACCAAGTTAAACCCAACGAACCAAGTTAAACCCAACGAACCAAGTTAAACCCAACGAACCAAGTTAAACCCAACGAACCAAGTTAAACCCGGCGAACCAAGTTAAACCCGGCGAACCAAGTTAAACCCGGCGAACCAAGTTAAACCCGGCGAACCAAGTTAAACCCGGCGAACCAAGTTAAACCCGGCGAACCAAGTTAAACCCGGCGAACCAAGTTAAACCCGGCGAACCAAGTTAAACCCGGCGAACCAAGTTAAACCCGGCGAACCAAGTTAAACCCGGCGAACCAAGTTAAACCCGGCGAACCAAGTTAAACCCGGCGAACCAAGTTAAACCCGGCGAACCAAGTTAAACCCGGCGAACCAAGTTAAACCCGGCGAACCAAGTTAAACCCGGCGAACCAAGTTAAACCCGGCGAACCAAGTTAAACCCGGCGAACCAAGTTAAACCCGGCGAACCAAGTTAAACCCGGCGAACCAAGTTAAACCCGGCGAACCAAGTTAAACCCGGCGAACCAAGTTAAACCCGGCGAACCAAGTTAAACCCGGCGAACCAAGTTAAACCCGGCGAACCAAGTTAAACCCGGCGAACCAAGTTAAACCCGGCGAACCAAGTTAAACCCGGCGAACCAAGTTAAACCCGGCGAACCAAGTTAAACCCCCATCCTCATCACCAAATGTAATAGCTTGGGATCAGTGACCCCGCTAAGTTACTAGGTTTCTAAACAACAAAGAAAGGCACTTACTGGTGCATTGAATTTGATATTCTTTAAAGCCTACCATAGATTTCCTGCATCCCACAAAGCAGTCTACCTAAACTCTCTAACTTTATTAATTTAGAAGCTGTAGACATTACCCCTAACTATTATTATTTACTGATAACTTTCTACCCCATTTGTCAACTTAGAAACATCACCAAATTAAACTTAGCACCAATGATTTAGTCAGACATGAATAACCATGCTCTAGTCCAGCCAAAACCAAAAACGAACAGCTGTGTTGTTCAGTTTATCCCTTCATGTTGCCATTCAGCTGTCTTTTAGTGACTTTAGACTATATACATATACTATATACACACACGTCACCTCACAAACCATGGCTGTTCTCCTCACTCTTAACAAAAAGAGCTTTAACATCCATTTCATTGCAATAGCTACCATGTAGCATCCAGCCTAGCTTACTTTCAATAGCTACCAGACCTCAAGATGTGTGGACAATATTACCAGTGATGAAGTCCCAATAATAGTCAGCTCCAATCAAAAGACTAATATCTTCTGTTCCTTCAAACTTATTATTGCCCAAATTAATTCCTTTAACTCGCAATTCATGGACATATGCCATATCTAAACAAGTAGTGACTGGAGCACAAAGTTCCTCAATCTCTACAGCTTGGACCTTGATAGTGGGACCTTGTGGTAACAACCCCTTAACCAGAACTTCTACCTTCTTAACTTTGGTTCGGTTTTGAACGGAACCCCCAAACCCAAAAATTCTTAAATTTTCCCTCTTAAGTTCTTTAAACTTCAATTTTCTGTAAATTCTGGTCTTAATAAAGCTACACTGGCTACCACTATCAAACAACACTCTTACAGTAGCTTCTCCATCATTCCCAATTAATAATGCTGCAGCTGTTTGCAATAATCCCCCTTTACTTTTACTCTGTTTCATAGTAGTGGCATGTGCCACTGATGTCTCTACTTCAGGGGTAGGCCTACTAGGAGTGTTTTCACACAATAATGGCTAATGCCCAGCCATGGCATTTTTTGCACAAAATTTTAAACTTATAAAACCTTGCTCTGTGACCTTTCAGAAAACATTTAAAACATGCTGTGGAGTTAGTTACCCTGTCCTTTCTCTCCTCAAAAGGTAAAGCCTCAGCCACCTCACATTTATGACTTGTGGTTGCCTTCACAAAATATGCATTCCTTGATTCCCTTTAATTTATTCTCAGAGGATGCATGTAGAGCTGACACTGTACCTGGGCTATTCCTTTTTATAGAAACTTTGGTGCTGTGCCTGCCTTTGTCCCCTCGTTTAACATCCCACTGTGCAAACTCAATTCCCTCTCGTCTTGCTAATTCTGTGCTTAAAAGACTTAACATCTGCTGAAGAGGGATGTACACATGTTCTGTAGTGTGTCCCCTACTTAATTCAAGCAAAATTGAGCTAGCCAATTTAGACTCTGGACAGTATAGTGACCAACATTATACCATTATACCTTTCCATTCCTACATCCAAGTTGTCCAGGGACCTAGTTCTAACTTCAAATTCATCATATAACTGCCGTAACTCCTTGACACTATTAGGATTATTAACAGGAGGTATAGCTAAAAGTTCACGGAGGTGGCTTTTAATTAAGATCTCTGGCTTACCAAACCATTTCTTTAATATATCCCAAGCCACATTATAATTAGCCTCTGTTAATGCTAATTCTGCTATTGTCTTTGCTGCCTCCCCTTCCAAGAGGGACTGCAAATAATTAAACTTCTCCACCGCACTTAACACGACTAGAATGAACTGCTGATTGGAAACTGTCTGCCCATCCTTGCCATTCTTGAATACTAACAGAAAATGTTTTGAGTACAAGCCTCGGTAATTGAACTGCAGATCTATTAACCTTAACTTCACAAACACCATTTATTGAGGGTTGTGTTTCATTATTAGACCTGGTCTCTAACTGTACTGAGCTGTTAAACTCTCTTGCTCTGTGGCATACTTTAATTATGTCATCAATAATCTCTTCAAAGTAAATTGTTATTTTCTATTTCATCCTCTTCTATAAGAGCCTCAATTTTAACATTTACTTCGCTTAGAGCAACCTTTTTAGTTTCTAATATGGAAAGCTGTGCAGTCACTAAGCTTAAATCCTCTTGCTCTATGGCAGAATCTATAGTGGCAATGACCTTTGTAATTAGACCTTTGTAGGTGCTTCTCCTTTTTTTAAACTTGTTCAATTCAGCTGCACTCATCTTCAATGCCAAATAAGCTGAATTGGCAAAAATACTTAACCAAACTGATCAAACTCAAATTTTGCTTTTTTCAAATAAACTGAATTGCTTAGTTGGGGTACTGACCAACCACCAGTATGGAATACCAAATTTTCCACCCAAGTAACTGAAGTCTGCAACCTTCACCTATGAATAATAAACCAAAATTAACCAAACTGGTAAAAATGTAGGCCCAAAACAATAACAGATGAGTGGCCAGGTTTTGCAATTGGGCGACCAAACTTTCTACCCTAGGACCTTAACTCAATTATACTCAACCCATCTAGGCTGAACTTGGGCTACAATTTGCACAATCAGAACTTTGCCTGAAAATAGTTACTGACTCAGTCTTGGGCTAGAATCTGATTACAAAGGACCATGTTATTTTTTTTTTTAATTGGGTTCAGAATCCCAGCTGAGCCGTGAATGGCCAAGCTCTGAAGAGCCAGTTTAACCCTTTAAGGATGAGTCTGCAGCATATGCTGCCACTCTTGTTACCAGAACGTATAGGTTTTATTGTTATTCAAAACTAAATATTTTAGTAACTAGTCACTGAAATGATACACATTTTGGGTTCCTTTCACGACAACTAAATGACATCTATATATAAACATGTAGAAACATTTATAGAAAAAGCATTGTAGTACAATTTATATTATTATTTCTGGTGGACCTTAAGGTACCATCCGTCGTTAAAGGGTTAACCTACAGCCCAAGTTGAGCTAGACTAAAAACTTACGGATTTGGAGGTCCTATTAGGTCCTACCTCAGGGTTGCTGACTCGATGTGGGTCTACCTTAGGCCTCAGTTGCATGAAATTAAGATAAAAAACAAAAGGGGCGCTATTTATGGTCTTTCTAAACCTTGCAACAACAACAACACAACCTGCACTATTGCATGATGCAACAATCTTGTATCTAAACAACCAAACTGAATTGCAAAAGAGCTCTCTATAAAACCACACCCTGTAAGTGCCGCATTCCACAAATGAGTAGGAAGGACGTGCAGTGCCCCAAAAAATGATGCCACAAGAGCCCAAAAATGCTAGCTCTAAATTAAGTGAATTTTTCACTAACCTTACAATTATGAAATGGATATATATACACCTTAACTTAATATATACAAGCAATGCTGCATCAATCAGCTTAGTCATCATATCGCCTTGGGACAATAGTGGTTCTTCCTCTTCTAGATTTTCTAACACTGGCAATGTGAGACCAGCATCCTTTGCCATCTCTCCTGGCATCCTTTTTCAGAGCTTTATTTAATTAGCAGTAAGCATTAACAACATATTAAATATACAATAATACTACACTGGACATTGTAAAATTTTTGAACTTGACTAAACCAATAAGCATTAGTACTAATTCAATATAGAATAGTACTGTAGTTGTTGATGTAAATCTGAAACGGTGTTTACTGTATTAAGCATGTAAGCATTAACACATCTCCATGCAGTCACATCATCACCCTCTTTGTCTTAACATCACCATGTAGTTGCATTAAAAGAAATCATGCAGTCATATCACCACCACCATCGTAAGATCACCACATAGTCATCATAAAAAACTCACTCAGTCATACACATCATCGTTACTTCAGTAGTCATGGTTGTAGGAAAAAAGTAAGTCTAAAGTTTAGTGCAAAGTGTGACTTTCCTGTCTCTTTTTGCTGATAACCAGTAGTCACAGGGACCACCATTCATAAACACGAGTTTCTATAACATCACGATGATGCATTTATTATAACATCACGATGATGCATTTACCGGGTATTATAACATCATGACTGCATTTATAAACACTTAAACATCACTATGCTACCACATTGGCAAAAATTACTGGGCACTGGTATAAGTACCATGATGATATTATAAACACCAGCACTTTATGCTTTATCATAATTATTTAATGAAACATACCGCATGTATGTGGAGTCAGTGTCAAGTGAACAAGACTTGGAATGTCTATTGCAGCCAGCTGGCTATGCTCAACAAACTGATGACTAAAACATCAACAAATGTTCACCTTTCGATGTAATTTTTGTCAAATATCTAATTTTTCATTTGTAAATTTTGTATTGCCAAAAAATAAAAATTTATTTTATAGTGGAAATTAACATTAAGCTGTTATAATAGTTTGAACATTTTTGAATTTTTTTTAGTTTGGCAAATTTTTCATTTGGTTTGAAAACTTGTACTGGTATTTCAACTCTCCCGATGGCACTCCCCTCCTGGCTGTCACCCGGGGTGGACCGCACCCCTCGCACCCCCCTTAGTACGCCACTGCCTACAAGTATATAAAATTTCCTGAATTTCATTTGAATGGTATGGTGCTGTCAGAAGTAATCCAGACCAAGTATCTTGGCCATATACTAACAGATAGTCTTTCAGATGACTGATATTCTAAGGCAATATAGACAATTATATGCTCAGGGAAATACTTTGGTTAGAAAATTTCATGTGTACATTAGATGTTAAGTTGATTTTGTTCTAAACTTTTTGTCCTCCAATGTACACACCTCATTTGTGGTGGAACTACAGGATGTATAATTTGAGGAAATTATATGCCTACATTGTACATTAGGCCGGGTCATTTTTGCTTGAAAAATTTTTTTTTGGAAGTTTAATTTACCTTGTATTACAAAAGTTTGTGTACCTACATAGGAAGTATCATGACAAAGTTTCAAGCTTTTATATAAATATTTTGAGGTTCCACAAGTCACAAAGTTTTGGTGATTTTTTCTAATATTCCGTATACTAAACTACAGCTCTTTGCTGACTTGCCATGGTAGTTTACAAGGCAAATCACCCAGAATTCGCTATGAGGAGGTGGCTGTAGGTCGAATTCCACACCATGCCTAGCCCAACCTCCCTTCCATTAGTTTTTACACACTTTATTGACATTTGTATTCGCATTTTGACTCAAATGTAGGCATGTTTGATCTTGAAGCAATTCTTGCCTTTATAAAACCATCTCTATTTTCCTGGCCACAGACAGAAGCTGATGCTTCTGTTACAAGTTTGACATGTCTTTCCACAGCTTGTGAATGACATGGGTACTTTTTCAATAGAGGGTTAGTTTCATCACCTCTTACGATAAGCTCTAACTGGGTGTTTGTCAAGCTTTTTGTCAGAGGTGGTTCATGTCTTGGGTAGTCTCCAAATCGAATTAAATCTGTGTAGTCTCTTGCCAAGAAATTAATTTTAGGCCGTCTAAATGCTCTAATGCCCGAGGACACACTTTCCTTGCCTAAGAAAATGCATCGGAAAGCTAACTCTCTCATCACTTGTCTTTCATCAAATAACATTGAGACCAATAAAGTTTCTGGGTGAGCAAAATATGCCCCCCTTTCAATAACAGGATCAATGACTGCCTTAAGCTCATCAGATAGGTATCTTAACTAGATATCATAAACCAGAGGTGCCTTGGTCCCTGGTAATAGTAAGGATTTTGCTTTATATTAAACCATGTTGGGGCATAAACGCGAACAATGAATTCGGTCAGTGTTTTCAAGTTTTCTGATGGCTTTTTGGTCGCAACATTAAGTCTAACTATCCTGTTGGCTGTTGTAAGCCATCTGGCATGGTTCAAAGGACCTGGGTTGCGGTTTTCAAGGTTTTGGGAACATTAGCCTTCTATGACTGCATTACAAATTTCCATGAGATACTTTTGATCTTGGTTTAGATCGAGATCCCCCGGAATAGAAGGTATATTACTTGATTTGATTGCTTCAAACTTGACCAATTGGCATCTTTTCGCACACAGTAAGACTTTTGCCAACATTTCCACAAGGGCTTTTGGTCCTTTGGTTTTACCATCCAAATAATTAAACAAATGGTGGAGAGGTAGCTCATTGGTATGCAGCAAATACACGAACCAATGAAAAGGAGTATTGTAGTGTACCTGTAGTTGCCTGATAACTCTATTATGTATGCCAGTGTTTACATTGGTTCCATCACATCCAATGACCTTCAGATTGTCTACCTTAATATTTTTACTGTTAAGAAACTTTTTCACTCCCTTAGAAATGTTAGTTGAATTTCCAGTCACAGGAGTGAAGTGCCCAAGCTATTTTGATTCTGGTTCAGCTATAAGCGTGGTGTGTTCCTCAGTAATTGTTGTACTGTAGTACCTCCCATCCTTACAGATATTTGCTTTAGTTAAGTCCTTTCTTCCATCAAAATACAATGTTTCTATACTTTCTTTACTTAACTCCTCTCTGATCTTCTTTCTCTGCCATCTTACCTTATTCTTATCCACAACATTGTGATAATCTTCAGAGCTAATGAGACCAAAAACTTCCAGAACAGTAGAGGCAATGGCTGCACCAGCTCTGTCTGATATTCTGAATTGGTCACAAGTTTTTGCTAATGAAGGCAATTTGCGAGTGAGCTTATGTGCTTCACCTGATTTCTTTATACCTTCCTCAATGTGATCATCATCATCATGCTCTCTATCTGTATCTGTTGATGTGTCAGAATCAGGAATTGTATGAAAGTTATCCCAGTCCATTGGCTCTTCCCTGGAAGTGAATGGGTTATTGATATCTCTATCTTCAATGTTTTTAGAAAATCGTCCTCTTTCTTGTTCTTTATGCTCAGATCTTATTTGCAGTTTCTTCATTGTCTGTAAATCAATATTGCCTATTGCCATTTTTCATGCACCTCTTTGGTCAATTAGGAAAGAACATTCCATGGCAGGAACTTTTAGCCTTTTTTCACAAGTGCAAGAAGCCAGATCATGGCATTTGCAGGCAGCAATATCAAAAAGCCTTTGATTTTTGGATTTGAACGCGGTCAGTTTAGATTCAAAATCTGTTCTTTTTCTACCAGTCTTCATCATATTTTTAGATTTTTCATGACAATCCTTTACTCTGGCTAATATTTGCTATTCTGATATTGTTGGAATTGATGCACTTTTTCAGATCTCTTTTACCTTTGATGCAACTATTCTGGCCACATCATTAGCATTTGGCTCTTTTTTTCCCCTCACCAGCTATAAGTAAGAGATATCTTGTTTGTAAATATTCTTTTAAAATGTCTTCATATAGGGGAAGTTGATTTCCACTGAGCTCAGCTTTCCCAAAAAGGGAAACAGCTGGACTCATGATTTTTTCAACAGTTGCTTTCACTTTTACGGCCTCAGCCATTTCGGATAATTTGGGAAAGTCACTCTGTTAGTGTAACAGTGCGTATTTAACTTCAAATAATCAATTCTGAAAAGAAAATTGTATATATGAATTATATATACCGTATTCTGGACAAAACACAGTCAAGAAAAAACTTAATAGCAACAAGAATACAAAAATACAAGAAAATCTTAATCATAAATCATAATTGCCAAATAATTAATAAGGTTTACATATTTTATTTAAATAAAGTTTTAAGAGTTTTAAAGTTTTTTGTAATGTTTTACGTTTTACTTGCAATCTTCAGAGGACTTGTGGAACATCTAAAACTTGATCAATTTAGTTTTTTTAATCATTGTTGAGTATTTATAGTGCATCTACAAATTTCTTGGACACAGGCATGTGGAAATTCACAAATTAAATTTTTCAACCAGGCCTATTGTACATTCCTTTAAAATTTTGGTTAAGATTCGGCTTTTAACCCACTCACATGCGGTTAAAACAGTACAATATATTGAATTGCTATTCAAAACTGAATAAGAAAATACATTTCTTATGTTGTGCAAATTTGTTGAAATGTACTTTTTTAAATAAAATATATTTCTTGTTTTGGCTATAATATACTTTTTTCATAAAGTATTTTTCTTGATTAGGCTATTTTTACGCTATTCTGTGACTTAATTAGTTGGTTAGGTTTTGTTCTGGCTTTTTTTTTTTTTTAAATTGGATTTAGTTTAGTGGTGTTTGTGATAAAATTATGATGTGCCATTTGTGTGATTTTGACTTTGCGAACTTGATTCATCATGTGCCCTAGATGAAGTCAAAGGATTGAATGTTTTTATTAGTTATGGTATGGTGTTATTCTCTCATCCTTAACTTGCCTGAAATGTGACAGTGAGTGCCTAATACGAAAAGATCAGAAGATATTTAGGTGAAATAACCAATATTAACCTGTAAGGTCAACTGAATGCCTGGTTAGGTCAACTGAATGCCTGGTTAGGTCAACTGAATGCCTGGTTAGGTCAACTGAATGCCTGGTTAGGTCAACTGAATGCCTGGTTAGGTCAACTGAATGCCTGGTTAGGTCAACTGAATGCCTGGTTAGGCCAACTATACACCCTTGATGATTGGTTAGGTTAAGTTGTGATATTTTCATTAGTTTAAATGAAAATGATGAGAGCAAACTTTTCTGGTTAATTTTGAGGTGTTTTGTACAGAACAGCCATCTGTTTCCTGTGCAAATGCGTAGTTTTCAAGATGATATCTTGAAAACTACGCATTTGCACAGGAAACGGGTGGCAGATTTGTGCAAAACACCTCAAAATTGACCAGAAAAGTTTCTCATCATAAAAATAGACTGGGTGTAAAAATGAATAATTACCAAAATTTCTTTGAATCTAGACCACATCTCAATTTCAGTGCCTTCCATTGGAGTTCGGCCATACCAACTAAAACTCAGTAAAAGTAAATGGTTCTTGTTCATAGCACTCTGAATAATATCGGTGGTATTGTCCAGGAAATTAGTTTTGGGGCAATATCCTATTTTGGTGTCCCAAATTATTTAACCAACCAACCAAAAATAAATGGCACTCCAACATTTTCAAAGATAAAAATTAAATGACGGTGGTAATCAGATGTACCTAGAATAGCTTGTAAACAAAAGTTCAAATATTTATTACTGAAACTAGTTAGATTAAGGCTTGGTTATACAATTTACACCCTGATTGTGTAGCCAATAAACTTAAAGTTAATAGTCCACTTTTCTTATAGTAAGTGCATGATCTAAATGTTACACCAAAGGGCTAGGCTTTGCCAATTAGGTCTAGGCCCACATACTAAGATTCATACCTAAAACTTCTTTCGGTAAAAATTGGGTTATTACTCCCAGTCAGGTTTTTTGACGAGAACAAATGGTATTTCTTTACTATTACACTGGTCTCCAGTAGTAAGTTTTAAAAGCTGGTTTTCAATGTTAAAGACATGACTTAAATATGGGTATAAAAATAGGTTAGGTTAGGTAAAAAAGGGTAGAAAGTTTTAAAAGCTTTAAGCTTCAATAACTCTCTAACAAATCATTTGCGATGGAAATGAGTATAATTTTTTAATTCAGCACATTGAAAAACATTGAAAACCAGCTTTTAAAATTTTCTACCAGAGACTGGTGTAATAGTAAGTATTTACCAAACAAATGGAAACAGATGCCAAATTCAAATGAATTGCATCAAAAAAACATAAGTTTCGTGTTCAAAATGAATTGGGGCTGAAACTGCAAATTTACCTAGATCTGGAGGAAGATCTACTAGCTATTAAGGATGAGTTAATTCATAATGGTCATCCAGTAGCAAATGTCAGTAGACTCGCAAAAAGAACAGGTTCTACATATGTTCCAATTCAAGAGGTTAAAGTCTCTTTCAATGCTCAAGTTCTTTCAGCAAAGATCTTTATAGCTTATATAGGTACCATATAGAGTTTGTCAGTTTATTCCACATCCAATTCAATGTTTTAAGTGCCAGATATTTGGTCATATGGCTAAGTCTTGTAGGTAAAAAATAGTGAGATGTGTTTATTGCTCTGGAAGTCATGTTGTCTCCTTGTCCAAAGACTACTAAAATCTGTGCCAATTGTTCAGGTCCCCATACAGCTAGTTTCAATGGCTGCTCCTACTTTAGAACTGACAGGAAATAGAGAGGTTCAAACTTGCATCTAATCTCTCTTATAGTGAAGCTAGATCTGTTCTTCAAAATCAAGACCCTAATGTAGCCTCAGAAACAACATAATTTACAAGTAATGACTTTCCTGTTCTACCAAAACCTATGTCAAGAGAGGAGACTCGAGGCTTGGATGTGGTGAATCCCTCTCTCCCCCTTCAGAATTCTTGGAGTGGGGTTGTGAGGGGAAGACCTGGCTTGACTATGGCAATGTCCCAAAGGCCACCTGGGGTGGGGATGGATGGTAGGGCTGCGGTCCCTGAACCCTCTACCCCTTTTGGATCTACATGGTAACATGGTAAAATAAACAAACCATAAATACAGTTACATGCAAAATTAAGATCCAATTGATCTCTGCTAATTGCAGATTGTCACACATCTACTAGCTGTACATTAACTTCAAAACTTTGGATCTTGTGGATCATTCATCAATACCACTACTGTACTAATTGTAGACATCATATGGTTATCTATATAGGCATATATCTACATAGCTATAACCTTGAATAATATGATACAAGCTCTACAATTAAGATAAAAGGAGTAGGTGGGACTGTAGAGACTGTATAGAGTATTTGAATGTACACCCATTCAGGGTCTCCCATTTAAAGGTGTCTACGAGGCAAGTGAACATAATGAGTCTTTCATACTGCTATGGGGGGCACTGCTTAGCAGAGAAATCTCTTTAAATGTCGGGTATAAAGACAGAGAGTATCCTCTAACCCAAGATGCTGCCTCCCTACATCCCATCACTGTGTGGGTGATGAGATTTATCCAAATAAAAAATAAACTATATATATATGTATATGTGGGAATGGTTCACTAGGGTGGCCCCTATTTTTCAACTTTTGAAATTACTTGCTCCCAACCCCTAATCTTCTTCCAATATATAAAAAAGTGCTCTGTGCAAAATTTCAGCTCAATTGAGCTATATTAAGCAAAGCTGGGCACTTGCGGTTTTTTTTGCGGTACTGCGGTACTACCGCACTACCAAACCGGTACCGCATAACGCAGTACCACGAAGGATTGCTGAAAGTACAGCAGTACCGCTACCGCATTTTTTGCGGTACTGCGTTATGCGGTACCGGTTTGGTAGTGCGGTAGTACCGCAGTACCGCAAAAAAACCTGCAAGTGCCCAGCTTTGATATTAAGGTGGCCCCCAAAGGCCCTAAAGTTTCAAAATTCACCAATAATTGGTATTTCTAATATAAAACCTTTATAATTCATTTGCAAACTTTGTTTGGGAAAATAATCACAAAGCATAATCGAAAGTGAATTTTATAAAAATTACAAATAATTACGCCGCTTATATAGGCCGCAGGTGCAGAACTTTCTAGAATCTTCCAGAAGCGGTTTTTTTACGCACTTATGATACTTTTCAATTTCCGTGAATATCTCGTCCAATTTTGGTTTTAAGTAAATAATGGTTATAACTAAATTTATTGTAAATTGAATTCTCTTTTGATCATATTCTATATTTCTTTCGAATAAAACACTGTAAAGAATAAAAACGGTTTTATATGAAAAAATATCAATATTGTTAAAATCTGAAACTTTAGGGCCTTTGGGGGCCATCTTAATATTGTCTGATTGAGCTGAAATTTTACACAGAACATTTTTACATGGATTAGAACAACTTTGGAGATTGGGAGATGAAAAATATTTCATTTCACAAACCACTTCTGTCTTCTCTACACCATTACCAGTTCCAGCAAAACATCATTACCAAATACCTCTTTCAGTCATTAATTTATCTAGTTTATTCTTAAAGTCTCCAAAGTATGGGAACTCACAACTTCTTCATCTAAGCTATTCCAGAATATTACTATTCTATTTGAAAAACTATGTTGTACAAACTGTGGTTTACATCTTTGCTGAAAAAGCTTAAGGCTATGGCCTCTTGTCCGATCATTGTGATCCTTTGTAAAAAGAGTGGAAGTCTATATTATCTAACTTGTTTATTATTTCATATACTTATATCATATCACCTCGTAACCTTCTTTGCTTTAGGGAAAACATGTTTAGGTGCTCCAATCTCTCTCTCTAACTAAGGTGTCTAAGGCATGGTATCATCCTTGTGGCTCTCTTTTGTACTTCTTCTAGTCTGTTTTGCCTTGTGTCTTGCTCTAAGTAAGGACTACTGAACTGAATGCAATACTCAAGAAGAGGCCTCACATTAGGTTCAGTCTAGCATTAGCCTTATTTCTAATTTCAATACAATGATTTGTAGGTTTAAGATCATGAATCACAATGACACCCAAATATACACTATATGATCAAAAGTATTCGGACACCGCATGGTTTTGGGAAAAATGGTTTTATTATGGCATTTAGTAACCAGTAGGTCCACCCTTTGCTTTTATTACAGCGTCAACACGTCGAGGCATGCTTTCCACCAGTTTTCGGTAAGTTTGTGCAGGAATGGCTCGCCATTCCTCTTGCAGAGCTGATGCAAGAGATGCAAGTGAAGCCGGGCGTGGTGTGCGGTTTCGTATCCGTCGCTCCAGTTCGTCCCACATGTGCTCGATTGGGTTGAGATCGGGGCTCTGAGCAGGCCAGTCTAACAAATCCACCTTATTTTCACGAAACCAGTCCTGCACACGCCTTGCAGTATGGCAGGGAGCTCGATCCTGTTGAAACAAACAATGGCCATCTCCGTAGTATTGCCACAGTGTAGGGAGGGCCGAATTGTTCTGAACGTCGAGATAAACGTCAGCGTTCATGGTAGTGGGTATAACAACCAACGGGCCGAGCCCTAGCCAGGAAAAACAACCCCATACCATGATGGATCCTCCACCGAACTTCACCGTTGGACGTACACAGTCAGGAAGAAGCCGTTCTCCGGGCTGTCGCCACACCCAAACACGCCCATCAGACTGGAAGAGTGAATACCGCGACTCGTCGCTCCAAAGAACAGTTTTCCAGTCCTCCACGGTCCAGGAACGACGGGAGACACACCAGGCCAAACGACGCGTGGCATTAACTTTTGTAATCAGTGGTTTGTGTACAGCTGCTCTACCATAATAACCGAGTCTGTGCATCTCTCTCTGGATAGTTACAGTACTAACGGAGGTACCGGATGCTCTTCCTACCTCCTCAGCGATGGAAGCGGCAGAGGACGTGCGGGACTTCTTGACATGTCGTACCAGACTTCTTCTATCATGTTCCGTCAGTTTGCGTGGTCGTCCGGAACGTTTTTTCACGTTAGTTGCACCGTCGTGCTTCCATCTCATGATAACATCCGCTACAGTCGACTTTGGTATATCCTGTTTGGCTGCAATGTTTCGTATAGAAACGTTACTTAAATAACATCCGATGACGAGTCCACGTTGGAACTGAGAGAGTTCATGTCCGCGCGGCATGGCTTCACAATAGTTACTGATAACTTAACAGAACACCTCAGCATTATAGTTTCGCCACGCTTTTTCCCAGCATACCTTTCGGCGAAGGTGATATTTGCAGAAATGCGGATTTTCCGGGGTGTCCGAATACTTTTGATCATATAGTGTATATCCTTTTTTTCTTTATTTATCCAGCTTTCACCCAGGTTTATACTCAAATTCTGGATTATGACCAACATGCATAACTTTACACTTTTCCACATTAAATTTCACCTCCCATCTATCTGCCCAAGCAACTACTTTGTCAATGTCCTTTTGCATTTTCATGGCACCTATTAAAGATCTTACATTTTGACTTGGTCTGCAATCAATATGGACCGTGACTTATTTTTGGTTGGCAAGGTACTGGTATTGATGGATACCATAATGAAATTGACTGGATTCTTTGGATCTTATATATTTGCATGTTGGTTATAAATAGATATAGAGTGTAACATATTTGTGGATAGTAGTCTATTATGACTTGATCCTCTGGATCCAGAGATTCTATCTTTAGTTTTAAATCGATAATTAATTAGTTTTAAATTGATAATTATTTAGTTTTGTGTTTCTCATGTTCTTATGGTTTGGAACCCACATAAAATTGTAGGTCCCCTCCGCCACCACGGAGGACATACACAATACACAATTACGAACACAGTTAGGTAGACCAGCCATGAGTGGATCCTAGGGTCTTTGTTGGTCTGAAACATTATAACATTATAACATTTTGTCCCAATTTTGTATCATCTACAAATGTTGAGGTTTTACTAGTTAGACCCTTTTCCAAGTCATTAATATAAATAATATAAAGTAGAGGTCCAAGTACTGACCCCTGTGGGACTCCACTCAGAATAGGGCTCCATGTAGACCTAGTCCCATTTAACTGGACTCTGTTCTCTTTCTCCAACCCATTCTTCAATCCAATTTGCTAGTGTCCCCTTTTATTCCGGGTCATTACATGTCAACTCAGCCACAAAATGGCACTTTTTGCACTCACCCCTTTCAATTTTGCTCATACTTGGCACAATAGCAGATATACATGCCAAACTTAAATTCCCAAATTATTAGAGCTGACTGACCTTTGGTTACTGAGATACAAGGTCACAAAGTTGACATTTTGACCTTTTTTGCGTTAAATGACTATTTTCAAAACAGTGTAACTAAAAAACTATTAAAGCTAGAGCATTGATTTTGGTCTCATTTTAAAGCTCTTTAGTAGCCCCTTGTTTATTGTCTCTTGTTAAATATCTCTACTGTGAAAAATAAAAAAATCCCTTCAAAAGTTGACCTTTGACCTTGAATAAAAAAAAAATACCTCTCCTAAAAAATTCAATTTTTTTACATTAATACCTTGAGTCATGTACAACAAAATCCCAAGAAGCTGTAAGTGGCTGATAACTAGTTCAATGTATAAAAAATAAATGAAGTTGGCATCATTCTTCAATTTTAGATTTTTTTTGTCAGTTCATTTATTTAAAAGTTCTGTTCTGATATAGTGTCAGTGAAGACTTAGTTCAACTTAACATTATTAGTTCAAAAACCTTTTTGTGACCTGTGCCAAAAGAAGTCTTTTAAAAGACAACCAGGGTTAAACCCCTCGACAGCCCCAAATCTACTGGAGTAGCGCTGATCCAAAGGCCCAACTAGTATATAAGTACTGTCAACTTTACAGAGTTGACTCCTGACTTCAAGTTAAAGTTAATTTATTTTTACTAAATACATGTATAAAAATTTATTTAATAATTCATTAATTGTTCATTGTTTTCTTTTCAGGATTTTCTTTGTGCTTTTGTGATTTCAGAGTACAAACATGGAACATTTAAAACTGAAACAGAAGTGTGCTGATCCTTTGCTGCGTCACAAAGGTCAGTGTCGAAAGAAGAGTTTGAGAATTGTACCACAGGAACTTGTAAATAAGTTTCCCGATCTGCACTTAACACTACATCACAGACTTTGTAAGCAGTGTAGAGAACATCTTGAGTCCTTGCCTGAGAAAGGAATAGGCACTTTGAATTCAGACATAAATGATGATTCTTCTTGTAGTAGTGAACCACCTGAAGATCTTGAGAAAATTGAAAATGTTGACAATAGTGATGCATCAACTTCAGAGCAAAACCATGAGATGTGTACTTTGAATGCTTCTTTTGTTTCAATTGGTGAATCACCCATAAAAAAGAGAAAGCTTGTAGAGCAAAAGTCATATGGAGCTAAAAAACTAAGCAAGGTGACAGAGACAGTTAAGAAGAGAATGGAAACAGTTGCAGGAAAAGAGATTTCTGACTCACAATTTAAGGAGCCATCTGGAGATGTAGACTGTTTAGAAATAATAAATCAACTCAAGGAAAAATTCAAAAATGAAAATACTAAAAGAAGTGATAAAATAAAAATCCTCACTGTATTGCCCAAAAGTTGGAGCATTAGGAAAATTGCTTCAGAATTTAACACAACAAGGCATACAGCATCTATTGCTAAAAAAATAGTTGAAGAAAAAGGTGTCCTTTCAGACCCAAATCCAAAGGGTGGGAAAAGAATTAAACAGGATACTGTTGACGCTATTAAAGCATTTTATCTTTCAGAAGACATCAGTAGAACAATGCCAGGAAAGAAAGACTATTGTAGTATCATTGACAATGAAAGAGGAAGGATACATTTGCAAAAGCATCTTTTACTTTGCAATTTAAAAGAAGCCTATCATATTTTCAAAGAAAGAAATCCTTTGGTTAAGGTGGGATTCAGTAAATTTGCAGAATTGCGTCCAAAGCAGTGTGTTATTGCTGGAGCAACAGGAACTCACTCAGTATGTGTCTGTACAATTCATCAGAATGCCAAACTTATGTTTGTAGGAGCTGAATTAGAAAAACTAACTGCAAATGATGACACACCTATTAAGAATGTACGTCATTGTGTTGCCTTTATGGAATGCAATGCTGCCTCAGACAATGTGAACAATGTGGAGATCCATCAGATTTAAAAAACAGACTACTGGACATATTTACAAACAACTTCATTGATATCATAAATTTTAAAAAGTGGACCAATACAGATCGGTCAAATCTTGAATCAGTAGAACTGAATACAGATGAATATATTGACCAATTCTGTAACCAACTGAAAGAATACCAGATACATGACTTCAAGACAAAGATGCAAGCAACTTATTACCGTGAAACAAAAATGTCTTTGAAAGATGGTGAGGTCCTTGCTGTGTGTGATTTTGCTGAAAATTATTCCTTTATTCTTCAAGATGAGGTTCAGAGCTTTCACTGGAACAATGAGATGGCTACTCTACATCCATTTGTTATTTACTATAAAAAGGAAGATGAGATTGCTCACCTTAGCTTTGTTATTATTTCAGAGTGTAACATCCATAACACAGTTGCTGTACATTTGTTTCAAAAGCATCTGATAAAATTCCTAAAAGATAATATCTCATCCATCGGTTCCATCCACAAAATAATTTACTTTTCAGATGGGTGTGCAGGACAGTATAAGAACTGCAAAAACTTTTTGAATCTTTGCCATCACAGAGATGATTTTGGAATTGAGGCAGAATGGAATTTTTTTGCAACAAGTCATGGAAAGGGACCCTGTGATGGTGTTGGAGGCACAGTTAAGAGATTAGCTGCAAAAGCTAGTCTACAACGACCTTATGATGAACAGATCCTTACTGCAGAACAGTTATATACATTTGCAAGTGAAAATATTGTAAATATAAAATGTCATTTTTCAACCAATAAAGAGCATGAAGAGGAAAGCCAACTTCTCCAAGAAAGACACTCAACTGCAAGGACTATTGCTGGTACACAGAAATTACACCATTTACAGCCAGTTTCATTGACTTCTCTTAAGGTTAAACATTATTCATTATCAGATTATTCAAATATTGAGAAAGTTACTGAAAAGGAAGAAGTTGTGACTGAGGAGAAAATACATGGTTTTGTTACTGCTGCATATGATGGCCATTGGTGGGTGGCATATGTGCTGGAAAAGATACCAGAGAATAGAGAAGTAAAAGTCACATTCCTTCATCCTCATGGCCCAAACCCATCATTTGTGTATCCTGGTCGACCAGATGAATTAATCTTACCATATTCAGATATTCTAACACAAGTTGAGGCATCTACTACTAATGGACGAACATACAGGATTTGCAAAGAAGTTACTTTGAAGGCATCCAAAGCTTTGGCAGATCTACAGCACAGAAAGGTAAGAATTCAAAATTAAAATGGTCATGTAACTATATATACACTGCATACATTTTAAGTTGTGATAAATGGAAATCAATGAGCACTATACCTATACATATTGTATGTACATTTTAATATGTTACTTGTATTTGTTAATTAGGTAGCTATCTAGGTATACATTAAAAATTGTTTTCTCTTCTAGAAATCACAATAAATTGGGTGGCCCACAAGAATCTTGTCAACTACTGAAAACCATCACATACATGCACAACATACAGGTGAGGTGGGTAAAGAACAAATATTTAAAAATAAGCATTTGCTTGTTTGTAGAAGGCTGCAGATAGTATGTAGATATGGGTTGTATTTGTAAGAGATTGAGCTGACCTTAGACAAAAATGGTTACTGACATACAAGGTCACAAAGTCATGACTTTTTGACAATTTTTGTATAAAATGACTTTTTTCAAAATGTTGCTTGAATTCATTATTTTTTATACATTGAACTAGTTATCAGCCACTTACAGCTTCTTGGGATTTTGTTGTACATGACTCAAGGTATTAATGTAAAAAAATTGAATTTTTTAGGAGAAGGTATTTTTTTTTATTCAAGGTCAAAGGTCAACTTTTGAAGGGATTTTTTATTTTTCACAGTAGAGATATTTAACAAGAGACAATAAACAAGGGGCTACTAAAGAGCTTTAAAATGAGATCAAAATCAATGCTCTAGCTTTAATAGTTTTTTAGTTACACCGTTTTGAAAATAGTCATTTAACGCAAAAAAGGTCAAAATGTCACAACTTTGTGACCTTGTATCTCAGTAACCAAAGGTTAGTCAGCTCTAATAATTTGGGAATTTAAGTTTGGCATGTATATCTGCTATTGTGCCAAGTATGAGCAAAGTTGAAAGGGGTGAGTGTTTTAGGTGGCTGACTTGACATGGAATGACCCTTCCATGAGCTCTAACTTTAACAAGCAACTGCTTATGAGGAACTGTATCGAAAGCTTTGGCAAAACCCAAGTACACAATATCTACAGATTCTTTTTTATCCAGATGCTTTAACATACTATCATAAAATTAAATTTTTTCAAACATGACCTGCCATTTTGAAAGCCATGTTGGCTATTACTAATTAATCCTCCTCCTCCTAAGAATATTGTAATTTTGTCTCTGATGACACTTTCAAGTAATTTGCAAATAATAGAAGTTAAACTAATTGGTCTATAGTTTTTAGCTAGGTGTTTGTTTCCTTTTTTGAAAAGTGGGACTACATTTGCTTTTTTCCAGTCTTCTGGAACTTCGCTGTTAATCAATGAAAGGTTGAAAAGTATTTTAAGTGCTTGGGCTGTGCTATATTTTGCTTCCTTTACTATTTTAGGATAAATTTCATCAGGTCCTGGTGACTTATCTATGTTTAGCCTGTCAATTGCTCTCAAAATATATATGGCTCTGTCATCTGACATCATCGAAGTTCTGTGTTTAAGTTTATTCAGCTTCATCCTTCAGAGTGGTAGTAGTCTCTCCAAGAAGACTGAGTACTTTATCCAATTTTGTTTCTTTATTTAATGACACTTTTCACACTGATCTCAAAACTGACCAGCTGACAAAATTCCTTGATAAACTGAAACCTAAGCCTACACCCAAACAGAAATATCATGTCCAAATTTGTAAGCCCACTTAATATTTCATATCCAAAGGTTTCTAACCTCTTGTTTGCTCAGTGGAATGCCTGCAGTCTCCAATCTAACTTTTCAGAATTGAAAATCTTTATTTATACTAAAAAACCCCATTTGGTAAAATTTACAAGACACCCGCATTGCCATGAAACATGCTACAGTAATGAAACATATATCAATTGATAGAGCAGAAAAAATGGTGCAAGCAGCTATGTATCATTTTGAAAATATTAGAAAATAACAAAGTTATGATACTTTGAAGCAATGTCATTTTTAGTGACATTTAGCAATAGTTTGAGATATATCTAGTGACATCTGCCGATATTTGTAGCAATTATTGGTATATCTAGTGACATTTGGCAACCCCTTAGTTGCCACACCATTCAATTACTCCATTAGGTCAGATCTGGTCAGTTTGTTTTGTTGTTGAGGCATGAAGATGGATTGTTGTGACATGTCAGTTACTGTGTGTTTTGATAAGTTTCACTCTAAGGATAAGGAGCTATGGAAAAAATAGTTCCTGCTCCAACTAGAGTAGCCTAAACACAGCCCAGGCTAAGTTGAAGATGGAAGACCTAGGCTAAAGATGAACCAGCCTAGCTATGTGTCCATAAACTGGACTTCCATACTTTATTGTTAAACAATTACAGCTGAAATGTCAGCTTATTTAACCTAAATTTAATAACCAAAGGGAAATTTATGAACTTCTTACCTTGAAATGATATAAAATCTTAAATTTAATTCTTGACACCAATGATGAACTTTTTATTCCTGCTGCTTCTTCTAACCCCCCCTTTCTCTTCTCGCGTTGTTCTTATTATGGCAATTTTTTTCTTCCAAAAAACATGTTGCCATTTCTAGCTATGGGATCTTTTTCCTTTTCATCCCATATTTGTTTCTTGGTTGGTGTCTTTTTAATTTTGCTCAGCAAGAGTTCAAGTTTCCTTCTGATTTACTTATTTACTTTTATTGTTATTATTTTTGAATGTCAATATGACTTATCCAAGATTAGGTGGGTCTTCCATTTTGGTACTCGCAAATTTTTCACAGAGCTATTTAAATTACAGTACCGTATGACTAACTCTTAACAGCATTAAGTAGCTTATATTTATATTTACATTTGCATTTCATTTGGAAAACATGGAGCCACTTGAGCCTATTGAAGTTACCCAAGTCCATAAGCTACATTTTATAATCAAATTTTGCAAAATGTCAATCTCATGTCAGCAAATTAACATAAATTATTAATAAAGTTACCAAAGTAGCCTACATAAGCTAAAAATATACATTATTTACACAATTTATAAACTCTCATTCATGAAAGCATCTAATTTTTTCTTAAAACTAAGGAGCTACTATTTATCACATCATATGGCAAGTCATTCCAAAATCTACCAATGTATGACTAAAAAAAATATTTTAATAGACCCCATCCATGAGTCTGCTTACTACTTTTCTTATTGTGTTCTCAAATCCTTCCATCAGACTTCAACAAAAGTGGCATCTACATTGTTCAAACATGAAAACATTTTGAATATCTGTATTATATCTTTTCCTCAAACACTGTCCCTCAAAACTAAACATGCCCAATTCCTATAATATTTCACTTTATTCCAGTCTTCTTCAGCTAGTGATAAGCTTGGTTGCTCTCCCATTACACATCTTCAAACATATCTATATCATGCCTTTGGTGAGGTAACCAAACTTGAATGTAGCATTCTAAGTGAAGCTGAACATAAGAATTATATAATCTACAGATGATTTCCATATTCTCGTAACTAACATTCCTCCTAATACTGTCCAGCATTTTATATATCTTATTTCTATCCCCTAAACACTGCTTAGAAAATTTTAGATTGCTACCATAATGCCAAGATCTTTTTCCTGACTAACATTCTCTAACCAGTTTTCATTATCTCTGCTAAAGTAGATTATATATTTTTGAACATTGAATTCTATCTATCAAGAATTTTCCATATTTGTAACTGGAGCAACTATTTTTATCATCTGCAATATTTTGTACTTTACTGCTTACTCCTTTCTCTAAATCATTTAGATATAAAATAAAGATTAATGGACCTAAAACTGATCCCTGTGGTACCCTACCCCCATGCTTCTCAAACTAGGGGCTGCGTAAATATTATTGGGGGTTGCAGAAACATTTGAAAATATTATTTTTTTCATAAATATACAGTGTTAGTACCTATTGCTTTTATGACATTGAGTGAAGGGTCACGAAAAAATTTGTCTGATCCAAAGGGGTCGCAAGTGAAAAAAGTTTGAGAAGCCCTGCCCTACCCCACTTTTCACTTTCTGATACCCTGTAATAGTTATTATCTAATTTGAATTTATCCTTTGCAAGCTAAAGTTAGACCTATTTATTGACATGGTATTTTCTTAGTGCAGCATAGCCTAATAGTCTGTTATACACCAGTTTTAGTCTTATTAGCTAAATAATTTAGTTCACAAACATTCTAGAAATGTGTGTTATTTCAGAATAAAGGCAACATTTATGAAACAGATATGAGTGATTCAGACCTACAGATTCTAATAGATTTTGAATCTAAATTGGATGATTTGTTGAACAAAAATTTACTTGAGGAGTTGTTTATAAGAGAGGATTTACAATCCATGGAATTTTGCATGGCTCCTGCCAAAACTGAAAATGAAGCAAGAATTTTAAAAAAATTCAAAAAATTAGTGGAGGTAAGTCTCACACTCAAATAAGCAAATTTACAGTAGGTCCTGTAGGTTACCTATTAAACATATCAGATGTAGACTGTGCATAGGGAAAGAATTTCTAGGTTTTTAAAATTTTTTGGATAGCTTAACCATTAACTGTCCACTGTTCCCATTTTGGGAATATACATTTCAAATGCTGCAGGACTTTTCACACAAAAAAATTTGGAAAAAGTGAAAATGTTATTTTATTGATTAAAATGTGAATGGAATCATAAATACTCAAATGAAATGAGCATACATATTAAGTTTTTATAGCTATTCAACCTTTGGTTCACATAGCTATCAGTAAAGGGTTAAGATTTGGATTTAGAAAATTTTATTTTTGTCTTCAAGATATTTTAGCAGAGGAATGGATTATTTTTTCTTCTTAACTCAAATTCCCAGTTCTAACCTTTTGATGGGGCTAAGCAATTACAGGTATATATACCTCATAAGTTAACAAAGATTCATTCAAAACACGTACATAACTTTTGAAATCATTAACTTATGAACTTAACTTCTTTTGTAGGAAAAATTAAGTTATGTTTGGTGTTGGCCAAAATCAACCCACGTTTTTGTTGAAAACCCATTTCTTAGATATAGCTATTTTCTTTATGCATGTATTAATAATTATTACAAAAAGTAACTATACTATGCACAAAGCAGAAAATTAAGCTTATCACAGCCAAGTGTAAACACAGATTGATACTAGGTGTGTGTGTGTGTGTGTGTGTGTGTGTGTGTGTGTGTGTGTGTGTGTGTGTGTGTGTGTGTGTGTGTGTGTGTGTGTGTGTGTGTGTGTGTGTGTGTGTGTGTGTGTGTGTGTGTGTGTGTGTGTGTGTGTGTGTGTGTGTGTGCCCTGCCATCTATCAATGTGTGGCAAATGTGAATCAGTGCTTGTTAACTTATGAGGCTTCTTTCTTAACACATGAAAATGGGATAAATTAAAATCTCACTAACTAATGGGAGGGATGCCTGTATAAATATTTTACTTAACTTCTTTCTGAATGAATAGGACCTATAGGACAAGTATGTTTAAATGTAAATAGAGGTAGCCTAAGACATCTATTTGGCAAATCAAGTTAAGTATGGCTTACACTAGCTTAATGTTGGCTATCATTAATAAAATAACCTGGAATAAAATGGAAAAATATGTTGAAAGTTACAATTAGGGTTACGTACTGTATTTGATGAGAAATATGACTTGGATTTACCATGGATTTAGTCTTGTGCAGTGAATCCAGTGACTTCTGTTTATCATAGAATCCTGCCAAACCACAGAGTTTGTCACAATACACAAGTGTTTTAACCGTTTAACTGTGCCATATGATTTCAGCACTAAAAAATGAAAGTGCTAATAGGAATTTTTCTATTACTTTTCTAGTATGAAAAGATCATGAAAAATCCATATCTGACAATAAAATGCCTAAAAAATGTGATTATCTAGGAGAAATTTATGATTTCATATAAAAAAGTTTTTTTTTTTTTTTTTTTGCTTTTGCCATAATTTGCAGATAAACATGCCTGAATAACTCGGATAGTGTCAAAATGTACAGTATCCCAAATGCATAAATCTTACCTGAAAACCCTAGTTACATATCACTCCTAGTCATTTTTACCTGTAAAATGCAACCCATATTTGAGGTGAATTACCAGGCTACATCGGGGCCAATATCATAACTCTGCTTCCTGGAGATCAGCAAAGTTCTTAGCCTGCATACTACTAGTGGTACATGTACCACACTTTGATAACCACTAATATAGGATAAAAAGTATGCATTACATTTGGTCAAATAAGAATTTTTTTTCTCCCACAGTTGTGTAAAGAACTGAGTGAGTGAAAGGGTTAAAAGAAAGTATTTTGTATATTTTTTTATATATGTTGTATATGTTTTCACAACATTTAAACAGTATTTTATTGAAACTATATATTTACTCTTGGGGAAGGTTAAATTTTTTTTTTACATAAAAAAAAAAAAAATAAAAAAATAAATAAATAAATAACAAAAAATAATATCATCACTCCATGTAGCCTATGTATTCTCAGTTCATTTATATTAAATCTTGTGCCAAGTTTTGTTAAAATCAAAAGGTAGGTCATGCATGTTTAATAATTTATTTATGATTGATTTGATATGGAGTTACATATTTGTGGGATATTCTCATTGTTTTTATTTCTGCCTTTGAGTTGTGCAAGTAAATAGTTTCATTCTTTTCCCTGTTTCCAATCTTAAAGAGGTCTGTTGTTAAGGTATTTGCTTAAAACTAAGTATAGGCCTACACTAATATTTCATGTTGTATGAATGGACAGTAGGGTGGTCCTCCCTTATAGAGGCGATATTTTTTTTTGGTAATTTACATGCTCCCACCCAATAAAGTTGTTCCACTTAATAAGAAAATAATTCTGCTTCAATTTGAGCTCGATTGGATAATAATTAGAGGTGGCTGTCGAAGCTTGAAGTTACCACAAAACTGCAAGGTGGGGGTTTTCTATTGACCCCCTGAACAATCTCAGTTGGCCCCCAGGGATCCATGGATCACCACTTGGGAACCACTGATATAATGTGTAGTTAAAAGATTTTTATTTTGCATATATATTTTAAATTATAAGCGTTATACATAGCACTGATGACGTACTATTTTGAATCGTCATGGCTGGCAAGACCGCTCACTGTTTAAGATCTTCTTAGTAGGTTCAGGATATTTCTTCCTGTGTTGCTCCACGACTTTCAATAGGTATTGAAGTTGTTCTTCATTCTTAGTGTGTTTTCCACTATAATCCTGGATAAGTGCAATCCTGTGTTCGGCATTGTCATTCATGACCTTGATGCTTTCAACTTTCCGAAGAGCCTCTTGAAACTCATCATCTGAGTCCCATGTTGACGGGTCTTTTTGCATAAATGCAGTATTGATATTGAGGGCCCGTATAAGCTTGAAAGAGTTTCTCGTGCTCAAGGAATCCAATGTTGGGAGATGATCTTGCCGAAGGCTCACACGTTTAGGACATTTTAGGCTGCCTTCTGTCTCATTAATTCCCTTTACAATTAATCTTTTTGTGTCTACTGATACAGAAGCATCAAACAGTGCCAATCCCACCATTTCCTCAGATAGGTACCACAAGTGGCCAGCAAATTTAGATGCTGCAGATTTTGCCCATTTTAAGGATTTCGTTCAAAATTTAAAGTTTGACAGCCACCCCTAAATATTATCGGATCTGGTAAAAACTTTGCTAAAATAATTTTTTTATGAAGTGGAACTACTTTATCGGGTGGGAGCAGTAAAAATAAAAAATTCGTTTTTGAGGACCACCCTAATGGACAGTATTCAAAGTATAGAAGTCAGCTATTCAGTTACTTTTGTAATGTTATTATTAAACTATTAAACTTTCTTTTACAGAAGTGTGGAGGCTGTTTAAAATTTAATATGAGTGCTGGAGGATTGCATATAATTAAGTTATTCCATTCAAGACATTTGGCTTTGAATTCTGGTGATGATTTTTTCCTTTCAAAGTACTTAGTGGATTGTGTCACAGAAAATAAACTCTTGGATTTGAACAAATATAGGTGAGTAAACCTAAATTTAGCCTTTCATGCAAAACTGTTAAAAGTAGCTAATTTCTACATTTTTAACATTTGTTGCTAGTTGGCTTCCAGTAAATGCACCCAAAGTTGGTCTATTTTTGATTCATGTGTTAAAACTTTAAATATTACTGTATTTATTGAATGTAATTCCTGATTCATTTTTAGATTCATGTTTTTTGTAATTTTGTGAAGCATTTCTTGCTTGATTCAGTGAAAGGTTTTACATTGTTAATTGTGTTATGGTACTGTACTGACTTATAAGTAGATGAAATTAATATCATGATGATGAACATATAGATTATAGTATTGGGTAACATGCCATTTTAAGCCTGATTTAAGTATGATTTAGAAAACAAAATATCTTCATGAGAATCAAATACGTACAAATGAAAGCTTGCTTTAAAAAAAAAAAAAAAAAAATTGAAAAGATTGTTAGGGTTTGGTGTAGTGATGTACCAATTCCAAAATTTAGCTGATGCCAATGCAAACTCTTTGCCTATATTTTAAAAATCGATTCTCTTCATAAATTTTATTAATCTAATGTGAAAACTTTCAATTTTTATATTTTTACATTTCAAATTTGTTTAAATGCTTTTTCTTAGCTCACTCCACAGTATACAGCACCAGAATTTGTTACTCGTATACCATAGCTAAGATGATGTGAAAAAGTTTCTGATCATCCAATGATTTTTTGCAATTTTGTTTCCTTACAAAATGCTTATATGAGTAAATTAATTATCTTCAATGGTGTTCCTAGCATCTTTATACTAAGAGGAGATGTGTGTGAGTATGTTAGAGTATTACCAGTGCTTCTGAAGCTTTGGTAGTGTATGGGTGTATTGTTCAATGAAAGGTGCTGTATCTCGTACTTTTCACTTTTAATTAATTGTGCTCAGAGTGGAATAAATATTTTACTATCAGCATGCCAGCTAAAAAACAACTAAAAGGAGATCAAGTAGGTGCTGTTGTTGCATTAAGTAACTGGAATATCCCAGCACAAAATATCAAAGCAATTAAGTGTTGCTCAAAGTACTGTGAATTTGTGAGTTCAAAGGGCCCAATCTGAAGAGACCACACTCAGGAAGGCCAAAGAAGACCTCTAAAAGGACTGATTATTTCATAAAATGTGAAGTAGAAGCTGAACCAACCATTTCAACCAAAGAAATTAAAATGAAACAGTGATTTACTTGAAAATGTGGCTGAAAGAACCATACAACATGGACTTCAAAAAGAGCTTGGGTTTTCCATCTCACTGGTCAGCAAAGAAACCCCTGTTAACTCCGAAAATGGAGAGAGCTAGGGTTAATGTTTGCAAGGCCTATAAAGATTGGACTGTAGAGGAATGAAAAACATATTTTTAGTGATGAATCTTCCTTTTTGACCATCAGAAGCCATATAAAACAGGTGAGATGACCCCTTTGATCTGACAAAATGAATCTAAAATATACTGCAAGTACAGTTAAACAGCCTCCAAATGTAATGATTTGGGGTTGTTTCAGCTACAAAGGGCATGGGAACTTATACTTTCTCCCAAAGAATACCACAATGAAGAGTCAAAAGGATTTACAACTTTTACAGGCTATATTATCCTCTGCAATGGCCATTAATGAAACAAAAATTTTACAACATGATAATGCCCCATGCCACAGGTCCAAAAAAAGTAACCAATTGGTTGAAAAACAATAATTACAAAGTTTTAGAATAGCCTGGAAACAGCCCAGATTTAAACCTGATAGAAAACCTTTGGGATATTATAAAAAACAAGTTAGAATACTACTAAACAGGCTCCATTACATAACTCGGAGGCTATCAAAAAGGTGTGGTGTACAGAGCTCACCCAGGATGTCTGCCAAAACCTAATTAAATCTCGACAGAAATGCATCCAAATTGCTCCTAGAGAAGAAAGGAGAGATGACTAAATATTAATAATAAGGTAAGACAATATTTCAGTTTACCAATTTAATGTTTGAACCTTATTAAACAGGTTTTAATAGAAAATTTTGGATAAATTTGTGGTGATCAGATATTTTGTGTGGTTGCTGTATTACTCAGTAAAATGAATAATTTTATTTCAGTTTCATAAATTGAATATCAATATTTAAGGTAATTGGTTTTCCTTATGTTAAAGGTATTTTCTAGTGGTATACCGATTAATTGGCAAC
Source organism: Bathynomus jamesi (assembly GCA_023014485.1). NCBI lineage: Eukaryota > Metazoa > Arthropoda > Malacostraca > Isopoda > Cirolanidae > Bathynomus > Bathynomus jamesi. The sequence continues at coordinate 245,930 of JAJOZX010004028.1, read as the reverse complement.
AGCAGAATTGGCCAAATTTAACCAAAATATGAGTGACAAATTTTGGTGCTGTATACTGTGGAATGAGCTTAAGGAAAAGCATTTAAACGAATTTGAAATGTAAAAATATGAAAATTTAAAGTTTTCACATTTATATTAGTAAAATTTATGAAGGGAATTGATTTTTTTAAAATATAGTCAAAGAACTGGTATCAGCAATTTTTATGGAATCAGTACATCACTAGTATTTTCATTTAAAATATCAATCCTTGCCAATGTGAATAAAAAAATGGATATACACTAGGGCCACTCAATATATTTTGCCCCACCTTTTTTTTCTTTCCAAGTTTCCTTGTAAGTACACAAGTAGTTACATACCTTTTTTACAAGTTTTTATTTTTCCACATAGTCTCCATCCTTTTATACGGCTTTCCTCCACCTTGAAACTAGGGCTGTGCCGGATACCACTATCCGGCCGGATAACAGCTATTATCCGGTATCCTGTATCCGGCCGGATAGATGTCAGTATCCGGCCGGATAGCCGGATATTTATGATAGTCTTTTTTGTAATGGGAATACCATCTGGGCTCGCCCCTTTCCAATCTTAGCTTGCATAGCCTTTAGCTAGCAAAAGTTGAATATAGTTGTACAAAAATCTAAAATTAAAATAATTGATAAATAAGCATGTACAACTACTAGTATGTAACTATATTAACACTGCTAAAAAGGCAAAATGTTTGGTCCAGCTAAAAGTGTGACGCATAGCTAAGATCCCAGCTTCCCTTACTTTTTAATTTTTATTTTATTTTTTATTTTTATATATATTGCAAATTACAATATGAAAAAATATGAATTAGCGAAACCTTTTATTAAGATTTGAGATATAAAAATAAAACATATAGCCTAATCAAATATACCAGTAAGGTAAGTGAAATTATTAAAATAGCAAAACCTTAAAAAGTAAAAACTCACATTAAACAATAAAAATTAATACTATGTTCAAGACACTAGATTCACAAGTTTAAGTCAAATTTTCGTCCATTGTGATTGATAAAAAGAAGCATCTCCCCTCGCTTTGGTAGCAAAGTACGGTACTTCTTTTTTCTTCAAAAATATTTCCGTATTCGGAAAACATTCTTTCTGAGAAAACTGAAGATGTTTGTGTCACTAGCCATTTTAGAGCAATTTTCTTGAGAGATGGAAAGGATTCTTCATTTTTCCAAATTTCAAGTGGAGATAGTTGTCTGTCTGATATGGTTTTTTTTGCATATTGCTCAATTTCCTCTGCTATTTCTGCGAATGAAGCCATCTTACGGCTTTTTTTAAACTTTTTCTCACCAGGTATCTTTTCTGAATTTTCTTGTGTTAGTTCCCTGAAACAAGCAGAGAGTGGATCATCATCAAACTTTGCCTTTTTTCTTCCTGTTGAGGAGGAAGAAGAATTAGAATCGTCGCTGCTGTGAGCCTGTTCTTCAAAATATTTATCTCTAATTTTCTCTAGGTTGTTTATTTCATTTATTTCTTCAATTAACCATGTCTTAATATTTTCCTTTTGTTGATCTTTGAAAAACAAAAATTTAAGTCGTGGATCAATGACAGTTGCTAGAGCATACTTCCGATTTGTTAAGACATTTAGACACTTTCTTTTTTCATTTTCATTGGCAAAAAATCGTGACTGCAATGACTTCAACAGTTCATCTTTTGTAGTTTGGACTCCTTGATCATCCTGGCCAATTTTTGAAAGAAACCTTTCAAGCGCGCACATGTTTGGGATAACAGTAGAGAGTAAACTATATTCTGTACTCATTTCTTGGGTGAGTTTAAAAAATGGCTGTAAAAGCTTTAAAAGATTTTCAATCAAGTACCACTCATTAGATGAAATAACAAGTAATTCACTATGATCAGCAAGGTATATTTGAACTGATTTTTTCAACTTAACCATACGTTCTAGCATCAAATAAGATGAGTTCCAGCACGTTAAAACATGTTGTACCAATAGAAGAGGAACATGACCCTGTTGTGTTTGGAGAGCTTTAAATTCAGAAGTAGCCAGTGGGGAGTGGTTAAAATGTGTCACTAAACGTCGACACTTTGCCAAAAGATCTCTTATAGATCATTGAGCCATTAATGCATCATTCACCACTAGCTGTAGCAAATGAATTGAACAGTGAACAGAAGGTATTTCCGCAAGGTCACATCCCAAAGCTATGTTAGAAGCTCCATCTCTGACCAATATATTACGCCTTGATCTGTCAATATTCCATGATTGCCACATAGATTGCAATTTGTCCGCTATATTAATTCCTGTATGCGATCCTGAAAAATGAGCTGAATGCAATACTGCATTACAATGAGTGTAGTCATTCATGATCCAATGACCTGACAAGGAAATGAATGATTCATTTGAAGAAGAGCAGGTCCAAATATCGGAAGTGAAGCTAATGTATTTCCCTTCTTTCAATTTATTCATAACAATTTCTTTGAGTTCTTCATAGATTTTGGGTATGACTTTTTCTGAAAAATATGTTCGATTTGGTAGCAAATACCTTGGCTGTACGTGGGCCATCAGTCCTATAAAGCCATCTTGTTCAACTAAACTAAAAGGATGGTTGTCCAGTGCCATCATTAATCCTATCTTTTTATGTAAAGCTTGAGCTTTTGAGTCATTTATATCCCATAATTTCTTAAAGGAAAAACTTTCTTCTAACGTGAGTTGCTTTTCCATGGCAACTAATTTTTTCTCCTTCGGAGCCATTGAGGTGGTCGCTATAGGTTGATTTTGATTTTCAGATGATTTGTTAAGTTGAGACACTTCTTTATATTCTTTTGAATGCAGCATCTTTGCATGATTGTGCAAAGGTTTTCTGCTATAGCACCTAGCACCCAATTTCTCTGATCCCCTTTTAATCTGTTTGGAACATAGGGAGCAAATAGCTATCGTTGGATTAGTCTCATGTATTGTAAATATTTTCCAAATAAAACTAGCCATTTTAGGGGGTAAATAATGTTAAAATATTGCTGTAAGCCTATAACTAATACTAACTAGCTATATAGCTATATGATTTAGGCAATGAAACAATCATGAAAAGGATAAAATATAGGTAATTAGTAAAGTTATTGAAAGATAGCTATAATTTACATCAAATAGTGATTAAAATTTGATAGTATAGTCAATTAGTCAAGTAATAGCTAAATAATAATATATAAAAAATTATGAATTATTTGAATGATATTATCCGGTATCCGGCCGGATATCTGGCCGGATATTTTTTTTTATTATCCGGCTATCCGGTATCCGGCCGGATAGTAAAAAATACTATCCGGCACACCCCTACTTGAAACAAGGGCCTTTATTCCTTGCTGGTAAAAGTCTGCTGGCTTCTGCTGGAGCCACCTCTTAACCTCCTCAACAACCTCATCATCACTCTGAAACTTTCTTCCACGAATAGCATCCTTCATTGGCCCAAACAAATGGAAGTCTGAAGGTGCTAGATCCGGGCTGTATGGAGGGTGGGGGAACACAGTCAAGCACATTTTTGTGATGGCCTCTCTTGTTTGCAAACTGTTGTGTGGTCTTGCATCATCATGCAAGAGAACGATGTCTTCCAGTTTTCTCTCTGGTCAAACTTGCTTTATATGTCTTTGGAGTCTCTGTAGGGTAGTAATATATGCCTCTGGGTTGATTGCTTGTCCTTTCTTCATAATATCCATCAGAATCACCCCTTTCATGTCCCAGAAGATGGTGGCCATAACCTTTCCTGCAGAGGGAGCCATTTTGAACTTTTTCTTGCATGGGGAGTCTGCGTGATGCCATTCCATGGATTGGCATTTTGTTTCAGATTCAAAGTGGTGTACCCAAGTCTCATCCCCAGTCGCAATTTGTGAGAGAAAGTCATCCCCTTCTGTCTCGTATCAAACCAGTGACTCGGAAGCAATTTCTTTTCTTTGGGCTTTGTGATCTTGTCAGTCAGTTTGCGAGGAACAAACCGTGAATGCACTTTTGAGTATCCCAGTTGCTGAATTATTGTATTCACACTTCCTTCACTAATTCCTAGCTGCAGTGATAGCTCCTTGTGTGTGACGCGTTAATTTGATCAAATGATGCTGTTAGCACATTGCACAGTGTGAGATGCTGGGTGACTGCTGTGTGGCTCATCATCGAGGCTGGCTCTCCCTCTCTCCGATGATCTTGCATGTTTAGACCAGCATCCAATTGTGCTTTGATCATCATCATCATCATCATCATCATTTTTAAAAGTATTAGCGTTGTTTAAAATTAAAAAAGAAAGTTAACAGGAGCTCTGGTGGTGGTGCTCGAGGATGAGTCTGTTGACGATGGATGCCAGCTTGTGACATGCCAGCGTGTGATGCCAGCAATAAAATTATAAAAAAAAAAAAAAATAAAAAAAAAAATTATAAATAATTAAAAAAAAAAAAAAAAAAAAAAAATTAGACTAACACGAATGTAGATGTAGCTTGTAGCATAAACTAACCCACTTTTTGTTTAATTTTACCTACTTTTTTTTTTTTTTCTTATCTCCTTACTTGCATGTCTGTAACTCTTTCCTTGCATGTTTGTAGTTTGCATGGTATGACAGTGAGTTAAGACTGTGTTTGCATGGTTTGTAAGCATTCTTATTTTACTTCTTTTCATTTTTTACCCCTCTCCTATATTCTCCGACTATTTTTCTGACTTGTCGGCAGTGGCCGGCGGATGATGATGGTGAGACTTTTTCCTCTTTTTCTGAATGAATGTTAACCCACGAATGATAGGTGTTGCTCCTTACTTAACCCCTTATTCTCCTCTCTTCTCTTAACCCCCTACTCTTTCCTTTCTCTCGGGCTAGCCTTAGAGTGGATCTTAGGGTCTTTGTTAGCCTTAGCTTCTGTAGATCTGTAGATCTCCGTAAGCATTTTGTAGATGTTTGTGAATATTTCCAATGGTTTCCTTCTCTGTGATTAAGAACTCGATAACAGCTCTTTGTTTACGATGCACATCAATGTCAGACGCCATTTTTGAAACTGCATTAACCATTGGTTTTATACAAGGGCATTTAAAAGTGGTTTTATACAAGGGCATTTAAAAGTGGTTTTATACAAGGAGGGGAGGTTCAAACTGGGAAAATCTGGTTATGTGAAGTGCAGAAAGTTCAAACTTACAACCCAAAAGACATTTCAGCCCCATGGCCTATTATTTAGCTAAGAAAAAAGGGTGGGGCAAAGTATATTGAGTGCCCCTAGTAATTTGGGTTTATGAAATTATTAAAATACTTAAAATAAAGTCAGTGTAATGGGATGGTTTCATATATAAATTATAAAATACAACTTAATATAGAATTATTATTAATAAAGAGTAGGAGATTATAATAAGCACACCGGACAAAAAATTAGTCACTCCTCTCAGAATGTACCTAATAACATGTGACGGCGCCTCTGGCCTTGATAACCGCACGAATCCGGCGAGGCAGAGACTCTACGAGGTTGTGCATGTACTGAATATCGATTTGCTGCCACTCGTTCATCAGCCGGTCCCGAAGTTCCGCCAGAGTCCGTGGGTGTCTATTCCTGCGCTTCAGTTTCTGTTTCCAGCCTGAACAACACCTTCGACGCATTCAGGATTAAAGGCTTCATTGGACCTGCGATGTACTCGTCACCTCCCATCATTGGAGAACAAACAAAAATGGGACTCATCGGACCAAATTACACGTTTCCAATCTGCCGCAGTCCAGTTTTTGTGCCTCTGAGCCCATTTATAACGTGCCAATTTGTGACTTGCTGTTAACAGCGGCCTCTTCCGTGGTACCCTGCTCTAGATGTCCATCGCATGCAGTTCTCGTCGCAATGTCCATTCGGAAATTGGTCGCTGGAGAACCTCATTGGTTTCTTGGAGCAATTGTTCTCTGGTTTGAAAACGATTTGCAGTTACTAGACGAGAAACATGGCAGTGGCCCCTATTGTCGAGAATTGTTTTCCGACCACAGTTACGCCGTCGATTGTCAGTTGATTGCGAACTACACCACTCTTTGTAAACTCGCTGGACAGTACGCATTGACACACCAACAAATTGGGCTACTTCAGACATTTTGTGTCCGTGGGCTCTGCCAAACACGATGGCTCCTTTTTGCCACTGAGTAATGTCTGCCTCACGACCCATTTTGCAGAGTATATCCAACACACACTTTGTTCTTCACCACCTCATGAAACAGATCTGATCCTGTGTGGTGTGCTACGTCACCGCTACTTGTCACTTAACCAGTGCTACATCAGCACCCTCTGTGTGACCTTGAACTTCCTACTATCGGTGCTATTAGGGGTGACTAATTTTTTGTCCGGTGTGCTTAGTTTATAATATTTAGAGATTAGCTAGTTAGAGAAAATGTAAATTTATGGGCAACTTAACTTATTAAGCTTTCCCTTTTTCTTGAATATAAAATATTTTTATGTAGCTAATTACATTTTGAAATTAGTATAAATTATCAATGTTTTTTGCCTGTTCAGTTTCTTATAAATAGGGATTTTGTTTCATAATGAAAATTTTAAACTTTCAAAGAATTGGTGAGAGAATTGGCTAAATTTGGTCGATGCCAATACTGATTAATTGGTATACCACTAGTTTGATGATAAATTTGTCATGACTCTAAATGGACTGAGAATAACTAATTGACTGTAACTGCACCCTTTGTACATTTTTTATTTCTGCAACCATAAAACACACTTTCTTCTTACAACATTTATTTCTGCAGCCATAAAATTGTGTGTACTTGGCTTGGAAAATAATACTCTGTAGTGCTCAAGTTGTTACTGTCAGACCAACTCTGCTTTATTCACAAAAAGCTGTTGAGAGAACAGATAAGCCACACAGTGCTTTCCAGGGCTGCCACTCTAGTAGTTAAGTTTCAGGACATTATGTGGGTTCAAATTGAGTTAAGTAAAACTATAGGATTTCTGCACCAAACCCTATCATGGGGTCCATATGGATCTATTGGGGCAGAAGGGGTTAAAATAATACTCCAGCGCATTACATTTCACATTATTAATGTCTTGGTTTCTGTTCTTATTGCAGGGCTTCGAGGTCTAAATACAATGGTAACATTAATGTTATGGACATTCTTACAGGTGTAAAATCATGGGAAGAAGCTGTAAGAAAAGAGTAAGTAAAAAAGGTAGTAAGGTAGAATTAGGTAGAATTCCATTCTTTTACATATTTGTTATCCTAGGTACTGTATGTGCTTTCTTTATTGTGGGCTTTAACATGAGTAATTTAAATTTTACAAATTAATAAAGTAGGCACTGAACATAGGCCTACTTTGACTATATGTCTTTTTGATAGTCATATTTCTAGATAAGTGATTCAAATATTAAAAAAAAAGATATTTATTTATTTCACCAACTGTTTCAATTCAATGCACAAGTGTGTTGTGGCCTATGAATACAAAAGCAATGTTTTAGTTTGTTCACTTATTGAAAGAATTTGCATCACAGAATTGATGTACTTTTTTAGGAGCCAACCAAAGGTCAAAGGTCGAGACAATTAGTAGCTATGTTAGGTTATGCAATGTTGATTTCCTAAAAAAAATTTCTGCAAAGTGTATTAAATATTGCATTAATTATTCAGATTTTGTTTCTCTGTATGATGTTACAGTGCAAAATTACTTTAGAAATCTCAACCTAAACTAACTTAATTATACAAATATTACTAATTATTTGAATAAAAACAGTATGGTGACAGTCAGCATAGAACTTGTTGCATTACTTCCATATGGAGTGCATAAGCAAAAATATGAACATCTAAAATTATATTAAAATACTAACATTGAAGGGATCAAATAATGCAGAAAGCCTTCTTTGGACATATCCTTGGATTTCTTGAACTACTGTATAGGTATTAACTCAAGTTGATAATGATGAGTAGTAATTTATTATTTTAATTTATAACATATTAATTATGTACCGTATTTTTTGGTGTATAAGATGCACTTTTTTTCCAAAAAAAGGGGTCTCAAAATCACCCTGTGTCCTATAGACCGAAGGTCATAATATTACCTTTATATGGGCTAGAAGAACTGATGGATTTTTACAAAAATTCATCATCTCTTAGTCCCTCCTGACTGTGTATTGGTTTGGCCAGTTTTACACTGAGTTTCTACTCTTCCCAACCCACTGATAACAAGAAAAACAGTACGTATTGCATAATGATTTACTTTTGTTTCATAACATATAATATAGTCTCCCGTACACTTAATACTATTTTCTTATATTGAGTATGGGTGAAAGAAAACGTATCACCATACTTTTGATAGAGGACTTTAACAAAAGTCAGCCTCGCTGGCAGGGTTGGCACTAGTGGGCCCAGCCCGAAAAAAACCACCCAGGTTTTTTCAAGAAAACCCACTTGAAAAAACCTACTATTTTACCCACTTGTGGGTTTTTTCATGAAACTTAAGAAGTGCATATGCAATTATTTTTAAAAATTGTCATATAGGCGCCTATAATGATTTTACATGCAAAGCAAGCAAACATGAGTCAACAAATAGACCTACAGGTATAACTCTTTGGGTGAGGTAGCAGGTTATAGAGTGTAGACATCAGCCAATCAGGGTGTTATACATCCTGATTCTTCAGTCAACTGCATCTTCAAGGAATTTTCTACTTCTTCATGGATTGTATTTAAAAGTGGACCAGACAAATTTCGACGGGAAGGTGGAGTGTAGCCTGGTCTTAGAGTCTCTATCATTTCAATAAAATACTTAGACTCTGCACATAGAAATGGAATATTATTTGCATAAAAGAATTTGGCTATTTTGTTATCAATGACATTTTTCTGCAAAGTAGTTGTTGTCATGCCAAAATCGCTTACTTTCTTTTGAATTTTTCTTTTTTTCATCTGTAATTGTGTCAGTGGTGGTGAGGATGAGTCTGGATCATCTGAGAGGTCCATGTCATGGCAGTATGAAGATGATGTACTGGCAGTATTGTCAGTCTTGTTTCTTGATTCCGTGTGTTTCAAACATTTCATTAAATGCATTTTTATTCGCTCTATTTTATTACTTATTTCATTATTGCAATGTTTGCATCTAACTTTACTAGTCCCATCAATAATATTGACTTCACTCCATTCATGCCCTGATTTTCTTCCTGATCCAAAGGTCTTTGGCATTATTTAATGCAGTTATAACTTCAAACAGACTAATTCTGTAGGCTAGCAGTAAAGATAAATATGCTGTTGCCAGTTTGTTTTATTTAACTGAAATAAAAGAAAAAATATTCAGTAATATGAATTAAATAGATATAACTAGCTGAATTAAGTTCCCTTTGGGAGCTGTAATTCATCTACTTCCAGCAGAAGACACAGGGGCCTGTCTTCCATAGGAAGTATAGCCTAACAAATAGGATAATTTACTACACCAAATTTAGTTCAAATTGGTCCATGTTTTCCAAATTTTGTTGTGAAGCTCTCAATCTGAGAAAAAAATAACTTTTTATGCTTAATTGCTTGGAAGGCAACCTTTTTGCTAAAAACAAGACAAATGTTATATTAATAGTGTATGGTACAGTACAGTATTATTATAAAAATAAGAATAGGTAGGTCTAATATGAACTACCATATGGACATATGAAAAAACCCAATTTTGCCCGGGGTTTTTCGGGTTTTAGGTAAAAAACCTGGAAAAAACCCACCTGGGGGAGGGCTTTTTTTTTTTTTTTTTTTTAAAGTGGGTTTTTTGCCAACCCTGCTCGCTGGTAGAAAATTACAGACATTTTCTGACAACTAGGCAGTTGGTCATAATTTTTTTCCTAAAAAAAGGCCTTGAAAATATGGGTGCGTCTTATAAAAAGGTGTGTCTTATAAAAAGGTGTGTCTTATACACTGAAAAATATGGTAGGTACCAATAAGTATTTTAATATAGCCCAAGATGTTACAGTTGAAATTTTGAATATCACACGCTTTCCTGTCCAGATTGCTCCCAATTATTAAAAATGTAGGAGCGAGTTAGAAATATCAGATAGTGGTGTACCGATTCCAAAATTTAGCCAATGCCAGTGCCGATTCTTTGCCTATATTTTAAAAAATCAATTCCTTTCATAAATTTTACTAATCTAATGTGAAAACTTTTAATATTCATATTTTTACATTTCAAATTTGTTTAAATGTTTTTCCTTAGCTCACTCCACAATATACAGCACCAAAATTTGTTAACTCGTATACCATAGCTAAAATGATGTGAAAAAGTTTTATTACTCAGTAAAATGAATAAATAATTTTATTTGTTTCATAAATTGAATACCAGTATGTAAAGTAATTGTTTTTTCATGATGTTGAAGGTAATTCTCTTCGACAATGTCAACAACAACAATAATTTTTCATTAAAATTTCAAGTCCCTGGTGGCCAGTTTGAATAAAGAAATGTGTATATAATTTGGGTTTATAAAATCATTAAAATATTTAAAATAACGTCACACATGACAGTTTAATATATAAATTATAAAGTACAACTTAATATAGAATTATTACTAATATATAGTAGGAGATTACGATAGTTTATAATATTTAGAGATTAGTTAGTTAGAGAAAATGTAAATTTATGGGCAACCTTAACTCATTAAGCATTGCCTTTTTTGTGAATGTAAAATATTTTTATTTAATTACACTTTGAAATGAGTGTAAATTATCATGAATGATGGTGGTTAGCATCCATGACTATGAATCCATTGGCCCTGGGATTGAGACCTGGTGATGGTGGATAAATGGGTACCCAGGGTAGCTTAGTTGTTAAGACACTGGGATTCTGGTGGGGCATGGTTTGGATTCCATATTAAACTGAAGTTCTAAGGTAGAGTGACAAGCTTGACCTTCATCAGAATGAACAGTTTGGGCAGAAGCAAAAAACCAAACACCAACCAATAGTGTTTTTTGTCTGTTCAATTTTCTTTAAATATAGATTTTTTGTAA
>JAJOZX010004028.1:0-230000 GCA_023014485.1 Bathynomus jamesi | reverse complement strand
GGCAATTATTACTGGTGAAGTGGATGAAGACCTTGCACTCTTAGAAGCTGGCCTGCTAAATCACTCTCGATGGCTCACCTTAGCCTGTAGAATTCTTCGCTTTTATGTTTCACAAAAAAGACCCAGTAAGAACCTCAAAATCATAGTAGAATTCATCATCAAAGTATACTTTCACAGTTGGTTCAATATCAAGGCTAATAAGAGGCTAAGTGATGGGTCAAGAAACCTATTCAATATGATCCAAAGAGTAAATAAATTCCCTGACAGGAAAATTAGAGAAATTTGTTATGATGTATTAAACAATAACAGCTATTTTGCTCATGGTGAAAATATTTTAGTTGGAATGCTGGCTGATGAAGATGAAGAGGTGAGGTGGTGTGCTGTCAATAAAGTTCTGTGTCTGAGGGGAGTTATAGAGGATTTTGATGATGAATCTGGTAGTAGCAATGATTTTGCAGGTGGAATAATTGAAAGTGATGATGAGAATGAAGAGGATCATGAAGGTGGTACTGATGAATATCCTGCTATAGATGAGAATGTTAGGGTCTTTAGAAAGCCAATCATCAATTTCAAAGCTTCTGCATACCACAAGCTGTCTGCTATCTCCCAATGGGAAACTGTTCCACCTGTATTAAAAGAATTCAGTAATGATGAACTGCGTGATATCATTAATACCGCATTGAAACTGGATCACGAGTGCCACAGTCAGAATGTTGAAAGGCACATCAAGCTTGTCACTGAAGCATCCTTGGCTGTTGTAGGTCATGAGCGTAGAGATGGTCTTCTTAGAAACAAAATTAGATCACGTAAATTAACGAAAGATTTTGTGTCTAAAAAATATTTTAAGTTCTAGATTATTATTTATCATGCTAAAATATGACAAAATGACAATTTGTTAATTGTATAATTTAATGTTTGGCATTTTGGAATGTCAAAAAGCATTTTCAATGAATTTAAAATGGCTGATTTTGATTGATTTTGATTGCTGATTGAAAACCACTAATACATGTCAATTTGCAGCTTGAGAATGTTTTATTGTGTTGACATTCAGTCGAAAGGGGGTCTATGGGCCCAAAACATTAGTTTTTCTAAAATAACTCAAAAACTAAAGGTTTTATGAAAAAATACCACTCTTAATAATGTGTTATAAATCAGATTCTGCATCTTTTGGTATGCAAACCATCTCTCTAGCATGTTCAGAAGAAGAGATATTGCCATTTTCCTGATTTTGCTAGTGTGGCATTAGATGTTTTTACAAAAATGGGCGTGGCCAGACACACGTTGGTGGCCACCAATTATTTTTTTCAGGAATCTTATTTTTATATCAAAAGCCAACTGTTAGTCACTCTGATAAATTAAAATCAAACAAAAATTATAGTTTCAGCCCGGCCTAATATATATATATGTGTGTGTGTATATATGTATATATATATATATAATATATATATATATATATATATATATATATATATATATATATATATATATGTGTGTGTGTGTGTGTGTGTATATATATATAGTGTATATATATATATGTGTGTGTGTGTGTATATATATATATATATATATATATATATCGTAAAGAATGACGCTTGTATAGGAGAACATTCCGCGCAAGATGAGGAGGGAGAATGAAAAAATGAGGTAACCACCCGGGAATCGAACCTGGGATCTTCTGATTGCTGGTCAGATATGATAACCACTACACCATGGTCCTCACTCGATCAGAAGTCATAATTCTCCTACATACATGCAAAAACCAATGCCCCGACGGGGGCACCTCTCGCATGCCGCACCTATATATACATTTCAACTGCAAAGAACACGCAGTATAATTAACGTAAAGAACGACGCTTGTATAGGAGAACATTCCGCGCAAGATGAGGAGGGAGAACGAACCATATATATATAATTTAGGGTGGTCCTCAAAATCGAAAGTTGGAATTATTCAGCTCCCAGGGCCTCAATCTGTGAGGTTACCCATAAAAACACTGTGGTTAAAATTTAATTGAGAAATAATAATATTTACCCTGTGCTCATGAAGGTTGAAGTTTATAGGGTATACCAGCCTCCGGGTCCCCCCCATTTAAGGGTATTAGCTGTTCAGGGGCTGGGGTCTCATGGGTACTGATGCCACTCATTGTCACCTGGTTCGCAGCGTGGCCTTCCGAGCATCCGGGAATTTTTTTCCGGTGCTCTGCAACACCCTGGAGCATGTACTACAGCTGGTCCTCCTTCTTCGTGTGGCGCCTGTTGTATTCTTGTGCCAACGCCATGGCCTGCTCGGCATGGTTGTTGGTCACGGACAGGTTCTGGACCACCTCGGCAGCCGCTTGGAATTGCTCGCTGTCTGGCCATTTCGACACATCCTGTTCCAGGAATCCTCATCGCAATTGGAGTCGGTCGAAGAACTGGCGAGTCCTCCCCATCACGAATGTCTCTAATGACAGGGAAGAAGAGAGCCAGGGCCACCAACTCCTCGGACAAGTACCACAGGTGGTTGGCGAATTTCGACTTGGCTGCTTTTGCCACCTCCTTGTCTTCATATTTTTCCAGAGCCTGGAGGAGCCAGAGATCTCTCAGGGGGGCCTTCGCTGCGTTTGGGTCCTCCGTCCATGCCTTTGTGTAGAACTTCACGGCGAACACGCTCAGGCGCCGAACTCCGGCCTCTTCCTTGGCTGTGAGCCGTAACTGCCGCCGGAACATCCATACCTTCAGGGCGTACAACACCTTCGACATCCAGCGGGCCTGGTGCATCGCACCGGGCGCTCGGAACCGAATCCCACGGGGGGGCACTCCGCCGAGGAAGATGATGGTGAGTTCCAAGAGCTCCAAATAATCATCCCGGGGGTGACCTTTCTGCAAGGCCTTCTTGCAGAACTCGATGATGGAGTCTGCATCCTCCTCGACGATTTGACGAGCGTTGGCATCACTCATGACGTGGTCGTAATCTTCTTGGTTCACAAACTCCCATTGCGCCTTGAATCGCTTGAAGAGCTGAACCTCGGGTGCCAACGACGGTCCAAGGACTTCCATGAAAACTGCACTGACAAGAAGCTCCAGGACATGGTGATGACATGCCAGATAGAGGAGGCTTCTCCCAAGTTCCTGCTCGATCAGCACGCATGCACCTGTGTTCTTTCCCGTGTTTGAAGCCATAGTGTCGAACGAGAGGGCACCAACTTTGTCATCCAATCCCCAGTCTCACAGAGCTTCCACCACAGCTTTGGCACAGTTTGCACCAGTACCGGAACCGAGCTTGGCGACCTGGAGGAGCTGCACCTCGCCGCCACGAGAGACCAGGATCGGGAGTCGATCAACCTGTTCCTTGGACGTCAGAGCCACCATCAGCTTCCCATCCCAGTGAACAACGAGCGCAGCTTCTCGATGGAAGGGCTCCTTGAGCTGAGTGGCAACTTGTTGGCGTTGCGCCATCCTCTGCCGCCGTATGGACGACCAGTTGATGTTCAACTCATCAATGTTGTGGCCAAGGGACTGAGCTGTCTCACCGAGCACGTAAACGGCGTCGCGGTCGGTCAGCTTCGTGCAGTCCAAGCTAGCCGCCAGTGCCGGTGAAATGATATTCGCTGGCCGATTGCGCTTGGGTGGACTGCAACCTCCGACAGCGCCACGGGTGGGAGAGTCGCTGGGGGGTGAAGAGCTCGAGCTGGAAGAGGCCAATTCTGCTGTTTGAGAAGTAGTGGCCATTTCTTCAGTCGCACGGTGCCGACGGCGTTGTTCAGCCTCCCTCTGCTGCACAACATTGCACTCTGTGCGAGCCAGGACCACATCAGCTCCTCCCATGGTCCCCCTGCGGCCGGGTTCTCGTTGGGCGATCAGGAAGGCCTTGTCCTCCGCGATGTTCATCATGTTCAGTGCGTCAGCGTGGGCGACATCGAAGAGGTTGCAGAACATCTGCTGGAAGGAGGCTTCCCGTGCAATCTGGGCATCTGAGCGTCGATTCTTGTTCTTCTTGAGAAGCTTGTATTCGCCATACAACTTCTCTAGCTTCTCAGTGATGTGGTCTCGTCTCGTCGTTGGAATCCGCGCTTTTGTCCACAAGATACGGCAGCTTGCTCCCCGTGAGTGCAGAGACTGGCGTTACAAGGAAGTCTTGAACGTGTACTAGCCATTTCACCAAAATAACACCTGGGGAAGATACATTGGAGACGTTTAATACCAATTCTAAAGGCAAGCCAAAAAAAAACACTAATCTGTCAATGGTGAGAGCAACACCACACACAATCCGACCCTCTCAGCAAGGCGTGTCAACGGCCCACATAGGGGCATAACTTCAACCTTCTTGAGCACAGGGTAAATATTATTATTTCTCAATGACATTTTAACCAGTGTTTTTATGCATAACCTCACAGATTGAGACCCTGGGAGCAAGAGAAATATATGTTTGAAAATCCCCCCCTATGCTTGAGGACCACCCTAATATATATATATATATATATATATATAATATATATATATATATATATATATATATATATATATATATATATCGGGTGGTCCAAAAAAATGACGCATTTTTTAAAAATTAATATCTCGGTAACCCCCTTCCTTATCATGACAATTTTTATATGCAAGATACTTTCAAACTTCTTTTTTTGAATGCAAGAAACGGAATTCTGATATCTTTTATAGTTTTCTCGCAATTAACAAAAGTAACAACGTGGGTCAAAAAAAAAAAATCGCAATATAATATCCGTTTTTTACGATATCATTTTTATACGATATCATGCGATATTTTTGCAAGTTATTACAAAACTCTACAGGAATGAACAAGTCAAATTGTGGATATTTTTATTTTTTAACAATTCGTCAGTACCCTTAATGATGTTGTCAGAGGAAGATCGTATTCTCATTAAAAATTGTTACTGTGAAAAAGGATGGAAGACTGGAAGGTTATTGCAAGAGTTTCCCGGCAAAAAGTGGAAAAGGCGTGCATTGGAAAGACTCTTAAAGAAGATTCGCGAATCGGGAAGTACTGCCAGAAAACCAGGAAGCGGTAGACCTAAAACAGCTTCGGTTCCAGAAAATGTGGATTACATCAACGATAAAATCTGCTCTCAAGAAGATAAACCAGGAAGTCATTTGTCACAAAGAACAATTGCTAAACATTTGAATATTGGAAAGACTTCTGTACACCGAATAATTAAAGCACAAAAACTAAAAGCCTTCAAAAGAATAGTATCTTCTAGAAAAAGTGATACTGTTAAGGATAAAAGAAAAACAAGGTGCAGAAAGTTACTTGATAATTTCTCTGTCGTTGATATTAAAAAGATAGTCTTCACGGATGAAAAAGATTTCACTCTAGAAATTCCGCGAAACCGTCAAAATGATGTTGTCTACGGGCGTGGTAAAAAGTGTGACATTTCAATAAACAGATTGTATCATGAAACGTCAAGATTCTCCAAAAAGGTTATGATATCTGCAGGGGTCTCTTGGAATGGCAAGACAGATGTTCATTTTATTGAAACTGAAAAGACAAAGGTGAATTCTGCAAATTACATTGAACTTTTAAGAACAAAATTGTTGCCGGATTGTCATCGCCTGTATCAAGAAAATGATTTCATATTTCAACAAGATGGAGCACCGTCGCATACAAGCTACGCCACACAGTCGTTTCTGATTAGCAATACACCAAAATTAATAACGAAAAATAAGTGGCCACCACAAAGCCCAGATTGTAATCCTATGGACTACTCAATTTGGGAGTTACTAAAAGAGAAGGTTTACCGAGGTCGACGAGAAAAATTCACCGAATCAGAATTAAAAAGTAAAATACTTGAATCTTGGCAAGAAATTGGCATTAATGAAGTAAGAAGTATTATTTTTGTGTGGAAGAAAAGACTTAGATTAGTGTGTCAACAGAGTGGTGGTCCAATCGATCATTTACTGTAAATTAATTAGTTAAATTTCTGATTAAATTTTTCCTTTCTCATGATATTCGTTTTTTTGACCCATGTTGTTACTTTTGTTAATTGCGAGAAAACTATAAAAGATATCAGAATTCCGTTTCTTGCATTCAAAAAAAGAAGTTTGAAAGTATCTTGCATATAAAAATTGTCATGATAAGGAAGGGGGTTACTGAGATATTAATTTTTAAAAAATGCGTCATTTTTTTCGGACCACCCGATATATATATATATATATATATATATACAGGGCCATTCAAAAAAGAAGCAACAGTTTAAATTGCTTATATTTCGTAATATTGTTAACATACAGGAGTGATTTTTGTATTACTTTACAGCATACAATTGGGAGTTTTTATTTAATGAAAAACATGTTCAATGTGTGAACCACCAGCATCCAAAACCATTTGCAGTCGACTTTGAAAGTTGGCAAGTATTGTGCGTAGAACATCATGAGTGATTGTGCTGACAACAGATGAAATTTCCTTTTGCAGCTCACTAATTGTGAGAGGATTGTTTCTGTAAACATTATCTTTCAGATATCCCCATAAAAAATAATCACATGGGTTGAGATCCGGAGAATATGGTGGCCAAGACCATCCACAGGCAAAATGTTCAGGGAAGTGATTCGAGATGACGCGATCATCAAAATATTCATTTAAGGCTACAAGAGTCGTTCGCCTAGCGCCTTAGGCTACTAGGCCTAAGCAGTAACAAAACTCCCAGGTGTACGCTGTAAACTAATACAAAAATCATTCCTGTATGTTAACAATATTACGAAATAGCAATTTAAACTGTTGCGTCTTTTTTGAATGGCCCTGTATGTATATATATTATATATATATATATATATATATATATATATACATATACACACACAATATATATATATATATATATATATATATATATGAAAAGAAGGATCAACACAACGGCAAACATTTTCATTTATTTGTACATCAGACGTTTCGACAAATCTTTTGTCATCATCAGTGAGTTAAGTCTTAAAACCTTAAAACAAGTATGGAGGTGGATGTAAACATTGTGTATTTACCTATTGAGGTAATTTAATTTTAGTTTTTATAGTGATGAAATTTAATTTAATTTTAGTTTTTATAGTGATGAAATTTAAATGATTTTAATTTTGTATTGATGCAATTTTCATTTTGCTTTAAGGTTTTAATTTTAATGGTTTTAATATTGTATTGATGTAACTTTCACTTTTCAATTTTGTTTTAAGGTTTTAAGACTTAACTCACTGATGATGACAAAAGATTTGTCGAAACGTCTGATGTACAAATAAATGAAAATGTTTGCCGTTGTGTTGATCCTTCTTTTCATCTGTAAGCTCCGTTTCCCTAAGGAGAAGTCAATAGTTTTGATATATATATATATATATATATATATATATATATATACAGTATATATAAAATATATGCAAATCATTTTGCATTATTTAATTTAATAATAGATAAAAAACTAGCAAGATCACTTTAGAGTATTTGGAAGTTCTAATGGTCAAAATATAGAAAATTAGTTGTGTGGTGATATGTTGTCCATTTTAAGATACTTAAAATGGCAAAATTTGCAGTTTAAGAGATTATTTTCATTAAATTATTTGAATTTAAATTTCCAAATATTTTGGAAAAAGGCTGATTTCTTTCCTGATGACTGAAGGTTCATCAGAAGGGTTGTATTGACAGGCTACGCATTTCAGCTTCATTGAATGAGCAAACTTGTTTGAGATATTTTCCCAGACTGACTATTTAGAATATTTGCAGTTGAGATGATAATAATTATCATGGTTACACTGCAATTTGTTCAACATGCTTACAGTTCTTGAAAATATGATCACTATATTTGAATATGATTCTCATTGCTGCTTTTTATGAAGTACTCGGTTTTAATCTTAAAAGAATTTCTGGTGAGCTAAAAACAAAAATGTTTACTCTATTCATTACGTAATTATTAGTTTATAAAAGCTGCGGGTTGAACCTTTGGAAATATTTTTTATGTGGTTGTAAATATTTGGACTCTTGTTAATGTAGTGCATCAATAATTATAATTAATCAGTTCGTAAATATACAGCACTTCCCCGATATGTATGAAAATTTTTTTCTTTTAATTCTCAAAAAAAAATTAAAGTTGAAAGATTGTAAAAAATGCGATGTGCACATAATGTTGTAAAATTCTCGGGAATAATCTTTAGGAGAATATTCTCGAGAATTTTCTTTTTTAGAACAACTGAGGGGTTTTTCAACTATTCCGATACAACTTAACTTCAGTTCCTGTCAAAATGGAGAAATTCTAAGTCAGAAGTGAATGATAGGATGAGTGAAAAAATAAATAAATTAACTAATGCAAAAAATTTATTGAATCATTGTACAGGGTGTCCCAGAATTAACTATCTATTTCAATGAAATTGGACAAATTTAATAAAAACTGACATAATTTTGTGTTTATTACTAAATTATGATACAAAAACAAATAGATTTATAAATCATAAGTCAAAACTTTATTGAGAAGTTTCAACATGTGCACCGTCTGTATCTCTGCAAATTTCAAATCTATCCTTAGCGCTGCGAAGCACATTTTGAAGCATTTCAGGTGTTATCTCCCGCACTGCCAACTGGATGCATTCTTTAAGTTCAGCTAAACTATTGATCTTTTGGCGATAAACCTTTGTTTTTATGAAACCCCATGCAAAGAAATCCAGGGGTGTCAAATCCGGAGAACGCGGAGGCCAAGGTCGAGGTCCTCCACGTCCAATCCACCAATCCAGAAGGCATCTGTTGAGGTATTCTCGAACAATTAGAGCATAATGACATGGTGCTCCATCTTGTTGAAACACAACATTATCAAGAATGCCATCATCAAGAAGCTGTGGTTCGAGAAACTGCTGAAGCATATCAAGGTAGACAGTACCTGTTACAGTTGCCTCCGCAAAGAAGAATGGGCCATAAATTTTGGATTTGGTCATTCCAAGCCACACATTAACTTTTGGAGAGTGAGTCTCTTTGCCATTCTATGACTTCAGACGGTCTTTCATTGGACCAGATACGACAGTTGTGTCGATTGACTTTACCACACGTGTGGAAAGTCGCCTCATCACTGAATAAGATGTTATCCAATAAACTTTCATTTTCGATTTGATCCACAATTTCTGCACACCTTGCTGCTCGATTTGGATAATCCTCTTCATTTAGGGCATGCAGTACTTGAATGTGATAAGCCTTTTTCATCAGCGTCGAACGCAAGATTCTATGAACTGTTGTCTTGGATATGTTGAGTCTTCAACCGGCCTCCCTAACCGAAGTTGTTGGTTCATCCTCAAACAATTGTCGTACCTGTTCGGTACTGTTACGTGCTGTGCTTGGGCATCCTCTTCCCACCTCGTCGTGTACGGATCCAGTTCTTTTAAATTTGTTCACAAGTTCACGAATCGCTTTGTCTGTAGGACCGGTTCTGTGGAATCTTCTTGTAAATTTTTCTCTGATTTCATTACATTGCATTCCTTTGATACAGGATGTTACAACAAAGATGCGTTCTTGTGTATTCATTATTAATAGGGTTCTGAAAGAGAATGAAAATAAAACTATGAAAAACTATGAAAAAATTATGAAAATAAAATTATGAAAAAATTTTAGAAATTTATACATTTTTAACACATATTAAACATGATAAACATAAATAAGTGTTTTTAAAAAATTTGTCCGATTTCATTGAAATAGATAGTCTTTATACAGGGTGTCCCAGAATTAACTATTTCAATTCAAAGTACAGTATTTACCAGGGATGGCAGTGATTAAATCAAAATGATTTAATCACCTGATTAAATCACTTGATTTTTTTATATATATTTTATTTTTTCAAAATTATATAGAAATTAATAAAATATATCTCACAAGACACTTTGGAAACACCATATATATATATATATATATATATATATATATATAATTTATATATATATATATATATATATATATATAATATATATATATATATATATATATATATAACTGCAATGACCACACAGTATATTAATGTATAGAAACGACGTAAGTATAGAGGAGTGTTCTGCACACGAGGAAGAGAAATAACGAACAAATGAAAAATGAGGTGACTGCCCGGGAATCGAACCCAGGATCTTCCTGGGAAAAGAAACACAAAGGGGTGCTCAAGCGCTTTCGTCTAATGACATCCTCAGGAACACACTGTGTTCCTGAGGATGCTTGAGCACCCCTTTGTGTTCCTTTTCCCTTCGTGGTTTTATTCATCATAAATATTTTTCACGTGTCACTTTTGTGAAATAATTTTTCATATATATATATATATATATATATATATATATATATATATATATATATATATATATATATATATATATTAGGGTGTTTCACGGCAGTGTGGTTGATGGATGAAGTGGAAGGAAGTTCAATCCACATTTGATGCCCCTGTTCCTTTTGCTGAAGAAACTCGTCTGAACAGGTTTCAACCAGATCAGAACATGTTTAGGGGTCCCGAGATTTGACGCTTCAGATTGCTTAGGTATTTCTAATTTCAGCTGTTCTAGTGTTAGTCGACTGCCTTGCTTCCTGATGGAAGGGTGCACTGCTCTCTGTCCTTCGTGTCAGTTGTCGAGTTTTGTCCTCGTTGTGTCTACCATTGCGTATTTGTACTCTTTTTCTAATTCGTATATTTCATCATTGCAGATAAACATGGCAACTCGAAGCAAGAAAGAGGTTTGGCTCATCGGACACCTGAATAAGGAGATCCTGGGTAGCCGCCTGCCGACGAAGTTGCAAGTCTTGCAAAAGTGCTTCTTCCATCAAAAACAGGAAAACCTAGGACGGAGAAAATGTCTGAACCTCTGTTTGGATGCTGTGATGGTGTTCTGGAAAAGAGCAAGGATCCCTACTATGAGGCGGGACAGCGCCCTTCGGAAAATGGAAGCTCTACTCCAGCGTTACGACAAGTTGGTGAAAAGCAGGAACAGATCCGAGGAGAGCTGTCATGTTGCGGAGGACATGTTCAAGGCGGAACTCAAAAATGAAATCCTCGATATTGGTCATTCCAATGCCCTTTCTATGATGACAAACGAGGAAGACAAGCTCTTCTACAAGAGTCAGGAGGAGGACCCAACAGAGAGCAGTATGGGATTGGCAGACATGAAGCTGGCCCAAATAGAGAGTAGGAAAAGTCGTCGAGAGGCACAGCAGCAAGAGAGACGACACCGGGAATTCGAGCGGGCCAAGACGGTTACAGAAGCTGCTACTCTTGAAGACAGCTCCTCGTCCTCGGCGTCACCATCTGCGGAAGATGATCCCTCCTTGGCAGCCTCCACGTCTGCTTCATGTCCTTCTCCGAGGAAGCGGTCGAGGAACCTGATCACTCAGGATGTGGCTGTCGCGTACGACCGGATGAACATTTCTTATCGTGATGTAGCGATGTCCTACGCCGTCGTCGCGCAATCCTTGGGGCACGATTTGAACGAGGTATCCATCTCCTCTTCCACAATGTATCGTGCTCGCCAGTCGCTTCGGAAGCAAGCAGCAGAGGTGTATCAAGAGGGAGAATTCTGTCTTGAGGAGCCCTTGATGTTGCACTGGGACGGGAAAATGCTGCCTGAAATCACAGGTGACGGATCTGTGGACTGGATTGCTGTGCTGGTCACCGGGAACGGCCAGGAGAAGCTGCTTGGAGTTCCGAAAGTTCCAGCTGGCACGGGAGCGGAGACGGCACGCGTCTGCCGTCTGCATTGATCTTGCGCGGGAACACGACCTGTCCGAACGAATCAAGGGGTTATCATTCGACACAACGGCATCGAACACCGGGATTCACGTGGGAGCCTGCGTCAAGATTGAGGAGGGTCTCGGGAAGCAACTTCTTTACCTAGCATGCAGGCACCATATGTACGAAATCGTCCTGGCCCAAGTCTTCCGGTCTTCGATGGGCCCCACCTCTGGGACCGAGACTGAGATCTTCAAAAGATTCCAAGAGCAGTGGGGTTTCATCGACCGATCTCTTATCACCACTGCTATTGATTCAGATAGCTGCAGCATCGCTGGACCTTTTGAGGGTCTCAAGGACCGAACTATCCTTGTCGTGAGGGAAGCTCTGGCTTCTGGTCAGCCGCGGGATGACTACCAAGAACTTCTTCAACCGGTTATCCTCTTTCTCGGGGAAGAGACTGTCGCCAATGTGTCACTGCGGAAGCCAGGAGCATACCACCATGCGTGGTGGATGGCGAAAGCCATTTACGGGTTGAAGCTGTACCTCCTTCAGGAGCAGTTCAGGATGACCGGGTGGGAGTTGAAAGGAGTCACAGAAATCTGGCTGTTCATCGCCCTGGCCTACGCAAAGGCTTGGAGTCGTGCGACGAGAGCAGAGCAGGCCCCACGTGTGGATCTGGAGTTCTTGCTGGACCTAGAAATACTGCAGGAAGATGCCATGATCGTCGACGTCGCCAAGCAAGCGCAAGCGGCCATGAAACGACACCTCTGGTACTTCTCCGAGACGCTGGTCGGTTTGGCATTCTTCGATCAAGGGGTTCCTCAGGAAGAGAAACAAAGGATGCGAGAGAACCTCGCCAAGCCGGCATCGAGGAAAGCGTTGAAACGTCTGGAGGGGAAGACCGTCCTCGGCTCCTTCAAAGGAAAGAAGAATTCGGATTTCGTTACCTCGAGGACGAAGGATCTCTTCACCGCACTCGGGATCAACGGCGCCTTCGTCGAAAATCCCGCTTCGTCTTAGGAAAGTGACCCACACTACCAAGCAGGCCTAGCTAGGGTCCGCGTCCTGGCTGTGGTGAACAGGGGATCGCTCTCATCGAGAAATTCAATACTGCCCTAACAACGAAGGAAGAAGACAAACAGTACCTGCTGAAAGCAGTTTTCAAGAACAGGAAGGATTTTCTGAAGAAGCAGAAGGGGGAAATGATGAAGAAGTGAGGAGTCTGTGCTCTCTGACGTAAGGCGTGATTTCTCGGGACCCTTTATTGTTGTCGAAGGAGTCTCATTTTTGGCCAGGAGTGATAAATATGTAAAATGAACACGGACATTTATGTGGATTAAAAATATAATGTGGTTCTCATTTATGAAACACCCTAATATATATATTCCACACTTAAACACGTGAAATGAATGAATGATGCAAACCCACAAGGAGGAAAAAAAAAATTCCAAAACCATTTATATATTCAGTAATACACTGACAAGGTGTATTGCTGAACACACGAAAGCCCTTGGAATTATTTTTTCTTTCCTTGTGGGTTTGCATCACACACACACACACACACACACACACACACACACACATATATATGTGGCCAAATCTATGGTTTTGGTTCAGTGTTGAGATATTTCACACAGGAAAGGGAAAGTAGTAGTAGTGATGTTTCACTCCAATCACTGGGGCATTCTCAAACTTTATTAACTGAAAAAACAGGCGGTCTTTATATACTCTTAAAAGGCTCAAAAAGTGGGGATGAAGAGGGGAGTCTTAAGGAGCTCGAAGTTGGGTGTGGTCACAAATGGTTAATAAAGGTAGCCCAGGTGTGAGTATAAAAACATAAAATATTGTATTAATGATATTTTAATAAGGATTAACATCTGATAAGATATAAAGAATCAGTGAACACTATAACCAGGAACTAAATAAGTAAGGATTGACTAGTAACGTGTCAAAATTCGCGGACGATACTAAAATAGGCGGTAAGGTTGTTAACGAGGACGATAGAAATAGGATTCAAGACGATGTAAATAGGATTATGGAGTGGACAGATAAGTGGCAGATGCAATTTAACGTAGACAAATGTAAGGTTTTGCATATAGGTTCTCGCAACAATAATTACGCGTATACGATGGATGATAGGGAGTTAGCGAGCGTTGACGAGGAAGTAGATTTAGGCGTACGTGTATCTAAGGATTTAAAGGTTAGGAACCAGTGCCTGGAGTCTTGCGCAAAAGCTAATAGGATGTTAGGCTTCATAGCGCGTAATTTCGAATTTAAATCGAAGGATATTATATTGCCCCTTTACAAGTCCCTAGTCAGGCCTCATTTAGAATATGCAGTTCAGTTTTGGTGCCCGTACTTGCGTGAGGATATTGATAGGTTAGAAAGGGTTCAGCGTCGTGCCACGAAACTTATTCCGTCATTGCGCAATAAGCCTTATGAAGATTGGATTAATGAGTTAGACCTGTATTCACTCGAAACTAGGAGATTAAGGGGGGAGCTTATTGAAGTTTTCAAAATCGTTAATAACATCGATAACGTAAATTTTGACATTGTTCACTTTTGATAATAGTAATACTCGCAATAACGGATTTAAGTTGCGTGGCAGGCGTTTTATTACTAATATCACTAAAAACTTCTTTACGTTTAAAGTAATTGATAAATGGAATAATCTTCCCGCGTCAGTCGTTCATTCTACCAGCGTTAATATGTTTAAGAACCGTCTTGACAGACATTTTAAAGGTATTAACGTTGTTTAATTTAAAAAACAACAAAGTTAGCAACAGAAGCTCTGGTGGTGGTGCTCGAGGATGAGTCTGTTGACGATGAATGCCAGCTTGTGACATGCCAGCGTGTAATGCCAGCAAAAAAAATAAATAAATAAAATAAAAAAAATAGACTAACACGAATGTAGATGTAGCTCATAGCGTAAACTAACCCACTTTTTGTTTAACTTTACCTACTTTTTCTTTTTTTTTTTTTCCTTCTTATCCTCTCCTTACTTTGCATGTCTCTAACTCTTTTCTTGCATGTTTGTAGTTTGCATGGTATGACAGTGAGTTAAGACTGTGTTTGCATGGTTTGTAAGCGTTCTTATTTTACTTCTTTTCATCTTTCACCCCTCTCCTATTCTCTCCGACTATTTTTCTGACTTGTCGGCAGTGGCCGGCGGATGATGATGGCGAGACACTTTTCCTCTTTTTCTGAATGAATGTTAACCCATGAGTGATAGGTGTTGCTCTTACTTAACCCCTTATTCTCTTCTCTTCTCTTAACCCGCTACTCTTTCCTTTCTCTCGGGCTAACCTTAGAGTGGATCTTAGGGTCTTTGTTAGCCTTAGCTTCTGTAGATCTGTAGAATGCAGTGGAAGGGGATTTAAGCACGTACAATTAGTTGTTTGGATTTTTCAGTTGTGTTTTTGTTTATTAAAGAGTAAATTAAATGGTTATATATCATTTTTGTGTCTGCCTGTGTTTACATTGAATTTTTTTTTTGTGTGGTATAAGGGTTGATTCGTAGAGGAGCCTCAGTGGGTAATGTGGTGCATTAAGGATGATGTGGCCCTCCTTGAAGTTAATTTGATGTCTTATATTTCTGTTATGGTTGTAGATGGCATTTGAAGTATTGCTGGTGTGGATCGCTTGTTTGTGTTCCAAGTCCCCTAAGACTCCCCCTCTCCCTTCTCACTTTTTGAGCCTTTTAAGATTATAGAAAGACTGCTTCTTTGTTTTTTCGGTTAATAAAGCTTGAGAATGCGCTAGTGATTGGGGTGAAACGTCGCTACTCCTGCTTTCCTTTTCTTGCATGAAATCTTGTGTATACATACATACATACATACATACATACATACATACATACATGAGTATAACAACTATGTTTCTGGTATTTTAAAGAATGCATTATGTGCTATTGATCATGTATAATGCATTGAAAAATAATGTATGTCATAAAAGGACAGTAATTTGTTTAGACACTGATGCACAAAGTTTATCAAGCATTGAGCCACATTATGCATAAAACCAATCTACCAGATAGGACCAGAGGAAGTAAGGTGTTCTCACACTTTGTAATGAAATGAATGAAAAAATATGAATAATTATAATGGATTAGGAATCAAACGTGATAATTTCATACCGACGAAGGCATTGATATGAATTTTATTACCATATATTCCTTAAAATGTTATTCTATGATTCGAGTGAGAGATAAGATAGTTAAGAGAAATCATTTAGTAGATAGCTATTTAAACCTTTGTCATGAAGTTAAAAGAATATAATGTACTGTAGTTAGAAATAATTGAACATTATCAGAAACATTTTTAAACTAAACCTTTACATAAACCTAATCTTGCACATATTAATTAAGTTTTAATTTATAGATTTGTGGTTCTAGAACATGGCAGTCAATGAAAGGAAGATATCTGAATTACATTATGCCGAATATTTCCCAATTTCGACTTGATCCAGTGACAGAAGCTAAAGTTTTAAAACAGTAAAGTTGAACTTTTTTAATAGAATTAAAGGTTTTGAATTAATTAATTAATTATGGGGCATTATAAAGTTAATTTTCCTAAACATTTATAACTGTTTTTAGCTGTTAAAGAAACCTAACAAACCCTTTTTCTATAACTGATGCTGAAAGACACTCCTTTTGGATTTGTGAAATGGAACAGTCAAACAAATGAAGATGAAGTTGAAGCAAATACAAATATAATTATAAAACATGAAGATTTGGAATCTTCCCAAATCGAAGATGACCAAGATGTCCAAAATGCCAACATTGAGAAACCTCAAAATTCAACTGAGGTTGTGAGAGTCATATTGGGCCATCACCTTGGAATTAAAAATGAACCAATTGATGATTACTCTCATTGTAAAGATGAACCAATTGATGATTACTCTCATTGTAAAGATGAACCAATTGATGATTACTCTCATTGTAAAGATGAACCAATTGATGATTACTCTCATTGTAAAGATGAACCAATTGATGATTACTCTCATTGTAAAGATGAACCAATTGATGATTACTCTCATTGTAAAGATGAACCAATTGATGATTACTCTCATTGTAAAGATGAACCAATTGATGATTACTCTGTAAAGATGAACCAATTGATGATTACTCTCATTGTAAAGATGAACCAATTGATGATTACTCTCATTGTAAAGATGAACCAATTGATGATTACTCTCATTGTAAAGATGAACCAATTGATGATTACTCTCATTGTAAAGATGAACCAATTGATGATTACTCTCATTGTAAAGATGAACCAATTGATGATTACTCTCATTGTAAAGATGAACCAATTGATGATTACTCTCATTGTAAAGATGAACCAATTGATGATTACTCTCATTGTAAAGATGAACCAATTGATGATTACTCTCATTGTAAAGATGAACCAATTGATGATTACTCTCATTGTAAAGATGAACCAATTGATGATTACTCTCATTGTAAAGATGAACCAATTGATGATTACTCTCATTGTAAAGATGAACCAATTGATGATTACTCTCATTGTAAAGATGAACCAATTGATGATTACTCTCATTGTAAAGATGAACCAATTGATGATTACTCTCATTGTAAAGATGAACCAATTGATGATTACTCTCATTGTAAAGATGAACCAGTTGATGATTACTCTCATTGTAAAGATGAACCAGTTGATGATTACTCTCATTGTAAAGATGAACCAGTTGATGATTACTCTCATTGTAAAGATGAACCAGTTGATGATTACTCTCATTGTAAAGATGAACCAGTTGATGATTACTCTCATTGTAAAGATGAACCAGTTGATGATTACTCTCATTGTAAAGATGAACCAGTTGATGATTACTCTCATTGTAAAGATGAACCAGTTGATGATTACTCTCATTGTAAAGATGAACCAGTTGATGATTACTCTCATTGTAAAGATGAACCAGTTGATGATTACTCTCATTGTAAAGATGAACCAGTTGATGATTACTCTCATTGTAAAGATGAACCAGTTGATGATTACTCTCATTGTAAAGATGAACCAGTTGATGATTACTCTACAGATCTACAGAAGCTAAGGCTAACAAAGACCCTAAGATCCACTCTCATTGTAAAGACGAACCAGTTGGTGATTACTTATTGTAAAGACGAACCAGTTGGTGATTACTCTCAATGCAAACATAAACCATTGGATGGCAACTTTCAGTCCATTGGTGAATCATCCAAGAGTTACCTCAATTTAAGGGATGAACCAACTGAGAGTCACCTTCAATTGGAAGACGAACTCTGGAAAAGTCACTGTCAGTTTGAAGTCTTTGTCAAAGATGAGTCTCCTCTTCATTGGGATAGTGTAAATTTTGCTGAAGAATACATTAATCCTGATTGCCTCAACTTGGGAACAGTTTATGGCCCAAAACGAACAGGAAATTGCTTGAATAGTGAAATTAATGCTTCAGAAGCAAACAGTAATGAATGTTCCAGGTGTAATTATGCAGCAGATTTTGAAAGGTGTTCGCATAAAATATTGACGGGTCATCTTATGAGTGCTTTCTATAGCGTCCCGTGGCTCGATAAGTTAGGGCGCGGTTCGGCAGTGCTGAGACTCCTCTGAGTTGTGGGTTCGAACTTCAGTGCTCCCCAGAGCTGGGTGGTTGTCTTTTCTATCTTAGCGAGGCAGCGGGCCGGCCACCCCGACTTAATTGACTCTGGCTAAAGTAACCTTGGCTCGGGCACTTAACCCCCACTTCCTGGGGACATGGGACATTTTGATATTACCTTTTATGTATAAGTGTTTTAGGTGCAATGTTCAACCAGTATAAGGTGAAATGGTTAGAAATTGCACAAATATTCTATTCACAATCTGAGGGCCTCCTAGAAAGAACTGGCTAAGCGACAAAAGCGAAAAATGCCAGAAAAACGCAGTTAAAGTTTTGCCAACTTGAAAGTGACACAACTTTTGAACTTTTCAAGATATATCAACAAAATCTGCTCAATAACTACACCTGGAATATTCATTACTTTTTGTTCCTGAAGCATTAATTTCACTATTCAAGCAATTTGAAGATATTTTGACGAAGTATCTTGAAAGGCTCAAAGGTTATGGCATTTTCAAAAGGTAAGGCTTTCAGAAGGTACTGTCGCCATCCAACTCCTGAATCCCAGTCCGCTTATGTTTCCGCCCATAATCATGCAAAATCTGTTCTTCGACTCGCCAAAAATTCCTTCATCAAACAAAAGTGTGAAAACCTATCTAATTCTAATTCTTCTCGCTCTTTCTGGCATCTAACCAGTGGCGGGAAAGTAACGAAGCATTTGTAATCGGTTACAATAACGAAGTAGTTTTTCCAGTAATCTATTTGTAACTAATTACTTTTCTGAATGACTACTTTTTGCTTGTAATCGATTAAAAATTTGTCGGTAGTAACTACTTTTTACTTCATTACTTTTGTAAAAAAGCTATACAATTACTTTTTATATTTTTTTTTATTTTTTCCGGATCTCCCAAGGCTGTTTATTAGGGTGGTCCATAAAATTGCACTTTCGATTTTTCCAGCTCCCACCCGCCTAATCTGTCACAATAGCAGAAAATAAATTGTAGAAAATTTCACTCGCATCAGTGCATAATTAGTGGTCGCTCATGGGGTTATATGTTCTTCTCCGAGTCACTCATTACTATGATCTGTTACAGGCGCTTATTAATGCCGTTTTCTGCTCTTTCACAGGTTGGAGTGTTAAGTATAGCTATATGAAATAGATTTTAATAGATATTGGTATACTGTACATTGGTTTATATTGGTTACATTTACTTACGGTGACGGTCATGTCAAAAACACGTGGTTTTTACTTGTTGGACAAACCGGACCAAAAGATTTTAGGTAGTAGACTGCCTTCAAATGGCCAGGTCCTAGGTGTTTTTTTTGCACCATCATGTTGTGAATAAGAAAGACACCAAACAAAGCGCCACTGTTTGGAGAAGCTTTTGGTCTTGTTCAAAGAGGCTTTGAAAAAGAACAAGGGAAGGCGAAATCCAAAACAAGTCCAAAACGAGACCTCTTTCAAAAGCAAGCTGAACAATTTGTTCGACATTGCACATGGAAACGCTCTCCAGATGATCCAGTTTCAAGAAGATCGTGACTTCCTTCTCGCTCAAAGAGAGCCTGGTCGGCGTTGCACAATGGGTTCCATCGACAAAAAGTTGGTGGAGAAGGAGCAGAAGGTTGCAAAATGGAAAGCAGAGGAAGACGTCCGAAAGAGGAAAGCAGTCGAAGAGGAAGCCTCGACATCCCAAACAGCCGAACTTGCTGCTTCAAGCTCTGCCGATGAGTTTCTTGAGGGAGCCACTGGAGGTTGTCCTTCTCCCCCCAAAAAAGAACAGGCCAGACCAAGAATATTTTCAACTCGGAATTATCTTCAGCCTTAGACAGGATGGAGGTAAGTGACCGGATGGCGCTTTACATTGTATCGGAAACAGCTCACAGCCTTGGCCAAAATCTCGAGGAACTGGCTCTCAGCCGATCCTCTGTGAAGCGCAGCCGAGAGCATCATCGCAGGCAGCAGGCTGAATCGGTCCAAAAAGGATTCCATTCCAGACCAGTGGTGGTGGTGATGCACTGGGATGGGAAGCTGCTAGACCTTACCAACAAAAAGCAGGTGGAACGGCTTCCCGTCTTAGTGTCAACCTCAGATGGCAAATGCCAGCTCTTGGGAGTGCCAAAAATAGCTTCGGGAAGTGGGCAACAACAGGCACAAGCGGTGTTCGTGCCAGGAAACAGAGGGCTGTTGCTAATGGTAGGGAATCGGGGTGGCTGGATGTAGGTAGCGGTGTCCCTCAGGGTTCAGTGTTGGGCCCATTGCTATTTGTAATCTACATTAACGACATAGATGTAGGCTTGACAAGTAATGTGTCAAAATTCGCGGATGATATTAAAATAGGCTGTAAAGTTCTTAACGTGGAAATAGAAATAGGCTCCAAGACGATGTAAATAGGATTATGGAGTGGATGAATGAGTGGCAGATGCAATTTAACATAGACAAACGTAAAGTTTTGCATATAGGTTCTTGTAACAACAATTAGACGTAGACGATGGATGATAAACAGTTAGCGAGCGTTGACGAGGAAGTAGATTTAGGTGTACGCGTATCTAAGGTTTTAAAAGTTAGGAACCAGTGCCTGGAGTCTTGCACAAAAGCTAATAGGATGTTAGGCTTCATAGAGCATAATTTCAAATTTAAATCGAAGAATATTATATTGCCCCTTTACAAGTCCCTAGTTAGGTCTCACTTAGAATATGCCATTCAATTTTGGTGCCCATATTTGTGTGGAGATATTGATAGGTTAGAAAGGGTTCAGCGACGTGCCACAAAACTAATTCTGTCACTACGCAACAAGTCTTACGAAGATAGGACTTGACTTAGACTTGAATTCACTCGAAACTCGGAGATTAAGGGGGGGGAGCTTATTGAAGTTTTCAAAATCGTTAATAAAATCAATAATGTGAATTTTGACATTGTTCATTTTCGATAACAGCAATACTCTTAATAACGGATTTAAATTACTTGGTAGACGTTTCATTACAAACATCGCGAAAAGCTTTTTTACGTTTAAAGTAATTGATAAATGGAATAATTTTTCCTGCGTTCGTCGTGAACTCTACCAGCCTTAATATGTTTAAAAACCGTTTAGATAGGCATTTTAAAAATAATGACGACGTTTAAAATAATAAAACAATTAGCAACAAGAGTTCTTGGGGTAGTGGTTGAGGTTTGAGTCTGTTGACGATTAATGCCAGCGTGTGATGTGCCAGCAATTAATAAAATAAAATAGACTAACACGAAATTAGATGTAGCTCGTAGCGTAAACTAACCCACTTTTGTTATACTCTTCATACTTTTTTTTTTGTTCTTTTCTTATGTTCGCTTTATTTGCATGTCTAGTTTGCATACAAGGATGATATTCAGTTACGTGTATTAATGTTTATAATTCTACATATATAATAATAATGACGTGTGTGTATCCCCTGGTAAATCCCAGGCATACCCCAGGCATACCCCAAGTTGAAAACCCCTCCTCTAAACCCTCGGAAAGAACGCTGTCCTGAAAATCTGATCACTGTTGGGGTGGTCCTTGTCAAACACTTTGCATATCGTCAGTGACGAGCACAAAACTAAATTGTGAGTTCTCTCAATATCTACTTCACGGTAATAAGCTGCTTGCATCCTGGTCATGAAGTCGTGCATTTGGTATTCTTGAAGTTTGCTCCAGAAATGTTCAATATATTCATCTGAACTAAGGTGAATCGATTCAAGATTGGACCTGTCTGTATTGGTCCACTTCTTGAATTGTATTGAATCGATGCAATTCCCATGAAAAATATTTTGGAGTGTGTCTCTCTCAGTCGTACTCTTTCAACATTGTTCACATTCCCTGAGGGAGTATTGCACTCCATCAAAGTAAGACAATGTCGTACATGCTTCATAGGATTTTCATAATTTTTTGTTAGCTTATCTAATTTAGCTCCTACGAACATAAGCTTAGCATTCCGATGAATGGTACATACACTAGGGTGTATCATGCTCATTGAAGCGCGAATTTCAAGATTGGCAGTATGTATTCCTATGTAAAATTAAATTTTAAGAGGGGTTTGTTTTCTTGAGCTTTTGCTAAAAATCGCGTTTAAGTGTTCAAATTTCCACTTTTTCATTTTCTGGTTATGTACAGAACAGCTGTGCAGGACATACACTGTAGTACAAATGTAACAGACTGGTTTCTTACCAAACAAAACCATTGTAACAACTGTTATAGGTTACTAGAGCTTCACTGTGGTAATTTTCTATGTTTCAGATACAAAGCTTGGTGAAGATTGTGTAACCACCATAGCTAATCAAGGACGAAAGACCAGAAAAAGTTCTGGTTCAAAGCTGACTGATCTGGTGGGTCCAGGCAAGCAATTATTTCCCACAGAGGTTCCAACCTGGAGAGCTGTGTTTCAGAGAGGAATCATCCTCCAGGAAGAGAAGCTGCTGCTGGATGATATGAAGAGAGCTCAGTACCCTCTGCAAGATTTGGCTAAGGACTTGGCATCACTGGTACTGGCACAGTGGCGCAAAAGGAATGCCAAGTTCACTCCTGTGATCATTCAAGAGAGATCCATTGCCAGGAAGATTCTTGTCAGGTGGAATGAAATGATTGACCTAGTGAATGGCAGAGTGAAGGCTGCAAAGAGAGAGAAGAGAATATCTGAACTTGATACATTGTTTGACATAACAACCTGCAGACATACCACTCTCTGTGGAACTGAAGCATCTGGCTGCTCTGGCTGTGCTGCTAGAGTTCATGTCAACTGTGACTGTCCTCTGCCTCAGAAGATTCCAAAGCTAGAGCGGCTCCATTACCAGAGGATCAAAATCTCAGAAGTTTCTGGCTTCCGGATGGCATCTGTTGATGTGAAGGAAACAGTGAAGCAGGTGAAGGCTGCTAAGAAGGAGGAGGAAGAACAGAAGGCAGCTGAGAAGAGAAACAGAAAAGAGGAAGAAGAAAAGGAGCTACTGCTTAGAGCTGATGATCGTGATGATGATCTACAGATGCTAAGGCAAACAAAGACCCTAAGATCCACTCTAAGGTTAGCCCGAGAGAAAGGAAAGAGTAGGGGGTTAAGTAAGTAGCAACACCTATCACTCATGGGTTAACATTCATTCAGAAAAAGAGAAAAAGACTCGCCATCATCATCCGCCGGCCACTGCCAACAAGTCAGAAAAATAGTCAGAGAGAATAGGAAAGGGGTGAAAGATGAAAAGAAGTAAAATAAGAACACTTACAAACCATGCAAGCACAGTCTTAACTCACAGTCATACCATGCAAACTACAGACATGCAAGTAAGGAAAGGATAAGAAAAAAAAAGTAGGTAAAGTTAAACAAAAAGTGGGTTAGTTTACTCTACGAGCTACATCTACGTTCATGTTAGGCCAATTTTTTTTTATTTTATTTTATTGCTGGCATGTCACAAGCTGGCATTAATCGTCAACAGACTTATCCTCGACCACCACCCCCAGAGCTCCTGTTACTAATTGTTTTTTATTTTAAACAACATTAATATTTTTAAAATGCCTATCTAAACGGTTCTTAAACATATTAACGCTGGTAGAGTGAACGACTGACGCGGGAAGATTATTCATTTATCAATTACTTTAAACGTAAAGAAGTTTTTAGCGACATTAGTAATGAAACGTCTGCCACGCAACTTAAATCCGTTATTACGAGTATTGCTATTATCAAAAGTGAATGGTTTGTCAAAATTTACGTTATCGATGTTATTAACGATTTTGAAAACTTCAATAAGCTCCCCTCTTAATCTCCTAGTTTCGAGTGAATGCAAGTCGAACTCTTTTATCCTATCTTCATAAGGCTTGTTGCGCAATGATGGAATTAGTTTCGTGGCACGACGCTGAACCCTTTCTAACCTATCAATATCCTCGCGCAAATACGGGCACCAAAACTGAACGGCGTATTCTAAATGAGGCCTGACTAGGGACTTGTAAAGGGGCAATATAATATCCTTCGATTTAAATTCGAAATTACGCGCTATGAAGCCTAACATCCTATTAGCTTTTGCGCAAGACTCCAGGCACTGGTTCCTAACTTTTAAATCCTTAGATACGCGTACGCCTAAATCTACTTCTCGTCAACGCTCGCTAACTCTCTATCATCCATCGTGTACATGTAATTATTGTTACGAGAACCTACATGCAAAACTTTGTTAAATTGCATCTGTCACTTATCCGTCCACTCCATAATCCTATTTACATCGTCTTGGAGCCTATTTCTATCGTCCTCGTTAACAACTTTACCGCCAATTTTAGTATCGTCCGCGAATTTTGACACGTTACTAGGCAATCCTACATCTATGTCGTTAATGTAAATTACGAATAGCAATGGGTCTAACACTGAACCCTGTGGGACACCGCTACCTACATCCAACCACCCTGATTCACTACCATTAACAACGACCCTTTTAGGGATGTGCCGGATACCACTATCCGGCAGGATATCCGGTATCCTGTATCTGGCCGGATAGCCAGATATTTATGATAGTCTTTTTTGTAATGGGAATACCATCTGGGCCCGCCCCTTTCCAATCTTAGCTTGCATAGCCTTTAGCTAGCAAAAGTTGAATATAGTTGTACAAAAATCTAAAATTAAAATAATTGATAAATAAGCATGTACCACTACTAGTATGTAACTATATTAACACTGCTAAAAAGGCAAAATGTTTGGTCCAGCTAAAAGTGTGATGAATAGCTAAGATCCCAGCTTCCCTTACTTTTTAATTTTTTTTATTTTTTATTTTTATATATATTGCAAATTACAATATGAAAAAATATGAATTAGTGAAACCTTTTATTAAGATTTGAGATATAAAAATAAAACATATAGCCTAATCAAATATACCAGTAAGGTAAGTGAAATTATTAAAATAGCAAAACCTTAAAAAGTAAAAACTCACAATAAAAATTAATACTATGTTCAAGACACTAGATTCACAAGTTTAAATCAAATTTTCGTCCATTGTGATGGATAAAAAGAAGCATCTCCCCTCGCTTTGGTAGCAAAGTACTTCTTTTTTCTTCAAAAATATTTCCGTATTCGGAAAACATTCTTTCTGAGAAAACTGAAGATGCTTGTGTCACTAGCCATTTTAGAGCAATTTTCTTGAGAGATGGAAAGGATTCTTCATTTTTCCAAATTTCAAGTGGAGATAGTCGTCTGTCTGATATGGTTTTTTTTTGCATATTGCTCAATTTCCTCTGCTATTTCTGCGAATGAAGCCATCTTGCGGCTTTTTTAAAACTTTTTCTCACCAGTTATCTTTTCTGAATTTTCTTGTGTTAGTTCCCTGAAACAAGCAGAGAGTGGATCATCATCAAACTTTGCCTTTTTTCTTCCTGTTGAGGAGGAAGAAGAATTAGAATCGTTGCTGCTGTGAGCCTGTTCTTCAAAATATTTATCTCTAATTTTCTCTAGGTTGTTTATTTCATTTATTTCTTCAATTAACCATGTCTAACACTGAACCCTGTGGGACACCACTACCTACATCCAACCACCCTGATTCACTACCATTAACAACGACCCTTTTAGGGATGTGCCGGATACCACTATCCGGCAGGATATCCGGTATCCTGTATCCGGCCGGATAGCCAGATATTTATGATAGTCTTTTTTGTAATGGGAATACCATCTGGGCCCGCCCCTTTCCAATCTTAGCTTGCATAGCCTTTAGCTAGCAAAAGTTGAATATAGTTGTACAAAAATCTAAAATTAAAATAATTGATAAATAAGCATGTACCACTACTAGTATGTAACTATATTAACACTGCTAAAAAGGCAAAATGTTTGGTCCAGCTAAAAGTGTGATGAATAGCTAAGATCCCAGCTTCCCTTACTTTTTAATTTTTTTTATTTTTTATTTTTATATATATTGCAAATTACAATATAAAAAATATGAATTAGTGAAACCTTTTATTAAGATTTGAGATATAAAAATAAAACATATAGCCTAATCAAATATACCAGTAAGGTAAGTGAAATTATTAAAATAGCAAAACCTTAAAAAGTAAAAACTCACAATAAAAATTAATACTATGTTCAAGACACTAGATTCACAAGTTTAAATCAAATTTTCATCCATTGTGATGGATAAAAAGAAGCATCTCCCCTCGCTTTGGTAGCAAAGTACTTCTTTTTTCTTCAAAAATATTTCCGTATTCGGAAAACATTCTTTCTGAGAAAACTGAAGATGCTTGTGTCACTAGCCATTTTAGAGCAATTTTCTTGAGAGATGGAAAGGATTCTTCATTTTTCCAAATTTCAAGTGGAGATAGTCGTCTGTCTGATATGGTTTTTTTTTGCATATTGCTCAATTTCCTCTGCTATTTCTGCGAATGAAGCCATCTTGCGGCTTTTTTAAAACTTTTTCTCACCAGTTATCTTTTCTGAATTTTCTTGTGTTAGTTCCCTGAAACAAGCAGAGAGTGGATCATCATCAAACTTTGCCTTTTTTCTTCCTGTTGAGGAGGAAGAAGAATTAGAATCATTGCTGCTGTGAGCCTGTTCTTCAAAATATTTATCTCTAATTTTCTCTAGGTTGTTTATTTCATTTATTTCTTCAATTAACCATGTCTTAATATTTTCCTTTTGTTGATCTTTGAAAAACAAAAATTTAAATCGTGGATCAATGACAGTTGCTAGAGCATACTTCCGATTTGTTAAGACATTTAGACACTTTCTTTTTTCATTGCTTTCATTGGCAAAAAATCGTGACCGCAATGACTTCAACAGTTCATCTTTTGTAGTTTGGACTCCTTGATCATCCTGGCCAATTTTTGAAAGAA
Organism: Bathynomus jamesi; assembly: GCA_023014485.1. Lineage (NCBI taxonomy): Eukaryota > Metazoa > Arthropoda > Malacostraca > Isopoda > Cirolanidae > Bathynomus > Bathynomus jamesi. Next base: position 202,957 of record JAJOZX010004028.1, on the reverse strand, counting down.
ACCTTTGAAGCGCGCACATGTTTGGGATAACAGTAGAGAGTAAACTATATTCTGTACTCATTTCTTGGGTGAGTTTAAAAATGGCTGTAAAAGCTTTAAAAGATTTTCAATCAAGTGCCACTCATTAGATGAAATAACAAGTAATTCACTATGATCAGCAAGGTATATTTGAACTGATTTTTTCAACTTAACCATACGTTCTAGCATCAAATAAGATGAGTTCCAGCGCGTTAAAACATCTTGTACCAATAGAAGAGGAACATGACCCTGTTGTGTTTGGAGAGCTTTAAATTCAGAAGTAGCCAGTGGGGAGTGGTTAAAATGTGTCACTAAATGTCGACACTTTGCCAAAAGATCTTTTATAGATCGTTGAGCCATTAATGCATCATTCACCACTAGCTGTAGCAATTGAACAGTGAACAGAAGGTATTTCTGCAAGGTCACATCCCAAAGCTATGTTAGAAGCTCCATCTCTGACCAATATATTACGCCTTGATCTGTCAATATTCCATGATTGCCACACAGATTGCAATTTGTCCGCTATATTAATTCCTGTATGCGATCCTGAAAAATGAGCTGAATGCAATACTGCATTACAATGAGTGTAGTCATTCATGATCCAATGACCTGACAAGGAAATGAATGATTCATTTGAAGAAGAGCAGGTCCAAATATCGGAAGTGAAGCTAATGTATTTCCCTTCTTTCAATTTATTCATAACAATTTCTTTGAGTTCTTCATAGATTTTGGGTATGACTTTTTCTGAAAAATATGTTCGATTTGGTAGCAAATACCTTGGCTGTACGTGGGCCATCAGTCCTATAAAGCCATCTTGTTCAACTAAACTAAAAGGATGGTTGTCCAGTGCCATCATTAATCCTATCTTTTATGTAAAGCTTGAGCTTTTGAGTCATTTATATCCCATAATTTCTTAAAGGAAAAACTTTCTTCTAACGTGAGTTGCTTTTCCATGGCAACTAATTTTTTCTCCTTCGGAGCCATTGAGGTGGTCGCTATAGGTTGATTTTGATTTTCAGATGATTTGTTAAGTTGAGACACTTCTTTATATTCTTTTGAATGCAGCATCTTTGCATGATTGTGCAAAGGTTTTGTGCTATAGCACCTAGCACCCAATTTCTCTGATCCCCTTTTAATCTGTTTGGAACATAGGGAGCAAATAGCTATCGTTGGATTAGTCTCATGTATTGTAAATATTTTCCAAATAAAACTAGCCATTTTAGGGGGTAAATAATGTTAAAATATTGCTGTAAGCCTGTAACTAATACTAACTAGCTATATAGCTATATGATTTAGGCAATGAAACAATCCTGAAAAGGATAAAATATAGGTAATTAGTAGTTATTGAAAGATAGCTATAATTTACATCAAATAGTGATTAAAATTTGATAGTATAGTCAATTAGTCAAGTAATAGCTAAATAATAATAATATAAAAAATTATGAATTATTTGAATGATATCCGGTATCCGGCCGGATATTTTTTTGATTATCCGGCTATCCGGTATCTGGCCAGATAGTAAAAAATACTATCCGGCACACCCCTAGACCCTTTGTCTCCTAGCACGAAGCCATTCCTCTAACGTGCGCTTTAACCTTCGCAATTAATCTTCTATGCGGAACTGTATCGAACGCCTTTTTAAAATATAAATAAATAACGTCAGCCACTCTATGCCTATCGTCGAAACCCATGCTGACTACTATTAATCAAATCTCTACTTTCTAAGTGATCGATGATACGATCCCTAACTACGGATTCCAAAAGTTTACCTACAATTGACGTTAAGTTAATGGGCCTATAATTGCTAGGTTCCGTGCGGTCGCCTTTTCTAAAAATGGGCGTGACGTTAGCTAACTTGAAGTCTTCAGGAATAATCGCCGTTTTGAGTGACTGATTAAAAGTCTTCGTTAAGGGGGCTACGATAACGTCTTTCAAATGTCTGGGATAAAAAGCGTCAGGGCCTGGAGCCTTGCTTACTTTTAGCCTATCGATATAATGCGCAATCTCACCCTCGTAAACAGTTATTTCATCTAAAATAGTCTCGCTACTAAATGGAACGATATCGTCCACGTCGGGGACATTATTTACGTCTTCTACGGTAAAAACTGTCGCAAAAAAGTTATTGAAAATACCCGCCATCGCCTGAGCGTCAGTAGCCAAAGCGCCGTTAACACCCACTAGAGGGCCTATGTTATCTTTTATCGGCTTACGATTATTGACGTATTCAAAAAACTTTTTGGGATTATGTTTACTATCCGCAGCTATAAGTATCTCTAAATTATGCTTAGCATTCCTAACTGATCGTTTAACCTGACGTCTAAGCTCGATATATCTATTAAAGTTAGCTGCCGTGCCATTGCGCTTATTAAGTCTATACGCAATGTTACGCTCGATTATGAACTCGCCTATTTCCCTAGTCCACCACTTGGGCCTACGAGAAATAAACTCCCTTTCAATATTCATAAAACTTTTTTTTAAACGCCTCACAATGCAAATTTGTGTCATTACCCATAAATAAGTTATCCCAGTCCACTATTCTCATCCTATCCGCAAAACTATCAAAATTAGCCCTACGAAAATCAAGGACTTCTATTACATTACTATCCTTAGTGTTTTCTATCGATAACTTAAACCTAAGAATTTGATGATCACTACATCCTAAACTCTCGCCTATTTCTAAACTATCGACTATATTTTCGCCATTCGCCATTCGTCATCGCCAAATCTAAAATATTGTCACCGCGCGTTGGTTCGGTAACTATCTGTCGTAAAAAATTATCCTTCATGAACACACTCAATCTCAAACCCTAATCATTACCAGTAAAAGTCTCGTAATTAACATTAGGGCAGTTAAAGTCTCCGACAATTATACTATTCCGATTGTCAATAAAGTTACCAAGAAGTGAGTAAAATCTACTATCGGTGTCGAAGGGTTGAACGGGAGGTCTATAAACAACAACAAAATTAAAACTAATACTACGTGCCCTAACTTCAACGCATATCATATCGCATTAATTGCTGCCGGAAAATCTATCTTAACCTCGATAGCCCTAAGGGAATTACGAATGTACAGCAAAACGCCGCCACCAAACCTATGTAACCTATCATTAGTAAAGAGTTTAAAACCCGGTATATCAACCCCCCCCCCCCCCAAGTCCCGAGTCACGGTATTTAACCACGTTTCAGTGATAGCAACTATATCGTAGTTGCCGGAATAAATTATCGCCTTAAATTCGTTTAATTTATTTCTAATACTACGCGCGTTACAATAAAAGATGTTTAAGTTATTTTTTACCACGGGCCTGCGTTTCAAACTATTTTTCACGTTAGGCCCGCGTTCCCTGGACCCACAACGTTAAAGAAGGCTTCGACGTATACAGCTTTTGCACGTTTTCGTCTATTAACCTACCCAGCCTAGCATTACCTATTTCATTAAAATGCACCCCCATCTTTTATAAAAAGGCTAGGATCACTGAATTCGGACCACAGCTTTACGAAGGGTACATTTTCCTCAGCACAAATCTCTTCTAATTTATTATTCAAAAATATTGTTTTTGACGTAATCCTAAGACCCAACTCGTGCCTAGGGGTAATACCTAGAACTAAAGACCTATCTGACCTCGCCTTCAGGGACCTAATTAACCCCCTATATCTCTCCAAAAGGTCAGGCACTCTCATATCGGGCCTATACGAGTCGTTGCCTCCTACCATCGTCACCAACATCGAGTGACGGGAGGCAACGTCAACCCTATCCACTTCGTCTCGAACTCTGTCAACCCTGGCCCCTGGGAGACAGACCCTCCTCCTCTTGGTTGGATGCCGTTCAACGAACTCTTTGTCCATGTGGCGCACTAAAGAGTCCCCAATTAAAGTAGTTTCCCCCTCATTCACGTCCCTTTCCAAATGGGCGAAAGGGTTCGAAACCTCGATAGGGGGGAGGGATTCCTATCACCTAACGTACGCGGCCTAGCTCCACCCTTAACTTCTCTAAATCCCTCCTCATCTACTACTCTCGGACCAACCTTAACCCCTTCCTCAACTCTATCCAACCTTCCCGACAAGCTACCTAAACTAGAAAGTCGGTTACGCACCTCACCCTTCAAATTACTAACGTCTTCAACGTTAGTATTGGTTCGGCTTTCGTCAACCGTAGACCTAGCCCTGCCCTCATCAATCGTTGCAAGTCTTTCAGTTACCTCACGTACACTGCGTTTTATGTCAACTATTTCCTCCATTAACTCGCAAAAGAAACAAACTGATCTCTCGGTAATCACCATAGGACCGCCGTTATAATCTTTAAATTCCGAATACCACCGGTTTACCCTACACCTAACACGACGCTTTCTGCGACGGCATCGCGCAGTTAAAAATTAGTTTATAACCGTCACAAATTCAAATTAAATTAAGCCGGCACGCTATGAAAAATTCTAAATGGCTAAAAACCACTAATATTCAATTACTTAACAATAACAATGTGAATATAAACGCAAGTATATAAAATTCAAAACTTTCCAAAAGTAAAATTCTTAGCAATATGCAAAAGTAGATGAAATAGAAAGATTTCCTGGTACAATTCATCATTGATGAATTGTACCAGGAGATCTTTCTGCAAGATCTTTGGAGACATTTCCAGATTGAACAGCTAGGTACATATTGTAGAGATACTTTCGGGCAGTGCTTAAAGCATTAACAACATCAGATGGAATTTCATGACTGTTTCCTTTAACTGGAGAAAAAGCAACCACTTCCAGTTTTGTTACATCAGTTTTCAATTTATCTCCAATTGAACCCTTGAAAGTACTTGAGCCCATTGTTTTTCCATCTATTGCCTCGAAGACATGCCTGAATGGTAGTTCGTTCATATGAAGAAGGCATACCAGCCACTGAACAGACCTATTCAGATAGATTTCAACAAGCTTTATTACTCCACCTATTCTTCCAGTGTTCACAGCAGTGCCATCACATAGTAAAGCTTTTAGAGTGTCTGAACTTTCTGAGTCCACTATTACAATAATCAGCTCTTCTGCTACACAATGAGCATTTACATGATCTAAATAGATACTTCCAGGCTCTCTAACAATGACGTAGTGCTCTTCTTTGATCTTGCCTGCCCTGATTAATGTCATCTCTTCTCCCATCAAAGCCAATGTATTCTATTCCTATATTCTCTGATTTAACCCCGGTACTCAATTTTTTACCTACTCATGCTCTTTCCCTTTCTAGTTTCTTTCTATCAATCATGTTGCGCCGATCCAGGATTCCTATATCTTTTAAAGCAGCATTAACAATTGCTGCTGCTGCCCTGCAACTCACTCTGTAACGATCTGCGGTCACTGCCAACTCTTCATAGGTATATCTGTTCTGCTCATTCTCTATTAACTCTATCAGGCACAAAGTCTTCATCCTCTTGGTCGGTCTCTACCTCCATGCTCTCAGCACCGGCTGCATCCTGTGATTCCAGTGATGTTGAAGGGACAACTCTGATAGCTTCAGTCAATTCTGCTTGCAATCTCATTCAGCATTCGTGTTCTTTTTGGGCTCTAGCAATAGACCTTTTCCTCATCAAAGCAGCTTTTCTATCAATTGGCCCCAGTTGGTTTAATTTTTGCTTTTGTCCTACAAAAGAATCCCACTCAGCAATTGTTATTTTATCCTTGCACTGGCAGGCATTTCTATCAATCCCTTTATCGTAGCAATCACAGGTACATACATCAAACATAGCATCAAACTCGGAAACGTTTTATTCAAATATCTCATCTCTTCGGTTTATGGGAACTTTGTTCAACTTTGAGCTGCTTCTATCACTCTAACAACTTTCTGAAAGATTCCACGAGTACTTATTGTAAGGAAAGAGAACCTTCTCCATATGGTTTCAATGTATATTGCGACTATGTTACAACATTCATTAAAAGTAATCGATTTATTTGATTCAGCCTCTTCTCGTTGTCGCACAAAGTTGTAGTGCCTCACAACATCTGCTTTTGTTGGTGTTATAGCTGCTGGAAACTTGGAAGGATGTCCAACGGCTGCATTTGATGACACTTTTTCTTGTCATCACGATTAATTTGACTTAATAATTTAACTTAAAAATAATTTAATAATAATTTAATTTAAAAACCAATAGTTTGAATCAATAATAATTTCACTTAACCAATAATTTGAAACAAAAATAAAATATAATTTTTTGCAAAAAGTACTAAAAAAATTAGGGTTGCCAAACTTTTTTTTGCACATTTGTGAAATTTGGCCACAAAGTGGCCAATCTGGCAACCCTGCATAAAACAAAAAAGTATCCATAAATAAAGAAGATACCCATTTGATTTAAATAAGGGCAAATAAGGTCTTCTAACTTATTTTTAACATATTTTAAATTGATATTCAGAATAGGTTCAAAACTTATTGTGAAATCTCAGCTAGAAGAGTGGGTAAAAAGGGGGGACTGTGCGAGGGGTACAGGGGGTCTCACATAGCTCAACTTTTGATATGTTATTTGTTAACTCCAATGAAAACCCTCATATAGTGTCGTTTTTAAAAAAACTTTTGACCCGCTCTAATATTAAATAGTAAGCTCCTTAGTTAGTTTTAAGGAAAAATTCAATGCTTTCACTGTTCGATACTTCGTTAACTTCGAAAATAATTTAAGGATAATTAGCTGACTTGAAATTGGTGTGTTGCAAAATTTAATACCCCTATTAATGCTGGAAATGCATTGTTGGTTGGGTGAAAGTTTAATTTTTTTTCTTATCGTTTTCAGATTCGGTACAATCGGGAGTGATCAATCATTAGAAAGTTTAGAAGCTGCTCGACAATCCAAAAATTCCGTTACCGAAAAAATCGTTTCGACAAAAGAAAATGAAGAAAACGAATCGGAGAACAGAGCTGTCTCTAGTAAGGAAAAATGTTTAGAAGAAAGCAATTCGGACAAATATGTGAACGCTCTGGAGAGAGAAGACATTAATGGGTGCATTGAGGAAAGCGGGTGCAATATTTTACATACCACTATTAATCCAAAGGATAATGAAATTAGTGTTTGGTCTGACTCGGATGTTTCTCCCAAAAAGCAAAAAAAGAGTAATGAAGAACCTAAATGCAAAGAGAAATCTCGTACAGAGTCTTTAAATAAGGAGACGAAAGTATCAACAAAAGCTAAAAAGAATAAAGACATTGTTGATAATGTTGCGTCAGTAGCTGTAGAAAATGTGGAAACGGTTCTCTCTGACGTCGGCGACGCTCCTTCACGAGACGTTAATGAAGATAAAAGCCCTAAAAGTTGCGTTCACTCCATCGGTGATACACGACCTCTCGATAATGCTAATGAAGCATCACTTAATAGGAATATGAACGACAGTCCCCATTCAGAATCTAGTAATATAGACCTAAATGGAAAAGGAAGAATAGGAGAGAATGAAGAAAATCAATTAGATATTATTCCCGAAACTGAAATGGACGAATCTAATTCTGAAAATAGTCCATCAAGAAAACAACGAGGCATAAAATACCAAAACATTCAAAATCGGGCCACTGTTGAAAAATCATCGAACATGGAGTTAAATTTTAATGAAAATATGTCTGATGAAAGTGACAGCAGAGAAACAGTTATATTTAATTCGCAAGAAGAATCCAATTTTAGCTCATTGAAAAATACCTTGGTTGGATCACACTCGGAGAGAGTATCGAGCGATATAGAAATTCCTTTCCGAATCAAAGATAGGCAAAAAAAATTACTACCTAAAAAAAGAAGTGTTCATAAACTTGGGCTCGAATCTGATGATGATGATGATGATGATGATGAAAGGCCACAGATTCAAAGAAAGAGAAAAAAGGGTAGAATTCGGGAAAAAGAGAAGGAGCAGTCCGAAGAGGAAGAGATCTCGAACCCGGCACGTACAAATGAAAATAAAACTCAAAACTCGCTAACAGATTCCGAATCGAGTCCGACTAAATGTTTAGGAAGACGAGGTTCTCAGAAAAAGAAGTCTCATGGTGATGAATGGTCAGAAGAAATGACAGATAATGAGAATGAAGAAGTGTCCAGAGCTTCGTTGAAGTAAGTAGCCAAAATTATTTGCTACTGCTTTCTCCAGAAATTATTCAGAATTCACACATTATGTAGAAGAACTGAACGATCGGTCTCGCATGAAATTTGACTCGATAATAAAATAAAAAATTTTAATATTTTTCTGCAGAACAAAAAATTATTCCGAAGATGATGACTTGTTAATTTTGAAATACATTTACAAGCACAATTTCTTCAAAAGGGTGGGAGGAAGAGCAATTTGGGAAGATCTGGAAGAGAGAGGAGTTTTACCAGGTAAGAATGAAAGGGCTTCGGTCCGATAACAATTTCTTTCTTTTCACAGTATCTTCTGTATACGTATGAGGCCCTCGTAGGAAGAAGTGGCTAAACGACAAAAGTAAAAAACGCCAGAAAACGCAGTTTTGAAAGTGACATAACTTTTTGAGCATTTTAAATTTTAACTGCTTTTCTTGGCGTTTTTTACTTTTGTCGTTTAGCCACTTCTTCCTACGAGGGCCTCATATATGAAGACCAGGACCGAAGTAAAAAGATTCTTCTACTTTATTAAATTTACGAGCGTTTCAGGATAAAGTCCCATCATCACTGTAAGGAATTACCTACGGGATACATAGATTAATATCGAGATGAAAATCAAAATTAAAAGTAGTAAAATTAATTTACAGTGTGAAGAGATGTGGAAGATTTATTGACATTTAATGAAGGTTTAAAGTGTAGACCCGACCCGTCTCTTATACGTGATTGTGTCAGTGTGGCGGTACCTTTATTAATATGGATAAGTTTTAACTTTTGTAAGTGATTCTTCTGATTTGTGTATTCTAGAATTACACTGCCCAACACCAATTTTGCTGATTTAATTCTAACACCTGTTTTTAGGTAACTTTGGTGTGCTGATTTCAAAAATCACCTTAGTTTTTGCCTATGACGTCAGGTTTTCGAGCAATCAAATACAGATATTTTGGAGATATCGCATTTTGGCAGGGTTATGCCCAATTTTTTTTCTTTTCAAAAATTAGTTTTTACATACTCAGAATCAGCATGGAAAAGTAAACAATTGTGCAGGGAGTGAACTTTAATATACAATGGTAATATTGACACATAAAGTGATTAAAAGTGTTTAAATAAGCAAAAAATGAATCCATATTAAAGCAAGCACGGGACCAGTTTTCTTAACATTGTCTTTTTCTTGTTTTCTTACTTTTCAGTGCTGATAAATTTTCTCTTATAGGACTTCCTAGAATGAGAGATGTCAAGGCAATCTCTTTGCAGGCTCCAGCAGTAGTAGTCAGCCATCATATGGGTATCCCATCTTCCTTGGTATCGTTCTTCCATCACTTTGATATCTTGGTGGAACCTTTCACCTTGCTCTTCACTAACATCACCAAGATTTTCTGGAAATTTATCCAGATGACTGTTGAGATAGTGAACTTTAATGCTCATGTTGCAACCCAACTGCTGAAAGTTTACAAGTAACTTCACTAGCGGAACCGGCTGCTCTCACTCCGCCAATGGGAAATATCTCTCAGATCATGACGTCACGCTCACACCTGGGGAAATCACAGATACCCAAGATTTTAATATGTTGTACATGACCTTTAGATTTAATGCACAGATTTGCGTATTCCACAGATAAAATTTTAACAGCAAAACAGCTGTTAACAGGTCTCAAAAATCATCAATTTTGATAAGCGCCCTTCATGGATCACCCAAAATAGGCATATTGCATTACACGAAAACCTGATGTGATGGACAAAATCTAAGGTGATTTTTGAAATCAGCACATCAATATTATCCAGAAACAGGTCTTAGAATTAAATCAGCAGCAAAAAATTTTTTTTTGTTGGGCAGTGTTATTATGTATTATTAGGTGGTCCAAAAGTCCTATCTATTTTGCTGAAATAATAGTATTTCAGGATAAAAATAATGTAACCTAATTAAATGTATATTTATTTATCAAGCTTAGGTCTAAGATTCGACGTGAACACCATCAGTGTATCTGCAAATCTCAAATCTGTCGACTGCATTGTGGAACACATTCTCAAGCATCTCGGGTTATTTTAGCGATTGCCGCGACAATGCGGGTTCGCGGATCCTGCGGGTCTGTAACTCTTGTTTTGTAAACCTCAGACTTCATAAAGCCCCACGCAAAGAAGTCTAATAGTGTTAAATCCTGAGATCGTGCTGCCCAGGGCCTGTTTCCACCACGTCCAGTACACCGATTTGGTAAGAGCTCATCAAGGAACTCCCAAACGATGTTTGCATAGTGACATAGAGTTCCATCTTGTTGAAAGACAGCAATGTCGAGAATGCCATCTGAACGAAGCTGGAGTTCAAGGAACTGCTGAAGCATGTCAAAATAAATTGACCCTGTTACCGTAGCTTCTGCAAAGAAAAAAGGTCCGTAAATCTTCGATCTTGTCATACCCAACCAGACAATAACTTTAGAAGAATCTCTCTCCCATTCGTAGAATTCAGTTTTTCACTAGCCCAGATACGGCAATTATGTCGATTAACCTTTCCGCATGTGTGGAATGTCGCCTGAAGAGAATGTGGTTTAGTAAGTTTTTGGTATGAATTTTTCCAATGTTTTCTGTGCACATGGCGGTTCTTCTTGGATAATCCTCTTCGTGTAACTCGTGTAGCACTTGAATATGGTAACTTTTCTTTTTTAATATTTACTTTAAAATCTTTAGAATAGTCGTTTTTGGTATGCTCAGTATCTGTGATGCTGCGCGAGTTGATATTCTAGGATTCATTTCAAAGGCATCTCTTACCAATTTGACAGTTTCTCGTTAGATACCTGGACGCCCAAATTTTGCCTCATCATGAACAGATCCTGTTCTTTTACATTTATTGGTTTGTGAAATCTTTTTTTAATTTTTCTCAAATTTCTTCGCACTTCTTCCCTTGGATGCATAGTGTTGCTACCATCACACGTTTTTGTACATCCATCATCACCTATGCCCTGTAGAAAATAAAACAAATATCATTATTTCAACAAAATACATAGATACTTTTGGACCACCCTCTATATATACACTACTAGTCAAAAGTTTAAGTACACCCTGAAATATTCATAAATTTCAAATTTTGTTTAAAGTTTTTTATTTATTAACTAAGTTATCATGACACAAATTCATAAGTACAAACATGGGAACTTAAATACCAATGAATCAGGACAATTTACCAAAAGCAAAGTCTAAATTTTAGATTCATCAAAATAGCCTCCTCTAGCAGCAATTACAGCAAAACAAATTCGAAGCATGCGCTCAACAAGAGAAAGAAGATAGTCTGGTGAAAGCTGCTGCCAGCACTCTTGTAAGAGTTCCCAGAGCTTCTGAGCACTGGATGGCTGCTTGGCTTAGACTCGTCGATCCAGTTCATCCCACACTAGCTCGATGGGGTTCAGATCCGGGGACTGTGCTGGCCATTCCATAACTGAGCTGACGTTGCCGTTCTTTCTGCTTCATGTAATTTTGACGCAGCTTGGAAGTGTGTTTAGGATCGTTGTCTTGCTGCATTATGAACTGTTGGCCAACTAGTCGCAATCCAGATGGGATGGCATGTCGCTGTAGAATGCTGTGATAGCCACGTTGGTTCAGTATTCCAGTGACTGTGGAGATCTCCAATTTGCTCCCCTGCAAAACATCCCCAGACCATCACACTTTCTCCACCGTGCTTCACTGTTGGCACAACACACTGCTGTCATTCTTTCACCCGCTCTGCGCCGCACAAATACTCTGCGTTTGGATCCAAAAACTTCGAACTTTGATTCGTCAGTCCAAAGGACAAATTTCCACTGCTCAACAGTCTATTTTTGGTGTTTTGTAGCCCAGGCTAGCCTTTTCTTTTTGTTCGGGAGTCTCGGCATTGGTTTCTTCGCTGCAGTTCATCCTTTTAATCCTGCCTCTCTTAGTCTTCTTTGAACAGTTGATGTTGAAACTGTTGTACTTCTGGAGTTGTTCAGCTGGGCTTTGATTTCGGGTGCTGTGAGGCGTCTGTTGCGCAGACTGGTGACTCGGATATACTTGTCCTCTGAGTCTGTTGTGGTTCTTGGTCGCCCTGACCTTTTTCTGTCCTTATTTTAATCAGTTTCTTCGTACCGTTTAATGGCACAAGCAACCGCATTCACAGAAACTTTCAATTTTTTTGTAATTTGCCTCGGTGATTGGCCCTCATTTCTCAAAGTTACAATCGACTGTTTTTTTCTGTTGTTAACTGAGCTTTGGCACCCATTTTTGCTTTTTGAAACAGAAATATACCTTAAACTACACAGTTAGCTCCTCTGCACGGATTTCATATGTAAATGCCTGCAGCGCATGTTAATAACTGAATACATGTATTAAACATACTCCTGAAGAAACGCACTACTCTAGTAAAGACTTAAACTGTTTTTGGACCTTTGTGCAGAGCTAATGGCATTAATTTTAGGTTGCATGCTAGACGTAAACTAACACATTTTGAAGGCTATTTTGAAGAAGCTTCTGTGTTACACCACACTGCATAGGGCAGATGCACTGAAGCATACAATATGAAAGCCAGGTAAGCAAACTCATCTCTAGCACCTGTTAAGTTTACATTTGAAGTTTGTCATGAGCTAAGCAGCAAAACATTGGAAATTAGTAGGTGTACTTAAACTTTTGACTGGTAGTATATGTGTGTTAGGGTGATGCAAAAAAGGGGTCAAATTTTTTTGTTTTCAATTTTCAGGGAGACACCCTCCTATTTTATTCATATTCCTAAGAAAGCATTGTATGCGAAATTTGGGGTTGAAAAAGAGAAAATTAGAGGTTGCTACCAAGCTTTAAAAATAAATGTATATCAGTTTGTGCTCAAAAATATTGTTTTGTTGATATTTTCGCCGGAGCCGGTTTGATATGTACCTAGTTAACCTAGTTTGAAAAAAACGATGACATTCTAGACTATAGTACGTAGTGAGCTCATAAAATAGTAAATAATAGGCACGCTGATTTCCGCACCACCCTCTGAGGTACAGCGTATAGCGCGTTAACTTTTTTTTATGTGGAAGTTTCCCCAGTAGGCATATCATAACCACTTATGTATGTTTATTTTCGTTTTTTGTGAAGCAAGAGTAATGTTTTCTTGTTTTTGTTTGAGAGTGACGACCTGTAACTTTTAACAATTTGAAGAAGGTATTGTTTCTGCTCTTCATCATTGGTTATCAGTTTGTTGTATTCCTCCATCAGTCGTACACCTCTTTCCGCAATGTCGTTTACCACTTTGAGTCCATATGCGATATCTCTTGCATTCGCATAACTTTCATCATCATTCCATTCTTCAGCATCTTTTTCAAGAAAAGTGCAAGGCACCTCTAGGATTTCAAAGAATCTTTTTGTGTTCGCAGTAACGAAATCCTGCAGTTGTTTCTGCCCAGCTGATTCAGGATTTATTGATGCTCGTTTGCTCGGTTTTGAGTCAACTGGTTTCTGCAGAGCATGCTTCATTTTGTTTTTTGTCTCATGCGAAACAGCTGAATCAAAAAATGCAAGCGCCACAAGCTCCTCAGAGAGGTACCACAAATGTCTCAAAAACTTATTGAGTGCAGCACTTGCAATTTTGTCATCCTTTTGCTTGTAGAGCTGCAGACTTTGCACAAAATGCAAATCTGAACGGGGGGCGCATGAGGGTATGGGTGCCAGGTACCACGATCTGATGTATATCGCAGCTGAAAAGCAGCAAACATCTCTCAGTCCTTTTTCCTCTCTCTCAGTTAGTTTAAACTGAGATTTAAACATCCAAATTTTAATGCAGTAAATTAGCTTGCCCATCCATCGTGCTCTGTGATAAGCTCCGGGTGCTTTAAAGCTGATTCCTGACTTGGGGGCACTACCGATGAAAATGAGCGTTAGCTCGAGCAATTCCTTGTAGTCATCACGAGGCTGCTGTTCATCAAGCTGAGCTTGAGCAAATTGAATGAGTTCTTCAGCATCTGAGATTTTCTCTGCAATGTTAGGGTCATCTGTTGCTGTTTGGTAATTGTTCTTGTCAATTTCCACCCACTTTGCTTTGAATCTCTTAAACAGTTGTATGTCAGGGCCACTAGAAGATGGCAAGGAGACAGAAACTGCAGCTTCTAACACTATTTCGAAAATATGATGTCGGCAAGCCAGCCACAGCATATCTTTATCCAATCTTTGCTCTAGTAACATACAAGCACCACTCTTAGAACCTGTGTTGGAGGCAGTGGTGTCAAAACACATGCCCTTCACTTGGTCAGATATATTCCACTCCAATACTAACTGATGGACAGCATCTGCAATGTTTTGACCAGTTCCTCTGGCAAGTTTGGGAATACCAAGAAGCTGATCAACTCCTTGGCCGGAAATTAGAACTGGCAGTCGATCAACATTTTCATGACCAGTAATATCTTCCAGTAGTTTGCCGTCCCAATGTATTTGGAGAGGGCAATTTGTTTCGAAATCCTGCTTCAAATTTTCTGCCATTGTCTTGCGGTTCCTTTGTCTTGCTCTCCGTATCGATGAATAGCTAACACTGTATTCTTCAGGGTTTTGCCCAAGAGCATTGATTGTTGGGATCAAGATTTCCGAAGCAGCTCTATCACTTACTTTTGCAGCATCAAGAGATACAAGCATTGAAGAATCCATAAGCTTTGCACTCTTAGACTTTGATCTACTTTGTCTCGAAGTTGATGGCTGCTGAGGGTCAGCAACAAATTCTTCTTCTGATTTTGAACTATCTTCATTCAAACTTGAAGGACTTGAACTTGAGAGCACTGCTGCTTCGAAAACGGCTGTTTCCCTCTTTCTTTTCTTTTCAAGCAATGTTTCCTTTTCTCTAGCAATCTCTTCCATTTGTGAAAAAACTTTATCCACTCCAGACATTTTGCCTTTTCTTCCTTTTTGTCGTTGCAGCATCAAAAACTCACGATCTTCATCTATCTTTATCATGTCAAGAGCACTTGCATGTGCAATGTCAAACAGATCTTGCAAGTCATTTTGCCAGCTCTCTTGTTTTTGAAGTAGTGCAGGTGATTGCTTCTTCTTATTATTTCTGTTCTTCTTTAGTTTCTCCCACTCGTTGAAAAGTTTCTTTACTCTCTCTCCACGACATGACATTTCAACACTGTTGGGATGCGTGCCTTTTCCCACACATCCATAACATCTCTAGCAGTCAACAAAGCCGCTGTTTTCACCTGTTGCTTTTTATTGATCTTGTAGTTCATAAACAATGCTAATGTTTCCCTTTTAGATGGAAGCTGGGTTTCTTTGAAGGACTCTATAGGATGTCCTATGAGCCAAACAACTGTTTTGTGACGCGTATGCCGCTCCATGAGTGCAACTCAGCAACTGCTATACAACCACTCTCAGCGAAGGCAGCAAAGATACTGAGTCAGTGACGCCGCACTTACACTGACGCGGCCGCCACAGTGACGTCACAGCAAAGAAATGATTCTAGAATGTTCGGCCACGGCGTCTATAGCAATGAAAGGGATGAGAAGGTTTACGGAAAGAGGTTCAGAGTCTGTTATGACTGCTATATGTTGCTGACTACCATTTTTGATGAAATCTGCAAAATAAATAAATGTACAATAAATACAAACTGAAAAATAACAATATACAAAATGTTCAATGGATGGTAGCAACCTCTAAAATGTCTTCAATTGTGCTGAAATTTTGCATGTTCAGTTTTTACACTAAATTAAATAAAATTAGAGGGTGTCTTCAAGTTTTTGAAATGATAAGTTATTTTGCATCACCCTAATGTGTGTATATATATATATATATATATATATATATATATATTATATATACAGTATATATATATATATACACAGGGTGTTTGAAAACTTTCTGTACAAATTGTAATGGGGGATAGGCAACACCAAGACAAACCCTTTTCGTCTATAAGTGTACGTCCGCTGACGTCACCATTCGGCGCGAGAGGGCGCCGCTGCAATTGGCTAAAAGGTGAAGTGGGCTAGACTCGCGCTTGCCGCGGGCATTCTTAAATCGGACGTAGTACGCGTAACATGTTTATTTAAAGAAGGTATGTTTATTTAAAGAAGGTGCTGAAAGTTGCGACCGGTAGCATCAATGCATGCCCGACAGCGTCGAAGCATCGACCGACGTACACGTCGAAAGATTCCCGGCATTTCGGGAACAGTTCCAGCGGCGACAGCGATTCTTGCTACGAGGTCTTCTGAGTAAATGGGAGTCTCGTACACGAGGTTCTTCATGTGTCCCCACAGGAAGAAATCGAGGCATGTTAAATCGGGCGATCTCGGTGGCCAGGCTACGGGCCCCCCCGAGGGGGGCACCTCCCGCATGCCGCACCTATATATACATTTCAACTGCAAAGAACACGCAGTATAATTAACGTAAAGAACGACGCTTGTATAGGAGAACATTCCGCGCAAGATGAGGAGGGAGAACGAACGAATGTACTTTATGTACTTCAGTGTTCCTGAGGATGTCATTAGACGAAAGCGCTTGAGCACCCCTTTGTGTTTCTTTTCCCTTCGTGGTATTCATCATATATATATATATATATATATATATATATATATATATATATATATATATATATATATATCAGGCCATCCCATAAGTACCGTAATGTCGTTTTTTAGATCGGAATTTGAAGGACAAAAAAAAAAAACTCAACTGAAACTTTTTAATCTAGTATATATTTTCCATCGGAATCAATGACACTCTGCCAACGTCCTACAAGCTTTTCAATGCCATGTTTATAAAATTCAGGCGGTTTTGAGGCAAAAAACGTACAAAGACTGGTGTGCAGGTCATCTAAAGAAGTATACTGTTTCTCGTCAAGATAGTTTTGCAGACTCCTGAATAGATGATAATCTGAAGGTGCAAGGTCTGAAGAATATGGAGGATGTGACAATTTTTCCCACCCAAGCTCCTCAATTTTTGCAGAAGTGATCCGAGCGGTATGAGGACGTGCGTTGTCGTGGTGGAACACGATTCCTTTCCAATTAAGCAAAGAAGGTCTCTTTTCTTTTAGTGCAGTGTTCAATCGATCCAGTTGTTGACAGTAGACTTGAGCGGTGATTGTTTGGTTGTGTGGTAAGGTTTCAAAGTGTATTACACCACCTTTATCCCACCAAACACTAAGCAACACCTTCCGAGGGTGAAGATTTGGTTTTGGCTGTGGTGTCGCTGGTTCTCCGGCACAAACCCACTGTCAACGGCGCCTAACATTCTGGTACAGTATCCACTTTTCATCACCAGTCACTAAACGGTCCAAAAACGGATCAAGATTGGAGTTCACGGGAATGAAGAGCTGTGCTAATGTTTACCCGCACCCTCAGATTGTCGACCGACAATTCATGTGGCACCCATTTTCCTAATTTAGGCACTTTCCCGAGTTGTTGCAAATGTCGATGGATGGTGGACGGGGATGAATTGAGTTTCTGGGCCAATTCTTCGACAGTTGTTGAACAGTCTTCTTCAAGTGCGGCTAACAGTAGGTCATCATCAAACTCAGCAGGGCGTCCAGAGCGTGCTGCATCTGTCAAACAGCAGTCACCATTCCTAAACTTTTGAAACCATCTTTAACATTTCCTCACAATGCAGAATATCGTTGCCATAAACTTCCTGAATGTTTCGCGTTGCTTCAGTAGCACTATTCCCTTTTTTGAACTCGTAAAGCATTATATGCCTGATATGCTCTTCTGATACCGCCATGTTTATGAGGGGTTCACATAAAGCAAAACACACGTCTTCACTGGTCAAGGTCTGTAAAGTATGTAGCGAAACACGATAGATCTCCTCTTAGATATAACCTTCGGAAAATTTATGCTTAAACCGAGTAGGACTAGTTTAAACTTAATCTATCGTAAAAAACGACATTATTCATAGGATGACTATATATATATATATATATATATATATCCCCGCAAGGGGGTTCTAAGCTCGTGCTCTTGAGTGCTCTGTGCTCGTTTGTACGTGCTTGTTCCTGGAGGTTTCACGTGCGCCCTCCCGGCCCTAGCACCCAAGGATGATGGGGCTCGACCCTGTAGTCCTTGTCATCCTTGGTCTTTTTCCACTTCGACTGTCCCCTCCACCCTTTCTTTTTCCTCTGTCTTTCCTCTCACTTTTTCTTTGTTTTTCCGCTGAGATATGCCCTTTAAATAGAGGCGAATCGGTTCTTCCTGAACTAAAAAAAAAAAAAAAAAAATATATATATATATACACATATACACACACTAGGTGAGGTACCCGGCGTTGCCCGGGTTAATTGAATGCCCGGTTATGTCAACTGAATGCCTCCCAAAACGCCCTCACCTCCCTTTATGCAACTTGGGGGCTAACCCCCTCCCCCATTACCCCCACCCCCACCCTTCCACCATTACTGCCCGGGACATATTTCACAAACAGACAGGCTAAACTACAGAAAAGAACGCAGCCGTGAAAATTTTGAGCTTCACATTGTGTCAAGATTTCTGAATCTGATCAGATATCCCCCAAAACCCCCCTGACCAAATAATTGAACTCCCAATTACTGTCAGTTCAATTATTTGGTCAATAAAACTATAGAAAAGAACACAGTCATGAAAATCTTGAGCTTCACATTATCGCCTGTAATACAAACAGACAGGCTGACCGACTCTGTGTTGACATTCTTCATCCCATAAGAGGTCCCCGTGCCAAATTTGGTAGCTCTAGGTCAAACGGTTTGCGCTTGCATAAAGGACACAAACAGACAGGCAGAAATATATATATATATATATGATGAATAAAACCACGAAGGAAAGGAAACACAAAATGGTGCTCAAGCGCTTTCGTCTAATGACATCCTCAGGAACACTGAAGTACATAAAAGGGTGACAGCCTATATATAGGTTATAGAAAAAAAAAATAAAATAAATAATATATATATATATATATAAGCACACCGGACAAAAAATTAGTCACCCCTCTCAGAATGTACCTAATAACGTGTGACGGCGCCTCTGGCCTTGATAACCGCACGAATCCGGCGAGGCAGAGACTCTACGAGGTTGTGCATGTACTGAACATCGATTTGCTGCCACTCGTTCATCAGCCGGTCCCGAAGTTCCGCCAGAGTCCTTGGGTGTCTATTCCTGCGCTTCACTTTCTGTTTCCAGCCTGAACAACACCTTCGACGCATTCAGGATTAAAGGCTTCATTGGACCTGCGATGTACTCGTCGCCTCCCATCATTGGAGAACAAACAAAAATGGGACTCATCGGACCAAATTACACGTTTCCAATCTGCCGCAGTCCAGTTTTTGTGCCTCTGAGCCCATTTATAATGTGCCAATTTGTGACTTGCTGTTAACAGCGGCCTCTTCCGTGGTACCCTGCTCCAGATGTCCATCGCATGCAGTTCTCGTCGCAATGTCCATTCGGAAATTGGTCGCTGGAGAACCTCATTGGTTTCTTGGAGCAATTGTTCTCTGGTTTGAAAACGATTTGCAGTTACTAGACGAGAAACATGGCGGCGGCCCCTATTGTCGAGAATTGTTTTCCGGCCACAGTTACGCCGTCGATTGTCAATTGATTGCGAACTACACCACTCTTTGTAAACTCGCTGGACAGTACGCGTTGACACACCAACAAATTGGGCTACTTCAGACATTTTGTGTCCGTGGGCTCTGCCAAACACGATGGCTCCTTTTTGCCACTGAGTAACGTCTGCCTCACGACCCATTTTGCAGACTGTATCCAACACACACTTTGTTCTTCACCACCTCACGAAACAGATCTGATCCTGTGTGCTACGTCACCGCTACTTGTCACTTACCAATGCTACATCAGCGCCCTCTGTGTGACCTTGAACTTCCTACTATCGGTTCTATTAGGGGTGACTAATTTTTTGTCCGGTGTGCTTATATATACATACATACATATCTATATATATATATATATACATATATATATATATATATATATATACATATATATATATATATATTATATATGCAATAAACGGAGAAGTAAAAATAAAAATTAAAAATTAAAGGATTAACAGAGAGGCATACAGATTTGTAAGGAAAAAATATCGATTTTTAGCACAAGATCAAATGAATTATAACACTACAAATTTATACTGGAAATCTGCCCGGGTTTTAACACACTGCCTTTTTTGGTTAAGTTTCGATGTATATAAAAATAAAATTAAAATTAAAAGTTAATAAAGTAGCATACAAGTTTACCAAAGATTTAGCGTTCTACCCTTCTTATCTAAATCTGTTTTGAAGGAATTCAAAACAACAGGATCGAGTTGAAAAAGACCTTTGCTTATGTTGAAGTTATTTGAAAGTTGGATAATGGCAGACTCAAGAATATTTCTATTAACAATGTTGCTAGAGTGGAATAAAACTGAAGCATTATTCCAATCAATACAGTGGGATATAACTGACAAATGGACAAAAAGGGCACTGGACAACTGTCCTGTTCTAACGGAATATTGATGCTGTTTTATACGTGTGTGCAAATCCTTTCCCGTCTGACCTATGTAAAAGGAATCACATTGTTTCCACCCAATTTTATAGATAATGCCTGAATTATTGGTAGGGCTATTTTTTACGATGATATTTTTCACAATATTGTTATATGAAAATACTACATTAATATCCAAAAGTTTAAGTACATTAGCAATGCCTAAAAAGCCCGGGAAAAATGGAAGTACTAAAATATTTTTTTGACAAAGTATGAGTGTTATTATTGACTGTAACCTTCTATGTACTTCAGTGTTCCTGAGGATGTCATTAGACGAAAGCGCTTGAGCACCATTTTGTGTTTCCTTTCCTTCGTGGTTTTATTCATCATATATATATTATATATATATATATTAATATATATATATATATATATATATATATATTAATTTTACCGCTTTTAATTTTGATTTTAATTCGTGTTATTGTGTAGGCAATTTTTACACTGATGATTGGATCTTGATAATGAAACGATTGTAAATTTAATGAAGTGGTGTAGAAAAGGAATCTTTTTGCTTCGGTCTTCGGAGATTACTTCCCACTCGCTGTCATTCTTGTTCCCATTCATGGTCCACAAATGAGAATGCGCAAACTGAGAAATCCACATTTGGGAAAAGTTTTTCTCGATTTGAGGAAGGATGTCACTCCATTCGCATTCCCGTTAAAAGCGCCAAATAAGAATGACTAATATTTCGTGACTTAATTTAGCCTAAACCTAACCAAAGTGGGAAAGTCGTGGATGAGAATGAGAATGGCACGAACTGGGAATAAACCGATTTGAGGATTGCCTCCTTTGACATTCTCGCATTCGAATTTTTCACTGTTGGGCGAGGAATGAAATGAGAATGACATCGAGTGGGATGATGCCGTTTGGGAGCCACCGTGATAAAGTATTCTTTCTTCCAGTAGTGTGACCCTCGTATGTTCACCCTTTACCTATATACTTGATGCTGCTGTGGGAGCGAAGCAATGCATACGAAAAGGAGCCATTTCTCTCTATCTAAAACATAATTTGATAGAAAGTATTATATATATATATATATATATATATATATATATATATATATATATATATATATATTATATATATATATTATATATACAGGGTGGGCCGTAAGTTTCCATACATAGGAAAAATTAAATGTTTGTTTTTATGCTTCAGATACCCTAAGAATATGCGTTTGACGTAAGATCTTGTTTACTGATGAAGCAAATTTTTACGTCAATGGAGAGGTTAATCGGCAAAACATACGTTATTGGAGTAATGCTAACCCTAACTGGCTGAGTCCGACGAAGATGCAAGGTGCCGGTAAAGTGATGGTGTGGGCCGGGATATGGGGTGACAGAATTATTGGACCAATTTTTGTCAGTGGAAATCTTAATGCCGAAAGGTATTTTAACATGTTGCAAGAAGAGATTTTCCCATCCCTGCTAAACGAGGAAGGTAACTTCCCAGTTTACTTCCAGCAAGATGGAGCTCCACCTCATTATGGTCTTCACGTGCGTCGGTATTTGGATCAGCAGCAGTTTCCGGATGCTTGGATTGGTCGGCGTGGTCCTGTGGAGTGGCCTCCCAGATCCCCAGATCTCACCCCCCTTGATTTCTATCTTTGGGGGCACTTGAAGGCCATGGTGTATCAGGAAAAGATACGAGACATAAATCATCTAAAGGAACGTATCACCAACGCCATTACAAGCATAACGTCAACTGTGCTAATGCGTGTTCATCAACAGTGGGGAACACGTATTGAAATGTGTTTTCAAAACAATGGCAACCATGTAGAGCATATTATATAAATAAAAATGGTTGTCCATAAAAAAATGTTTATTTTTCCTATGTATGGAAACTTACGGCCCACCCTGTGTGTGTGTGTGTATATATATATATATATATATATATATATATATATATATATATATATATATATATATATATATATATATATATATTATTGTGTGTGTGTGTGATACAACTCAGATTGGTCCCCCGAGAAACTTTTGCTACACAGACCGTGCCACGGTCCATGCATGGTTTGTGTGTAATATATATACAGGGTGGGTAAAAAAAAAGTGACCCCTTAGAGCAGGGGTCGGGGAACCGGGGTAAATTACCCCAAATGGGGTAAAAATGAAAATCTCAGGGGTAATGAAGGCTCAATAAAACATATAAGTAAAATTGCACAAAAATTTATTATTTAATAAGCGAGGCTAATTATCAGTTATATTTTTTTCGAACAAATAATTTCAAGTCTAGGGGGTAATATCGTTGTACACAAATATATTTTGGGGTAATACCCAAAAAAGTTCGCCGACCACTGCCTTAGAGGTAAACTGTTGTATTAAAAAAAGTAAGGGGACTAGAGCTCCCAAACTTCATAGATGCTTACCTTAGCATGTTTTGTTCGTCTTAATTGAGAAGTTGCTCGATGTGTCCCCCTTCCTGCTCAACACAGGCCTCCAAACGTGGACACCACTGATCAATACACCTGTTTACATATCGTTGAGACACCTTCTCCCAGCCGAGCAGAATTCTTTCGCGTAGTTCATCTATGTCTCTTATATTGGTACCAGGGGTGTAAACGTTGGACTTCAGGTCTTCCAAAACACCATAATCTTGTGGTGGAAGATCGGGGCTACTAGCCGGCCACATATTGGGTTCGATAAAATCCGGTGTTTCGTTCTCAAGGAATGTGACAGTTTGGCGTGCTCTGTGAGCAGGAGCTCCATCTTGTTGGAAAGTATCTCCTTCACTCTATCTAACTGATATTCGACGAATTAATGGGGAAAGATATACTTTCCAACAAGATGGAGCCCCTGCTCACAGAGCGCGCCAAACTGTCACATTCCTTGATCAGTGGCGTCCACGTTTGGAGGCCTGCGTTGAGCGGGAGGGAGGACACATCGAGCAACTTCTCAATTAAGACGAACAACATGCTGAGGTAAGCATCTATGAAGTTTGGGAGCTCTAGTCTCCTTACTTTTTTTAATGACAGTTTACCTCTAAGGGGTCACTTTTTTTCACCCACCCTGTACACACACACACACACACACACACACACACACACACACACACACACACTAGTTGTTGTGCCTAGCACTTACTTGGGGTAGGCTGATTGTATTAAATTTTAATTATTAAAATCGTTTTTTATTTTTCTTCGTATCCCCAGTAATTGGGGGGCCTGCGGTCCTCAATTACTGGGGGTTCAATTATTTGGTCAGTAAAACTATAGAAAAGAACGCAGCCATGAAAATCTTAAGCTTCACAAATCTTGGCACAATGTGAAGCTCAAGATTTTCATGGCTGCGTTCTTTTCTATAGTTTTATTGCGGTGCTGGGGCCTTCGGGCCCAGTAATTACAACGCTAGGTGTATACATTCTTTTATATAGTTTTATTGACCAAATTTGAACTGACAGTAATTGGGGGAACCGCAGACCCCCAATTTATTTATGTCCATTGTTAACCAACCTAACCTGACCAAATCCAAAATCATTCCCTCAACTTTTTTTTCCTTCTAATTTTATCCTATTTTTAAAAACCAACCAACCAATTCAGCTCTTTTTAGAGACCCAAAAGTTCACGAACAGACACACACAACTTTATTTTATATATATATATATATCCAGTGGTGTAGTGCTGTTGGAACGGCGTTCCCTTACTTTTTTTGGTAGACGGAACGGCGTTCCCTCACTCTCAAATAAATCCAACTTACAAATCTCTAACGTCATGAAATTTTAATTCCCACCCCTAGAAGAAATATGAGAAAGAATCATTAACTGTTTCATTTCTTTTAGCTTCGACTGAGGCAATGCTAGCCTATAAAGATCTGGTGAAACAGTCACCACGGCGTACCAGTTGTTAACTTTTTTTTAGTTAATCATTCCAGTTGTTAGCTATTTTTATTGATCGTACTGGATGTCATATATCTAATGTCACTGGAAATACTGCATCTTCAACCTTGGAATATATCCTAATATCCAGTGCATATGACCTCAAAATATCCCTGAAATTGGTCAGATTTCAAAAGATTTCCCGGGGGGCTTACAGTGTCCCCGGACCCCCAGCTGTATGGGCTCGCCGCGCTCGCCATTGTCCCCCGAACCCCAGCTGTATGGGCTCGCCCCCCCCCCCCCCCCCCCCCCCCCCCCCCCCCCCCCCCCCCCCCCCCCGCATCTGAGTAACACTTTCAAAATGCGTTCCCTCACTTCTTTATTTAGCACTATACCACTGTATATATCCATATATGGGTCTTTCCTGTTTCATTAACTTTTCCAATTTTTATGAAAACAACGTGATATGTACAGTTTTTCACGCTGATTTCAAAATTATAAACCATTTCATCGAGAAATACTTGGGTTAAATTAGGTTAAGTTAGGCTTATTAGCATTTGATGTTTTCTAGGACACTGTTTTTCTTTCGGTATTAAGTTATATTCTTGTAAAAAATTTACTGCATTTTCTTCTGTTTCAGTCTTCCTATATAATTAGGCTGACCATACGTACCGTTTTGAACGGGACAGTACCGTTTTTTTTATATTTCCTGGCCGTCCCTGTCACTGAAGAATAATTGTAAGCTCAATATGTTTATGTACTTACTTTGTCATGAATACAGAATATTACATAACCCCCGTCCCTTTTTTGCCATCCCAATGTCCCGTTTTTGTCTCAAGGAAATATGGTCAGCCTATATATAATTCTATAAAATTAAATTTGTCAGTCATTGGAAAGTAAAAAGATGAACTATAGTCTATGCTCGCAGCGGAAGAACAAAATAGATGCGCAACGCCACCGTTTAAAAAATAGCCTAGCCTATGCTTGCAATGATTACACCGTTCTAGTACTTTTTGTAGTATTTTATAATTTACTTTCATTTCGAAAAAACTTATTTTTAGAATCAGCGTATTATTTTAAAATTTCTATAGCCTACGCTCTTTCAAACATTTGCTAGTTTCTGCACATTATAACTTTTTGGTTATATATTTCTCGATGAAATGGTTTATAATTTTGAAATCAGCGTGAAAAACTGTACATATCACGTTGTTTTCATAAAAATCGGAAACGGTTAATGAAACAGGAAAGATCCCTAAAGTTGTAAGAGTTGTTTTCTTACTAATAAATGATTTTATATAATTCAACTACGCTGATTTCGAATAAGGTGTCTCTTTTTATCTATCACGTAAGGATTTTCTGCAAACTGGAAGGGAAAAACATTATTATTATTTATTTCAATTTACATTAGGTACCTATTTCGCTTTGTTATACTACGTAATTGCAAATGCGAACAACTTTAAAAAGAAAAAAGACTATTAACGTCAATTACATACTCATCATAAATGCAAAAAACTTCACTTTTCTACGTGAAGGTCAAAATATGATGATAAAAACCCACTCTAATAGACAGAGTTTATTTCCACAACAGTTTCAATGCCCACTGGCATCCTCTTCGAAGAGGATGCCAGTTGGCATCGAAACTGTTGTGGAAATAAACTCTGTCTATTAGAGTGGGTTTTTATTATCATACATATTCATCTTTATTTGTCCTGAGTTTTCTTGTGAGATCTATGCCATTTAGTCTCGAATGTAAGTGCTGTTCCTTTTCTTTTATGTGATAATTCTGGAGTATCCTATTCAACATCCAGCAGTAATCGGCCATCATGCTGATGGCCCACCTTACCTGATATCTCTCTTCCATTTCTGTGATGTCTTGTTGAAACCAAGCATTTATAGGCAGTAATTTTTAATAAAAATTTAATGAAAATTACTTACATATGAAATATGACATTTTGTGAAAAATCTGTACGTGATGGCGAAAAATTAATATTATTTTCGGAATCAGCGTGCTAAAATTACTATATAAGTTATGAAATATTTCGGACAACAAAACCATCGCAGGCCTGTGAATTATTTTTTATTTTGATTTTTTTGTAGGGCGGTCTTGGCACAGTTTGAAAGAGAGGTTCCGGAAAAGGATTTTCCCGCGTATTACGTCTTATGAAACATTATCAGAAAAAATTGTTCAAACGTTTCTTCACAGAATTCCAGAACAAAGTGAGTGAGTACAGTTCTCACGCGGTTATCCGTGATCCAGTTAACCGTGATTTAATAATTGTGACCATTATGGAGTTATACATAATGATGACCCTGAGTTAACCGTAATTTGGCGCTGTGTCGACATCCGTGGCTCGTCTCCCGCCAGCCCACCAAAACGCGCCTCAGTCATTGTGTCTCCTTGTTTCATAGAGTATGCATGTACGTTTGTGGCTTTGTATATCTTCGTCTTGTGGTGAGTACAAACTACTTAATTGTATATCGTACTGTAATAGAGTAATACTGTGTGGTGGCGGCATGCGAGATGGGAGGCCAGTCAGTGGTGGTGAGCAGCAGCGGCAGCGGCGACTGCACCACCTACCCACTGACGGAGTATACAGGGTTAACCGTGAAATCAGATTATCCGTTATTATGGACCGCCCTTCAATAACGGATAACTGACTGAGTATTGTAGTTGATTTTCATGAAGTCAAAGCGAGTTTGTCATGTTTTCACGGTGTAGTTTTCGTCATTGTTGTAATTTTTCCAGTTTTAACCGTAGAAAACGATCGTGGCCTATTACAATAAAAGTACATTTGTTTTTCTAGAAATGGTCTTTTATTGTACGCAAGTTAATTTTTATTATTGTTTAATTCAACCATAACTAATTTTCATTATGGAGTGACGTACATATACGTATATACTGGCTTTCTTTGGTTAATAAATAGCTATTTCATTTGCTATTGTCGCAGTTTTCAGAAGAATTTTGGGTTCATGAAAGGGGAAGTATAGCTGAAAATTTGGTATTAATTTTTGTATTATATTATTATTATTATTATTATTATTATTATTATTATTATTATTATTATTATTATTATTCATTGGTACTTGTCTAAAATATTTAGACAGTGGGTTCAGGGATTCTTGAAATATACTCCTGACGGCATAAGTGATCGAAGTATATAAGAAATCAATTAAAAACTATTGGAACGTAACCACAAAATCAACCAAAATCGACGAGAATGAATAATTGATTCATGTTCGATCATGGTAATTATGTATTCTATTAAAAGTATATATATATATCCATAATATATTGTATTATTTCATAAAAACAGCGTTGATCGGCTGCATATAAAACGTTTACAGATATCGACCAATCGCTAAAAATAGAACCAAAATCGTACGCCCGCCAGAGTACTGACACTCAGTTCTTTCCAGCATCTGGAAATTCTGGGCGACAATGTTATACTTCTCTTTTGGCGCACTCTGACGCGCTTTGTTGCCGGCAAAAGGAGCTTGAGTCGCCATCTTAGTTTGTTCGAAGCTCTCATACGAGTAATACGTATCGGTTTTGACTCCGTAATTTTAGCCGGTTATTTCAATTAATTTCGCTTTATAATAAAATGCCAAGATTTAACATCATTCACTAATGATTCTAATAAATCGAATTCTTTTAAGATTTAAAATACCTTTTAAGCTCTTTATTCTCGGTCAGTGAAACCTTTATCATATCTTTCGCTGATTCACTCTAATTTCCACTCGTTGTAACACATATATATGTTTATACCCGGGTGTTAATCGTTGACCCAAGTGTTTGAGAACGCCATTTGTGGATTGTCTTACACGAGCAGAACCATCCAGGGGTAGCTATTTAGGTTGATTTGGAATTTCATTAACGATCGTCAAATTGAACCTCCGACAGGTTGACTCGGGTTATCAGCTTGAAACGAGTTAATTGCGATTCACGAGCTTAATCTGACTAGCGATATATACTGTGGAACAACCATTTGCATAACGTTGCAACCTAAATCGATACTTTATAGTTAGGCTTGTTAAAGACTAATTTATTTATCAATTTAAATTAAATTTAAATGTATCCAACTTAGTCTAAACTAAACAAAGTTAAATCTATCACATAAAGAGTTAAGCTTTCCTTAAGAATTATTTTCTTTAAGTGAATATGCTTAAACAATTAACAGCGTCCAAGTTTTGTGAGCCCTAAGTTTAATTTAAACAATACCTTTTCGAACCTGAGGTAAGGGTGGACGGGGGTAGCCGTAAGGATAACCCCCTTTTAGTCTGCTTAATTTTCCACAGTACTCAAGAGCAAAGTACATAAATTTTAAAACATCTGTCAAAGATTTATAGTTAATGAAAGTATTATTGATCATATTTTTTTAATCGAAGTGTGTTCAGTATTAAGCTTGTTTGGAACACGACATTATTATTATTGATGCACTGGAAAGTAATGAAAACTATGATGTAATATACACAGACTTTGCCAAAGCGTTCACCAAGTGTGACCATAGAATCATAATACAGGGTGTACATAAAGTCAGGATCTATTTTTGTGAAGCACTTGGGAATTATATGGAATTCAATCATAACATGATAAAGTGGTAACATTTATTAAATAATTAAGAGTAGGATTCGACGTGACGCCCATCAGTATCCCTGCACAGCTCAAATCGTTCCGCAGCATTTCTAAACACATTCTGGAGCATTTGCGGGGTTATATTATCTGCAGCAGTTCGTATACGTAAGTTTTCAAGACTCGTAATCTTCGTCTGATAGACGTGCGATTTGATAAAGCCCCATGCAAAGAAATCTAAAGGGGTTAAATCTGGTGATCTCGCTGGCCAAGGTCTGTTGCTTCCGCGTCCGATCCAGCGATTTGGAAAACGTCCATTTAGATAATCCTGAACAATTTTGGCATAGTGACAAGGAGCACCATCATGTTGATAGACGACGGGGATAGGATTGTTAGTACCGTCGTCTATCAACATGATGGTGCTCCTTGTCACTATGCCAAAATTGTTCAGGATTATCTAAATGGACGTTTTCCAAATCGCTGGATCGGACGCGGAAGCAACAGACCTTGGCCAGCGAGATCACCAGATTTAACCCCTTTAGATTTCTTTGCATGGGGCTTTATCAAATCGCACGTCTATCAGACGAAGATTACGAGTCTTGAAAACTTACGTATACGAACTGCTGCAGATAATATAACCCCGCAAATGCTCCAGAATGTGTTTAGAATTGCTGCGGAACGATTTGAGCTGTGCAGGGATACTGATGGGCGTCACGTCGAATCCTACTCTTAATTATTTAATAAATGTTACCACTTTATCATGTTATGATTGAATTCCATATAATTCCCAAGTGCTTCACAAAAATAGATCCTGACTTTATGTACACGCTGAACATGAACTAAAATATATGGGAATAACGGGAAAAGTAGGGAAATGGATATATAGTTTCTTTAATGAGCGGCGCCAAGTCGTTACAGTACAAGGAATATCTTCATCAGAATCAGAGGTCCTCAGCTCAGTACCACAAGGAAGAGTATTAACTACACTATTCATAATCATGCTGACTGACATAGATGAGGACGTTACCAGAGACAGCACAGTAACATCCTTTGCCGATGACACAAAGATCAGTGGAAAAATAAGAAACTCGGAAGATATAGGATCTCTACAAACAGACATGAACAGAATCTACAAGTGGACGAAAGACAACAGCAATATGAAGTTTAACACCGAGAAATTTCAGCTGTTACGGTACAGGAAAAGGGAGGATCTAAAATCCATGGAATATTATACCCCAAATGGACAGGAAATTCAGAAAGGGGTTGTAATGACTGACGATGCGAAATTTGAAACACAAGATAAGATAGCAGAAAACAGAGCAAAGAGAATAACTGGGCAGATACTGAGAACCTTTAAACGAAGGGATAGGAATATAATGATTCCCCTACTGAAAACACTGATCATACCCAAATTGGAATACTGTTCAGTCCTAACATGCCCATATAAAAAGGAAGACATTAGACAGCTAGAAGGGATTCAGAGAAGCTTCACAGCCAAGATCAGTGGGTGCAAAGAACTAAATTACTGGGAAAAGTTACGCGAATTAAACCTATATTCACTGGAAAAGAAGAGAGAGAGAGAGCATTATTTACACTTGGAAAATAATGGAGAAACTAGTCCCGAATCTTACTCTGAACCCCGTAACTCCCCAAACAACAAAGGAAAGTAGAAAAGGAAGACTGTGTCGTGTTTCCAAATTAAAGGCTTGACAGGGAACATCCTTAACCCTGAAAGAAAATAGTGTTGGTTGCGAGAGGACCAAGACTGTTTAATCAGCTGCCCAAAGACCCGAGGAACATGAGTGGTGTTGCGGTGGACATCTTCAAAAGAAGATTAGACGCCTGGCTCAGAGCAATCCCCGATGAGCCGGGCGTACCTGGCTATGTGAGGTGGAGAGTACAAGAAACCAACTCGCTACTTCACCAGGCCAACGCGAGAAGAGGGACAACTAACTTGACCTTCGTAAAATGAGGAATTATCGCACGGAACATTTGAAAGGTTGTTTGTCCCAGAATTAAGAACTTTATTTTGGGAGACAAATTTTCACTTTCGACATCAGCTTTTGAGTTGTGACGGTTACGTCGTAGTCACTCTCGTAACACCGCTTCCATTTTAATCACCGAAGTTGAGCGACATTGGGTCGGATAGTAGTAGTTAGATGGGAGACTTTAGTAAAGCTTTAGTAGGTCCCCTCCGTCATATGAATAATATGACCTTAGATGTTGCGAAGGAGGTGAATTGTGAACTCTGATTTAAATTTTCACACTTTGATTTCGATTTTTTATTTTGATATGGATTTCTCCTCTAAATCAGGGTGTCTACCAGGTTATAAAAATTATAAAAACGTCATAAATTTGGAAAAGTCGTAAATTTTGTGTTGAGTCATAAAATCTATACATATTCTATAGTCAGTGTATAGTCAGTGAACACCTCTAAGTGGGAGACGTAACTGAAATGTAGATTTCAGGAGAAATGAACACCCATTAACTCTGTTAATAGACGTGACAGCTACATTTATCTTTACACTGTTTAGGCCCAGTTGAGTCTTTCAGATTGGTATGAATGAATGTTACGTATGTGTTGAGAGAGTCCTAAAAAATTTTTTTCCACTTTTCCTCTGATAGTTTTTCCATCTTTTTTTACTGGAACAGCCTTTGGCCGCCTTTACTGTTTACTATCACTCTATTAACTATCAAATTTCTTAGGATCCCTCGTACAATTATTAGCCAATGTTATTTCCGACTCGTTTTTAGCTCAGATTTATCAAGTAAAAATGTAATCTATACAATTATTTGTCGGAACCATTGCTCTTAGATGTAATAAAGTTTTGAAGCTAGAGTGGGTGTCTGAAGACTTTTAAAAGTAAATGTAATACCGTACTATTTTAATTTATGTTGTACGCCAATTTATGCCGGTAATGGGCTAATAGCAGAGAGTAGCCATAGTGAAAATCCGCGTACGATTACTCGTTAGTATGTGCCGGTTATCTGTTGGAGAAACGTATCATGGTAGGGAAACGACTGCCACAGTAATCATAAGTACTTTTCTCAAACTGTGGCATCTCAGAGTAGAAAAGCCATTTCAAACGGCTACCAGTGTTAATTTATCAAAAGGACAGCGTTCCTCCATTCACAAAACAAGATGATAATTACTAATTATGTAGTTTCAACATAGGTTTTGGTCGTAAAATTAATACTTCCCCATCACAATTCGAGTTAGTGTTTAATGTTTAGCCTATAGTATACAGGGTGTTTTATAACATGTGGGACGCACTTTCAGGATGGATTCAGAACCTGAAAACAACGAAAAACGCTTTGTTTCCGAGTTACAGTTCGTTTTGTGTTCCAGCAATTTTTTCCCCGAACTGTTTACAAACACTGCTTGCCGACAATGTTTGTGAGTGTGTACGAGACTTATTTCATGTATGGCCTTGCCGATTGTAATGTTTCGTACACTCTATGACATGTTTCAATATCGTTGAGTGTAGAGCCATCAGTCAGTCCAGAGGTACATCGCGGTGTTTCACTGTTCGTATTCATAACTTCTTACTGTGAATAAGTGCAGTCCAGTGAAATAAAAACCTTAAAAAATTTTGTGCTATTCAGTGATAGTGTGCATTTGAAGTGAGAATGAAGGCTTATCAAACAGAGAAATGGCAGACATGCATCTCGTGTATGGACTTGCTGAGTGTAATGCGGCTGCAGCAAGACGTCTGTGTGCGGAAAGGTTTCCGAATCGCCGTCTGCTAGATAAGAAGACCTTTCAGAAAATAGACGAGCGTGTTGGTGATATAGGATCATTCAGCAAGCGAGTTTCAGATGGTGTTTGACCAATCAGCGCCAGAACTGTCGAGTTGGAGGAGCGGGTCCTGAATCGTGTGGAGGAACATCCTGGTGTCAGCACCCGAAGGATAGCAGCAGCAGAGGGTGTAAGATACACAACTGTGTGGAGAATTTTACGGGAACAGCAGCTTTACCCAGATCACATTCAGAGAGTACAAGGCTTTACTGAAGCTGATTTTTCATCACGAGAGGTTTTTGTACTTGATTCCTTAAACAGTGTGCTGGCGATCCTCTCTTTGTGATTCTCCGTGTTGTTTTCTGATGAGGATGCCTTTATAAGAAATGGCGTGATCAATTTTCACAACACTCATCACTGGGCCGAAGAGAATCCGCATGCCATCATCCAGTCAAGGCACCAACAACAATTTAGTATCAATGTATGGGTAGGACTTATTGCCGACAACTTAATCGGTCCTTTTGTTTTGCCTGTAAGATTAACAGGAGAATCCTATTCCAATTTTTTAAGGAATGATTTAAGCGATTTACTAGATAAAGTTGCTCTTGATGTCCGACGTCGTATGTGGTTTATGCATGACGGCGCTCCTCATTTTAGTCGAGTAGCCGGAGACTATTTGGATGACCATTTCCCTGATAAATGGATAGGCCGTGGAGGACCCATTGCGTGGCCTGCTCGCTCCCCAGACCTGAATCCATTCGATTTTTTACCTGTGGTGTCATCTGAAATCCATCGTTTACGTGACACCCATTGATAACGTTGAAATGCTTCGCCAACGTGTAGAACGAGGATGTCAGAAAGTCCGAGCAATACCTGGAATGTTTGAACGCGTCAGGCAATCTGACGAGGCGTGTTCAGGCGTGTATTCAAGCGCAGGGCGGTCATTTTGAGCACTTCCTTTAAAGGTAAAGCGGATACTTGCTGGAACGCATAACGGGCTGTAACTCGGAAACAGCGATTTCGGGCATGTGTTTATATAAACTTTTTTCATTGTTTTCAGGTCCTGAATCCATCCTGAAAGTGCGTCCCACATGTTATGAAACACCCTGTATATGGAAGAATACGATAGCTCTTGTATTGTCACACGGTAATGCGGAAGTGGAACGAGGTTTCTCGGTTAACAAATTTCTTTTGGAAGAAAATCTTTATGAACACCGTTTGGTACATCAAACAATTCGGCGTGAAAAAGGAAACTTCCTTAACGTAGCAATTAACCAGAAAATGCTGTTATGTTCGTATGGCTTCACAGCAGTAAAAAATATCTTGCTTCTCATAAAGAAGTTCTTCACGAAGAAGAGTTAAAGAAAGACAGGGAAAAAAGGAAAGCTGTTTAAATTAGGGAGCCGTTAGAGAAGAAGAACCAACTGAATGAGGAGACCATTGCGCATATGACAGCATTGAGGAACAACTTAAGTGCCTCAAGAATGCTAATTTATTTTTCAATAAAGTCGGGCATCTTTCCTGATTGAGGTCATAGCTAAACGAAGAAAAACGCACAATCTCTACATCGTGTTATCCATTCCTGCAATTGGCTAAAGACTGAAAATGTTTTAAGGTTTCTGAAATGCATTATATTTCGGTTCTAATTTTATTCTTTCTTATATATCATATAAAAGGTTCATAATAATTATTGGTCATAAAAAAGTAATAGAAAATGAACAGAAAAAGTCATAAAATCTGATTTTCAAATTTTGGTAAACACCTCGAAAATTTTAATAAATATAAAATCACGAGTAAAAAAAGAAAGTTGGTTATTCGAAATTGACGTAAATAAAAGCCAAGAGTAAAATTCAGTTAAAAGTTAGTTATGTTATAATGTTGTTATAACACTGGTATGCATCAATTTTGCTGTCAAGGGTTTTGTAAGTGATTCTTATAGAGTTTTTCCTGCTGATTTCGAATCTGCAATCCGTTTTTCTCAATCAGCTCAGGTTATCCGGCTATGGCCTCATAAGTAAAATAGAACTTTTCGTGATTTTGTCAAAGCGGAATTGGAACAGTAACATCTATCATCACTTGTTTCACTTGTATAATATCTTTTTTTACTTTTCAGGCATATAGATAAAATATTTCATAATGAATAGAGCGTGTAAAAATGATCCCAATAGATTCTGCTACATATGTGGGACGGTTACCATGCCAAATAACCAGTCCCAAATCACTAAATTTGTGAAGACAATGTATAGAGCATACTTTGGAATTAAGCTAGGGGACCAGGACAAAAATTTCGCCCCTCATATGTGCTGCAAGACGTGCATTGAAAATTTGAGAAGATGGAGCAAAGGCAGAGCGAAATCTTTGCCTTTGGGAATTCCCATGATTTGGAGAGAAGGAAAGGATCACGTGACAGATTGCTATTTCTGCATGACAAACCTCCAAGGTGGGCTTACAAATTTATTTTTCTTAAATATTTTGAAATCCTCGTATGAAACTTGACATAATATTCACCATAATGTAATATTCACCATATATAGCATAATATTCACCATAATGGTAATCATACATTTACATATACATATTGTTATAGAAAATACATTTACACATACATATTGTTATACAAGTTACATTTACATATACAATGATTGTATATTTTCTTTCTTTTTCATTCATATTGTCCCCGAAGGGACAATATGAATGAAAAAGAAGAAAATATACAGACTCCATCGACCTATTTCATATCTTACAGACCGCAGCCTTCCTCACGAGCCGCCACTGTCTGAATGCTTCTTCTATTTCATATGCAAGTTTTATATCCATGTTTCTGTGTTTTCTATTTTCAGGAGTTAACAAGAAGAATAAACACATTGTTGTATACCCTGACATTCCTTCTGCTATGAGACCTGTACCCCATGGTCCTGGAATTCCAATACCCAACCCACCTCAAACCCTGGACTTCGATGATTCTGATGATGAATCAATGACCAATGCCAATGACCAGTCCCAGTCGTATATACCTACAAATACCCCTTCAAATGAGCCGAGGCCTCTCAACCAGGCCAAACTTAATGATCTTACCAGGGATTTAGGACTTTCCAAATTAGCTGCCGAGATCTTGGGCTCACGACTTCGAGAGCACAACTTGCTGGCTCCGGGAACAACATTCTCCTGGTATAGGAAACGAGAGGAAGAATTCCGCAAGTTTTTTGCAGTGCACGAAAATACCTCTTCCTTAGTGTACTGCTGCAATGTTGAGGGGCTAATCGAATCCTTGGGCCTGCCATATAACGCATCAGAATGGAGGCTATTTATAGACTCGTCTAAACGAAGTTTGAAAGCAGTACTTCTCAACATTGGGAATAGGGTTGCATCAGTCCCTGTAGCACATTCCGTACAACTTACTGAGAGCTACGATAACATGAAAATTTTACTGGATGCTCTCGTATACGACCAACATAACTGGAGGATCTGTGGAGATTTGAAGGTATACTAATATCATAAGTAAACTATTGCTATTGACTATGTGTTTTTCCAAAGGTTATTTGAGAGCGTATAAGAAAACACAACTTCCCCACAGAAGTGATACAGTCCAATGCATAGATTTTTTTATCTGATAGAACAAATTCTCTAAATTCTTTAAATATTTTCATTTTTTTCAGATTGTGGCATTTGTATTGGGAATGCAAGGGGATACACGAAATACCCATGTTTCCTCTGCAAATGGGATAGCCGAGCGGATGAGAAGCACTATGCACAGCGTGAATGGGCATCCAGAGAGAATTTTGAACCTGGGTCGCATAATGTCGTTTCAGTGCCCCTTGTACCACCAACAAAAATTTTGCTCCCACCACTTCATATTAAGCTGGGCTTGATGAAAAATTTCATCAAATCAATGAATAAGGAGGGTTCAGCATTCCGATATCTCGAGAGTAAATTTCCTCATATAGCTGATGCTAAACTAAATGCTGGGGTTTTTGATGGTCCTCAAATTCGAACTTTGATCAAGGATACTCAGTTCGAAAACGCAATGACTCCAACTGAGAAAAATGCCTGGCAGGCATTCAAATCAGTTGTCACTGATTTTCTTGGCAAGCGTAGAAGTCCAGAATCGAGTCCGTTGTCGAAAACTTGATGGAAGCTTTCAAAGCTCATGGGTCGCGCATGTCCATAAAAATGCACTTTTTGTGGTCCCACTTGGACTATTTTCCTGAAAATTCGTGATTATAGTGAGGAACAGGGTGAACGATTCACCAAGATATCAAAATAATGGAAGAGAGGTACTAGGGAAACTGGGATATCAATATGCTGGCGGACTATTGCTGGTGTTTGAAGCGAGACGTGCCCGAAGAAAACACAGACGGAAAGCCAAAAAAACACTTCATTCATTCCTCAATAAACTTTTTTCCATTTCATTGTATGAATAAAAGTATTTATTCACACAATGTTTTCATTTTTCACGAGTGTTCTTATAATATTACTCGTATCTACAGTGTTTAAGCTAAAAAAATCAATAAATTTGGGGATAAAATTGGTCTTATAATAAATGGCCAATAGAGAAAAAACCTGACCTGATTGAGGAAGACCAATGTCATTTTCGAATTCAGCATGGTCGAATTATATACTGTAATATGAGTTGAAAAAACCCTCACAGCAGACAAAAAAATTTCATATGCATACCAGTGTAATGTTTCAGACCAACAAAGACCCTAGGATCCACTCATGGCTGGTCTACCTTAACTGTGTTCATAATTGTGTATTGTGTATGTCCTCCGTGGTGGCGGAGGGGACCTACAATTTTACGTGGGTTCCGAACCACAAGAACATAAGAAATTTTTATAGTGGGCACACTAGGGGCCACTTCGGCCCATCGAGGTGGCTCCACTATGTAAAAACTGCCTGTACATTGGCAACGACCAATTTTTACAAAACTAAATAATTATCAATTTAAAACTAATTAATTATCAATTTAAAACTAATTAATTATCAATTTAAAACTAAAGATAGAATCTCTGGATCCAGAGGATCAAGTCATAATAGACTACTATCCACAAATATGTTACACTCTATATCTATTTATAACCGACATGCAAATATATCAGATCCAAAGAATCCAGTCAATTTCATTACGGTATCCATCAATACCTTGCCAACCAAAAATAAGTCACGGTCCATATCAATTGCGGACTTTAGTCGAAATGAACCTTATTTTTTATTTAAGGCTTTTTTATGTCGGTTTTTATTAACTTCTTTATTAAGTGTTTGAAATGGCAATTATACCGTTTCTACTTCGACTGACTTAATTACTATCCTAAAACAGAACTGTTTGTTCTTCCTAAATCATACGTGGTCACGATACAAAGATTTACAGACACATTTTAGCCACAGGTTGGATTTTTCTTTAATCATGGATAAGTTCATTGACTTGATCATACTTGTATTACAGGGTGTCCAACAAACTGGAAAACCTCTAAAAGCTGGAAAAGTCGGGAAAAAATTGAATTCTCAACAGGTGAGGGAAATGTCAGACTTTTTGTTTTTGTATATGCTGTGTACCTTTCCTTTCCTTTCCTTTCGACCTTTGAAATGTTCCGTGCGATGATTCCTCATTTCACGAAGGTTAAACGTGTCACCCCTCATATTATATATATATATACAGGGTGTCCGAGAATTATCTGTACAATTTTTGGCTGTTATTAAAAGTCAACCATGAAGTGTAGAAATTCCAGTGTTGTCCCATTTTACAGAGAATCTCATTAAGTTTTTTCTGATACCACGTTTTGACAAGTTTTTTAGAAATGTACGCGGATGACAGACATTGATGATTTAAAAGCAGAATCACAGCTGCTATTGAGCGA
This sequence comes from Bathynomus jamesi, assembly GCA_023014485.1. Taxonomy (NCBI): domain Eukaryota; kingdom Metazoa; phylum Arthropoda; class Malacostraca; order Isopoda; family Cirolanidae; genus Bathynomus; species Bathynomus jamesi. The sequence goes on along the minus strand of JAJOZX010004028.1, from coordinate 164,443 downwards.
ATTGATGTGGATATGCTGCAGCGTACATGGCAACCATTTGGAGTATCGATTGGATGTTTGCGAATCACTAATGATGCACATATCGAATGTTTGTAACAACGTTACTTTAATAAAAGAAACTTTTGAAAATACAGATTCTAAATAATCTTGTTTAAGAATTTTACGTGTGTTATCAAGAATTTTATTAAAAGATGAAATTGTACAGATAATGTTCGGACACACTGGAATTTCTAAAAAACTTGTCAAAACTTGGTATCAGAAAAAACTGAGAGATTCTCTGTAAAATGGGACAACACTGGAATTTCTACACTTCATGGTTGACTTTTAATAACAGCCAAAAATTGTACAGATAATTCTCGGACACCCTGTGTATATATATATATATATATATATATATATATATATATATATATATACCCCCTCGATTAGGTACTCCGGCTTGCCGGGCCGAGGGGGCTCGTACACCTCGTGGGTTGTTGGGGTTTCCTCAACTCCTCGCGGGGTGTGGGCGAAGAGTTACCTAGTTGCGTTTTTTTTTTTACCCCCGTTTTCTTTTTGCTCCCCCTTTTTTTCCGTCTCTCCCGGAATTTCTTTTGTCTTGACTCGGTCTTGCCTCTGTCAATTGTAGTATCCCCCCCCCTCTGTATTTTGCAGTCTTGGGGTCATCGGGTGCACCCGCCGGGGGCATCGCTCCGTGGCTGAGCCGTGCTCTGGGGACGGTACGGGCGCCCGGACCGCTGCTGCGTCTGGATTGGGTCTTTGCTTGGCCCTTAACGGACAAATCTCCGTAGTGCCAATCTGCTGTTTTTAAAACGACAGTCAGGTTGGGGGGCGGGCTACCCGGGACGTTGGGCCTGCGCCTTGAAGGATGCAGCGGCGGATGGTGCATTGCCTTGGGTCCGAGGCTGTCTTTTTTGTAAAGCTATTGTTTATGGGTTCAATTTCAAAACTTCAATCCCCTCCTGTTGACGACTCTGGCCCGCCCTTGGATTTGGATAAGACTTCTACTTCTGGTCGTTCAGCGGCCTCTGCCTCCGCTGGATTGACCTTAAAGCCGTATGGCCCCCTCTCGTCCTCTGCGGCGTCTGGCTCTCGTGGCCGGACTCGTGGTGGCCGTAGGGCGGGGTCTTCGCGGCCCTCGTTCTCTCGCCCACTCTCGGTTACCGTTACACATGGACCTGTCCCTGCTGTCAATTTCTGTCCGGTGGACAGGTTCCTTGTTCTCCGCCCTTCCGCTGGCTCCCTTCCGGGCAACTCGGAACGGGTGTTTCAGCGTCTTAAGACGGTGGGGTTCCCTGTCGTTATGATATCCGCCCTCTGAAGGATGGGTCTCTTCTTTTGAAGTCCCGTTCTTCGGGGGTGACTGAGTCCCTTCTACAGTTGCAGGATGTTTGGGTTGCAGAGTTTCTGTGACTCCCCATCCGCAATTGAATAGCTGTCAGGGCACCATTTTCGCTTCCCGTCTGCTGTCAATCCCGGTTGGCGAGTTGCAGGAGGATCTTGCCCCCCAGGGGGTAACGAAGGTCTTCCGCTTTTCGTCGCGCCGGGATGGTGCTCTTACCCCGTCCGCTCGTCTGCTCCTGACCTTTGACTCCCTTGTGCCTCCGGCCCAGGTGTTCTGGGGTGGGTGATCGCCGGTCGTGTGAGTTTTCGGTGCGACCGTATGTGCCTGACCCGGTTCGCTGCTTTGGCTGCAACCGGTTCGGCCATGTTAGCTCTGCGTGCCGCCGTGAGGGTAAGCTATGTGTCCGCTGCGGTGGGCCTGCGCACCCTACCCCTGCACGAAGCCCCCGCGGTGCTCGAACTGCTCGGGGGCCCACCCTTCCTCCTCTCGGGACTGCCCCGTTTTCAAGTTTGAATTCGAGGTGCGGTCCTTAAGGACTACCGAATTCCTTAGTGCGCGGGAGGCGCGCGATAGGGTCCGTGACCGGGAGCCGCGGCGGGGGTTGTCCTATGCTGCGGCTCTTGGCCCTGGCGGGTCCTCGGGCCCCTCCCGTGCTACCCCGGCGCCTACCGGAGTGGTGCCCCCCCGGAAGTTCCGGGGGTTGGTGGTCCTCCTGGCGCCGCGGGACCTTCTTGTCCTCTGCCTCACTTTCAGACATCCCATCTGATTCCCTGCCTACAAGTGCCCCTTCTCCCTCTCCGGCCTTGGGGTCTGGATCCTTGCCTACTCGTCTCTCGGGGGGAAGGTGATGCCCCGAAGGGGAGGAGGAAGCGTCGCCGTGGTCGGAGTCCTCCAGACCCGATCATGACCGCTGCTCGCCCTGCTTCCCCTTCTTCACCGGAGGGGAAGCGGCGCGCCGCTCCTGATCCGCTCGGGACTCCCCCCCCCTATACGGAGGGCTGGTGAGGCGTCACCTCCCGGTGCCCCACTAGTGTCCGGGTGTCGGTTGAGGTACACCGCCCCATGACACCCTCGATTACTGACTCGTTCCCATGGTGGACCCGGTCGAGAGGAGCCTGGCCCTTCTTCATGGAGTCTCTCTCCCTTCGGCTCCTGCTGAGAGTGGTCGGGTCTCTCTCCTGGATCTACCTCTCCCACCTGTGGTGGACCTTTCCTCCCCCCCCGTCAGCCTTGTCTGGTGTGACGAGCCCTCGAACATCTGGTTCTCCCCGCCCCCCTTGGTGGGGAGTCGGGGGTTTCGGCTGGGCCCGTCTCGTCGTCTCTCCCCCCCTCAGGGGAGCCCCCCTCTGAACTCCCTGTTCCACTTTCCACCTCTCGTTCTACTACGGGTGAAGCAGCTGCGGGGTCGGTGGCCCCTACCCCCCCGTTCGGGGTGAGTCGGGGAAGCCGATTCCGTCCCTGGTTACGGACCGTTGAGTTTGCTGCTCAGCTTGGTCCGTGGCTATTTTCTTTCTCTGCTTCTTATAATGCCACTTCCCCTTACAGTTCCATTTTGCATTGGAACTGTAGGGGGCTTTTAGCTAACTGGGAGAACCTTGCCTCCCTGCTGGAGAGCGAGCGGCCTTCCTGTGTTTGTCTCCAGGAGACTATCCTGGCTGCGCGGGGCTCCCTCGTCTCTCTGGCTATGTTGGTTTCCCTTGCACCCCGGATGAGCACACGCCGGCGGGGTGCGGCGATTTATGTACATCATTCATTACCCTCGCGAGGTGTGCCTCTTCGTACTTCCTTGCAGGCTGTGGCTGTGCGGCTCTTTTTAGATCGCCAGTACACTGCCTGCTCGATTTATATTCCTCCTCATGACCCTCCTTCTCGCGACGCGGTTCGCGAGTTGGTGTTGCAACTGCCTCGACCGTTTCTCCTCCTCGGGGACTTTAACAGTCGCGACCCGGCTTGGGGAGATGTCCGGTCGACTAATGTTGCTGGTATGTTGCTCTCCTTAATGGAGGAACTTTCCTTCGCGTGCCTCAATTCCGGTGAACCTACCTACTTCCACGAACCCACGGGTTCATCTACCTGTATTGATCTCTCCTTGGTGTCCCTCGATGCCTTACTCGATTTTTCGTGGAAGGTGTTGGGGGACTCTTATGGCAGTGATCATTACCCAGTCTGTCTTGAGCCGGTCGGACCGCAGCCGGGTGTCTCGTCTCGACCGAGGTGGTGCCTTGCGCGGGCTGACTGGCCATCCTTCAGAGCTCGTTCCGTCATTGCCCGTTCGGTGTTGAGCTTTGGCTCTGTGGATGAGAGCTTGGAGTTCTTCGAGCGGGTGGATGGGGCGTCGCGGAGGACTGTATTCCTCGATCTTCCGGTAACCCGCGGACGCGTAGCGTCCCGTGGTGGACTCCAGCATGTCACCAGGCGGTGTGTGAGAGGAAGAGGGCAACGCGCCGCTTCCACCGCACCCGGCGCGCGGACCACTTGATTGAGATGCGGCGGGCGAAGGCTTTCGCCCGCCGGACTCTCAAGTTGGCCCGTCGGGCCTCTTGGCGTGCTTTTGTGTCCGGCATTTCCTCGTCTACCCCTTCTGCTGCTGTGTGGCGGAAGGTACGTAGTATCGAGGGGAAGCCGGTCCCTGCTAGTCGCCCTGTCCTTCGGGACGGGGACGGCTTCCTTTCGGATCCTGCTGCTGTGGCCGATCGGCTGGCCGGGCTTTTGCTGCGGTTTCCCGTTCGCCTTCAGCTGCGGATCGTCCTTTGTCGGATGTTACGTTCCCGCCGCCTGGGAACGAGCCCTATAACCGTCTCTTTACGATGCGGGAACTTCGGGCTGCCTTGGCAACCCGTCGTTCTTCCGCCCCTGGCCCTGATGACATTCCGTATGACTTTATTTGGAATCTGCACCCGATGGCCCTACACTTCTTGCTGGATCTTTTCAACCGGGTGTGGGTTGAGGGGTCGTTCCCTTCCCGTTGGAGGGAGGCGATTGTGGTCCCGATACCTAAGCCGGGGAAGGATCCGGCGGAGGTGGCGGGCTATCGGCCTATTGCCTTGACGAGCTGCTTATGCAAGCTCCTTGAAAAGATGGTGGCCGTCCGACTTTCCTTTACACTGGAGTCGCTTGGGTTATACCCCCGACCCAGTATGGCTTTCGTCGATTTCGGGGTACTCTGGACCCCCTTCTCCTCCTTGGTCATGATGTACGGGAGGCCTTTTCCCGCCGGAATCTTGTTCTGGCCGTCTTTTTCGATGTCCAAAAGGCCTATGACACGACCCGTCGGGGAGTTGTCATGGACCGTTTGAAGTCTCTTGGTTTTGTGGGCTTTTTGCCCACATTTCTTCGTAACTTCCTCTGCCGTCGCACTTTCCGCGTCCGTAATGGGGCGGCCCTATCTGACCTGTATGTTCAGGAGGAGGGGGTGCCCCAGGGGTGTCTTGAGCGTCTCCTGCTTCAATCTGGTCATGTCTGCGCTACCGGGAGCCCTTCCGCCCTCGGTGCGCTGTTCCATCTACGCCGACGATCTGGCTGTCTATGCCGCGGGGACGAGTCCCCCCCTCGTGGAGAGGCAAGTCCAACTCGCGGTCAATCGGGTTGAACGCTGGGCGTCGTCGGTGGGCCTTACGCTGTCTTCCCCGAAGACTTCGTGTGTGGCCTTCCTTCCGTCGAGGAGACGGGGATCCGGCGCCGTCCCGGCCTTTAATCTTACACTCGGGGGTCAGCCTCTGGCCCTCGTTCAATCAGCACGTTTCCTGGGCATGGTTTTCGACAGCCGTTTGAGCTGGGTTCCCCACCTTCGCCGGCTGCGCGAGTCTACAAGACGTACCTTGGATTTGCTGGGACATCTGTCGCATACTACATGGGGCGCGGATAGGCGGACACTCCTCCGTTTGTACGTGTCCCTGGTACAGTCAAAATTAGACTATGGGAGTGTGGTGTATGGCTCCGCCTCCCGTACGGCCCTTCGGATACTGGATCCGGTCCTCTCTAGAGGACTGCGCATGTCATCTGGCGCCTTCCGCTCCTCTCCGGTTGAGTGCGACATCCCTCCCTTGGAGGATCGGAGGTCGGTCCTCATTGCCAACCACTATCTCCGGATTCTCCGTCTTCCCAACTCTCTTCTGTTCCAGGTGGTTGAGAGGGCGTTCTGCCGGGATGGGGGTTGGTATTTCACCGACACGGTGACCTCCTTCCTCGATGGTATGAGCACTCCTCCATCCGTTATACCGGTCTCTTTCAAGGGTGTTGCGCCTTGGGAGAACACCCCTGTTGCGTGCTGTAGGGCGTTGCGCCCCGTTCGCAGGGCCGATTCTGACTCTGCCTTGCTTCGGTCTCTGTTCGTTCAGCATGCAGTGTGTCACTCTGCATGTGTTGCGGTCTTCACAGATGGCTCGAGGTCGTCGGGGGTCGTTGGGGCCGCGGCTGTTCCCCAGTCGTCTGCCCTTGCTCCCCGATGTACCCGTCTCCCTGATGAGGCTTCCGTTTTCACGGCGGAGCTCTATGCCATTCTGAGCGCTCTGGAGGTGGTGCGGGAGCATCCGGATGGGTCGTTTGTCATCTATTCGGATTCCCGCAGTGCCCTGGATGGCCTGGAGTGTTTCGACCCTGTCCACCCACTGGTCCGACGAATCCAGCTACTGTGCCATATCCTTGTCACTTTTGGTGGCAAGGAGGTGGTATTTTGCTGGGTCCCTGCACATGTTAACATGGCTGGAAATGAGGCTGCCGATCGAGCTGCCCGTTTCGCGTGCCGACTACAGGTTTCACCCGTGTCCCTCCCCTTTTTCGATTATATCCCTGGCTTCCGTAGGTTTTTGCGCTCCCGGTGGCAGAGTCGCTGGGATGGCGCTACAAATAAACTCTGCAAGATTAAACCCAAATTGGGATGTTGGGCCTCTTCCTTCCATCGGTCGCGCCATAAGGAGGTGGCTCTGGCCCACCTCCGTATTGGCCACACCCACCTGACCCATGGCTATTTGATGGCCGGGGATCAGGTGCCCCGATGTCCCAATTGTAACGTTTCACTTACAGTTGCCCACCTCCTGGTGGAGTGTCCGCTTTACTCTGCGCACAGCGCAGAGTATTTTCCCTTTTTGGTGAGCGTCGGGCCTTGTGATAGGCTTGGCACTATTCTATCTGAAGGTCCTTAGTTTTTGGTAACAGGGTTGTTCTCCTTCCTCTTTCGCTCCCGACTTCTTTACCGGCTGTGACTCCGCTATGATTTTTCTGTATTTTCTTTTTTTTCCCCCTCCTCCTCCCCGTCTATTGTTCATTTCCGTTAGCTGTTCCATAGTCTTCGTCTTGTGTTCGCTCTGCTATCCACCTTTCTTTTGGTGGCCATGAGCGGTCATACTTTGAAACTAAAAAAAAAAAATTATATATATATATATATAATAATTTAGAATGGTCCCCTGAGTAACTTTTGTTACACAGACCGTGCATGCAACAAGAAACTTTTCTGATAAAATTAAATCCACTACAGTCCGAATAAGTAATGGTAAATGACAAACGCTGTACAGTAGTTTTTTCTTTTTCATGATGTTAGCCCGACGTGGGTAACGGGTCACTTGCAAAGAAGCCCCAAAAAATAGCTTCACTCACCAGCTCTCTGTCAAACAGATAGGATTCAGCTTTGGGACCGGATCTAGGATTTAAAACAGCCTAGCCCCACTATAATGGATTTAATTTTCCCAGAAGAGTTCCTTGTTCCATGCACGGTCTGTGTGTAACAAAAGTTTCTCAGAGGACCATTCTAAGTTATATATATATATACACACACACACACACCCAAACGCCTCTCCCACCGCAGTGAAGAACTCGGTAATTTTAGGCTGTACACCACCTAGCTTGGCAAGGTGGTACACGTTGTACACATGCTGCAGCATACCCAAGTTCTTGACACAGTGTTCGAAGTCGTGATCGTCATTGGTAATGATGTCCGTCATCTTCTGTCGGGATAGGAGAGTTGATCTTTTCGTAATTTTTTGGGGGGAATCCGGATGATCAGGGGGGGTTGGCGCTCTTTGTTAAACCCAGTTAATCGAAACCCTACTGTATATCATTTGTCTGGAAAAGTTGGAACAGAGGGGAAATTTAAAAATGAGTTTTCAGTAAACACCGTGTGTTAGTTGGAGTATGAGTTTTCCCTCTACATAGACCCTTTGTGAAAACGTGTATGTTTTTTAAAGTTAGATATTAGGTTAAAGGTTTTAAAGGAATTAATTTTTGCTTTTTAATATAAGAAATATTACGAAGGTGTACATTTTCATCTGACGATTAAAATTGGATTTGTTAACATAGTCTTTGTGACCATTTTTAGGTCCATATTCATGAAATTAATTTGCGTTCCTCTTAGCAGAGATCGAATATTTTGAGGCGAATTTTGATTGTTTTGACTTCTTGATTCGATACAGACGATGACGAAGATGCGCCGAGACGTAAAAAAGGCCCCAGAAATGTTAAATACACAGATTATGAAGACTCTTGTATCATCAAATTTATTACTTGTAACAAGCGATACAGTGAGGTAACAGAGAGAACATTATTTTCTAGTCTTTTCTTACCAATGAACGTCTAATGGAAAATTTGTTTTGCATTTAATGACTTCCCTCCCTCAGTAACAAGTTTTTTTTTTCCTCTCAAGATTAAAGGCAAGTCGATGTGGGTATCGATGTCGAGGAGTCAAGGTTTAAGGAGAAGAACTTGGGAAAGTTTGAAGAATCGATTCCTCCAAAATATCGTCCCCAAACTATATATTTTCGAGCTGACACAAAACCAGAGAGAAAATTTTGAAGTCGCATTAAAAAGTAAGATTTGTAGAGTCGAGTCGAGTGAATGTCTTAAAAAAATAGTGATGCAGAAAGGTGTAGGCAATTTTTTAGTGCTTTTATTTCCTAAGAAAAAGCGGGTATTCACTAATAGAAATGAAAATCACAGTCGCCTTACGTGTAAAATTAGAAAAGCGTCGCGTGCCGTTTGAAGGAGTTGGGTAACAATACAATGAATAACGGCATTTCCTTAGGCAATTGAGAGGATTCGAGCCTCGCTTCTGGCTCAGCAGAGTTTCGTATAAGAATAAGGAAAAGCGGCATCAGTGACACAGGGTGTATCGGAAGTCCGTTTTCATGAGTATTTTGTATTTAGAGATTAGATAATGGACGATATGGGTGACTATACAGATCGAGAGAAGGTGGCAGTTGTTTTGCTACGTGTTACTGGTAGAAGCCAGAGGGAGGCATGTCATTTACTCTATGAACGACATCCTGATTCACTGACTTGGCAGTGACGTATAAGGGTGTCGTTCATAGAATAAGTGACGTACCTCCCTCTGGCTTCTACCAGCAAAATGTAGCAAAACAATTGCTACCTAATCTTCATCTGTATAGTTCCCATATTGTCCATTATCTAAAATAAAAAATTTTAACACAAAATAGTCGTGAGAATGGGTGAAATCAAAGGCCTTTCGTCTCATCATTCCTGAAGACTTCAAATTAGCTAACGTCACGCCTATTTTTAAAAAAGGCGACCGCGCGGTAGCTAGCAATTATAGGCCCATTAGCTTAACGTCAATTGTCGGTAAACTTTTGGAATCCGTAGTTAGGGATCGTATCATCGATCACTTAGAAAGTAGAGATTTGATTAATAGTAGTCAGCATGGGTTTCGACGCCATAGGTCTTGTTTAACTAATTTGTTAGAATTTTATAACGAAATAGTGCGCGAATACGATAGGCATAGGCAGCTGACGTTATTTATTTAGATTTTAAAAAGGCGTTCGATACAGTTCCGCATAGGAGACTAATTGCGAAGGTTAAAGCGCACGGTATACGCGGTCAGGTAGCTAACTGGTTAGAAGAATGGCTTCGTGCTAGGAGCAGAGGGTCGTAGTTAATGGTAGTGAATCGGGGTGGTTAGATGTAGGTAGCGGTGTCCCACAGGGTTCAGTGTTAGGCCCATTGCTATTCGTAATTTACATTAACGACATAGATGTAGGATTGACTAGTAACGTGTCAAAATTCGCGGACGATACTAAAATAGGCGGTAAGGTTGTTAACGAGGACGATAGAAATAGGATCCAAGACGATGTAGATAGGATTATGGAGTGGAAGGATAAGTGGCAGATGCAATTTAATGTAGATAAATGTAAAGTTTTGCATATAGGTTCTCGCAACAATAATTACGCGTACACGATGGATGATAGGGAGTTAGCGAGCGTTGACGAGGAAGTAGATTTAGGCGTACGCGTACTAAGATTTAAAGGTTAGGAACCAGTGCCTGGAGTCTTGCGCAAAAGCTAATAGGATGTTAGGCTTCATAGCGCGTAATTTCGAATTTAAATCGAAGGATATTATATTGCCCCTTTACAAGTCCCTAGTCAGGCCTCATTTAGAATATGCCGTTCAGTTTTGGTGCCCGTACTTGCGTGAGGATATTGATAGGTTAGAAAGGGTTCAGCGTCGTGCCACGAAACTTATTCCGTCATTGCGCAATAAGCCTTATGAAGATAGGATTAAAGAGTTAGACCTGTATTCACTCGAAACTAGAAGATTAAGGGGGGAGCTTATTGAAGTTTTCAAAATCGTTAATAACATCGATAACGTAAATTTTGACAAATTGTTCACTTTCGATAATAGTAATACTCGCAATAACGGATTTAAGTTGCGTGGCAGACGTTTCATTACTAATATCGCTAAAAACTTCTTTACGTTTAAAGTAATTGATAAATGGAATAATCTTCCCGCGTCAGTCGTTCATTCTACCAGCGTTAATATGTTTAAGAACCGTCTTGACAGACATTTTAAAAGTATTAACGTTGTTTAAAATTAAAAAAGAAAGTTACAACAGGAGCTCTGGTGGTGGTGCTCGAGGATGAGTCTGTTGACGATGAATGCCAGCTTGTGACATGCCAGCGTGTGATGCCAGCAATAAAAAAAAAAAAAAAAAAAAATTAGACTAACACGAACGTAGATGTAGCTCGTAGCATAAACTAACCCACTTTTTGTTTAACTGTACCTACTTTTTTTTTTTTTTTTTTTCCTTATCTTTCTTTGCATGTCTGTAACTCTTTACTTGCATGTTTGTAGTTTGCATGGTATGACAGTGAGTTAAGACTGTGTTTGCATGGTTTGTAAGCGTTATTTTACTTCTTTTCATCTTTCACCCCTCTCCTATTTCTCCGACTATTTTTCTGACTTGTCGGCAGTGGCCGGCGGATGATGATGGTGAGACTTTTTTCTCTTTTTCTGAATGAATGTTAACCCACGATGATAGGTGTTGCTCCTTACTTACCCCTTATTCTCTCTCTTCTCTTAACCCCCTACTCTTTCCTTTCTCTCGGGCTAGCCTTAGAGTGGATCTTAGGGTCTTTGTTAGCCTTAGCTTCTGTAGATCTGTAGATCATCATCATCGTCATCGCAGCAGACTCTGTACTGAACGGACGCATTTCCTGAGCTCTCTGATTTGCATCTACTTTTTATATTGCTGAGAATTTTACTTTTGGAAGTTTTGAATTTTATATACTTGCGTTTAAATTTACGTTGTTATAGTTAAGTAATTGATATTAGTGGTTTTTAGCGATTTAGAAGTTTTCATAGCGTGCCGGCTTAATTTAACTTATACTGTGACGGTTTAAATTTTTAACTGCGCGATGCCGTCGCAGAAAGCGTCGTGTGTTAGGTGTAGGGTAACCGGTGGTATTCGGAATTTAAGGATTATAACGGCGGTCCTATGGCGATTACCGATAGATCAGTTTGTTTCTTTTGCGAGTTCATGGAGGAAATTAGTTGACATAAAACGCAGTGTACGTGAGGTAGCGGAAGACTTGCAACGCTTGATGAGGGCAGGGTAGGGCTACGGTTGACGGAAGCCGAACCAATACTAACGTTGAAGACGTTAGTAATTTGAAGGGTGAGGTGCGTAACTAGTTTCTAGTTTAGGTAGCTTGTCGGGAAGGTTAGATAGAGTTGAGGAAGAGGTTAAGGTTAGTCCGAGAGTAGTAGATAGCGAGGGATTTAGGAGGTTAAGGGTGGAGCTAGGCCGCGTACGTTAGGTGATAGGAATCCCCCCCCTATCGAGGTTTCGAACCCTTTCGCCCATTTGGAAAGGGACGTGAATGAGGGGGAAACTATTTTAATTGGGGACTCTTTAGTGCGCCACATGGACAAAGAGTTCGTTAAACGGCATCCAACCAAGAGGAGGAGGGTCTGTCTCCCAGGGGCCAGGGTTGACAGAGTTAGAGACGAAGTGGATAGGATTGACGTTGCCTCCCGTCACTCAATGTTGGTGACGATGGTAGGAGGCAACGACTCGTATAGGCCCGATACGAGAGTGCCTGACCTTTTGGAGAGATATAGGGGGTTAATTAGGTCCCTGAAGGCGAGGTCAGATAGGTCTTTAGTTCTAGGTATTACCCCTAGGCACGGGTTGGGTCTTAGATTACGTCAAAAACAATATTTTTGAATAACAAATTAGAAGAGATTTGTGCTGAGGAAAATGTACCCTTCGTAAAGCTGTGGTCCGAATTCAGTGATCCTAGCCTTTTTATAAAAGATGGGGTGCATTTTAATGAAATAGGTAATGCTAGGCTAGGTAGGTTAATAGACGAAAACGTGCGAAAGCTGTATAGGTCGAAGCCTTCTTTAAACGTTGTGGGTCCGGGAACGCGGGCCCGACGTGAAAATAGTTTAAAACGCGGCCCGTGGTAAAAAATAACTTAAACGTCTTTTATTGTAACGCGCGTAGTATTAGAAATAAATTAAATGAATTTAAGGCGATAATTTATTCCGGCAACTACGATATAGTTGCTATCACTGAAACTTGGTTAAATACCGTGACTCGGGACTTGTTGGGGGAACTTGATATACCGGGTTTTAAACTCTTTACTAATGATAGGTTACATAGGTTTGGTGGCGGCGTTTTGCTGTACATTCGTAATTCCCTTAGGGCTATCGAGGTTAAGTTAGATTTTCCGGCAGCAATTAATGCGATATGTGTTGAAGTTAGGGCGCGTAGTATTAGTTTTAATTTTGTTGTTGTTTATGATGTTTAGACCTTCAACATACGATACAGATACTAGATTTTACTCACTTCTTGGTAATTTTATTGACAATCGGAATAGTATAATTGTCGGAGACTTTAACTGCCCTAATGTTAATTACGAGAATTTTACTGGTAATGAGGAGGGTTTGAGATTGTTGAGTTTATGGACGATAACTTTTTACGACAGATAGTTACCGAACCAACGCGCGGTGATAATATTTAGATTTGGTGATGACGAACGGCGAGAATATAGTCGAAGGTTTAGAAGTAGGCGAGAGTTTAGGATGTAGTGATCATCAAATTCTTAGGTTTAAGTTATTGATAGAAAACACTCAGGATAGTAACGTATAGAAGTCCCTGATTTTCGTAGGGCTAATTTTGATAGTTTTGCGGATAGGATGAGAGTAGTGGACTGGGATAACTTATTTATGGGTAATGACACAAATTTGCGTTGGGTGGCGTTTAAAGAAAGTTTTAGGAATATTGAAAGGGAGTTTATTCCTCGTAGGCCCAAGCGCGCTAGAAATCGTGGTAGGCCGAAGTGGTGGACTAGGGAAATAGGCGAGTTTATAATAGAGCGTATAGACTTAGTAAGCGCAATGGCACGGCAGCTAACTTTAATAGATATATCGAGCTTAGACGTCAGGTTAAAAGATCAGTTAGGAATGCTAAGCGTAATTTAGAGATACTTATAGCTGCGGATAGTAAACATAATCCAAAAAAGTTTTTTGAATACGTAATAATCGTAAGCCGGTAAAAGATAACATAGGCCCTCTAGTGGATGTTAATGGCGCTTTGGCTTCTGACGCTCAGGCGATGGCGGGTATTTTCAATAACTTTTTTGCGACAGTTTTTACCGTAGAAGACGTAAATAATGTCCCCGACGTGGACGATATCGTTCCATTTAGTAGCGAGACTATTTTGGATGAAATAACTGTTTACGAGGCTGAGATTGCGCATTATATCGATAGGCTAAAAGTTAGCAAGGCTCCAGGCCCTGACGCTTTTTATCCCAGACATTTGAAAGATTTGAAAGACGTTATCGTAGGCCCCTTAACGAAGATTTTTAATCAGTCACTCGAAACGGGGATTATTCCTGAAGACTTCAAATTAGCTAACGTCACGCCTATTTTTAAAAAAGGCGACCGCGCGGTAGCTAGCAATTATAGGCCCATTAGCTTAACGTCAATTGTCGGTAAACTTTTGGAATCCGTAGTTAGGGATCGTTATCGATCACTTAGAAAGTAGAGATTTGATTAATAGTAGTCAGCATGGGTTTCGACGCCATAGGTCTTGTTTAACTAATTTGTTAGAATTTTATAACGAAATAGTGCGCGAATACGATAGGCATAGGCAGCTGACGTTATTTATTTAGATTTTAAAAAGGCGTTCGATACAGTTCCGCATAGGAGACTAATTGCGAAGGTTAAAGCGCACGGTATACGCGGTCAGGTAGCTAACTGGTTAGAAGAATGGCTTCGTGCTAGGAGCAGAGGGTCGTAGTTAATGGTAGTGAATCGGGGTGGTTAGATGTAGGTAGCGGTGTCCCACAGGGTTCAGTGTTAGGCCCATTGCTATTCGTAATTTACATTAACGACATAGATGTAGGATTGACTAGTAACGTGTCAAAATTCGCGGACGATACTAAAATAGGCGGTAAGGTTGTTAACGAGGACGATAGAAATAGGATCCAAGACGATGTAAATAGGATTATGGAGTGGACGGATAAGTGGCAGATGCAATTTAACGTAGACAAATGTAAAGTTTTGCATATAGGTTCTCGCAACAATAATTACGCGTACACGATGGATGATAGGAGTTAGCGAGCGTTGACGAGGAAGTAGATTTAGGCGTACGCGTATCTAAGGATTTAAAGGTTAGGAACCAGTGCCTGGAGTCTTGCGCAAAAGCTAATAGGATGTTAGGCTTCATAGCGCGTAATTTCGAATTTAAATCGAAGGATATTATATTGCCCCTTTACAAGTCCCTAGTCAGGCCTCATTTAGAATATGCGTTCAGTTTTGGTGCCCGTACTTGCGTGAGGATATTGATAGGTTAGAAAGGGTTCAGCGTCGTGCCACGAAACTTATTCCGTCATTGCGCAATAAGCCTTATGAAGATAGGATTAAAGAGTTAGACTGTATTCACTCGAAACTAGGAGATTAAGGGGGGAGCTTATTGAAGTTTTCAAAATCGTTAATAACATCGATAACGTAAATTTTGACAAATTGTTCACTTTCGATAATAGTAATACTCGCAATAACGGATTTAAGTTGCGTGGCAGACGTTTCATTACTAATATCGCTAAAAACTTCTTTACGTTTAAAGTAATTGATAAATGGAATAATCTTCCCGCGTCAGTCGTTCATTCTACCAGCGTTAATATGTTTAAGAACCGTCTTGACAGACATTTTAAAATATTAACGTTGTTTAAAATAAAAAAAAAGTTACAACAGGAGCTCTGGTGGTGGTGCTCGAGGATGAGTCTGTTGACGATGAATGCCAGCAATAAAATATTAAAAAAAAAAATTAGACTAACACGAACGTAGATGTAGCTCGTAGCGTAAACTAACCCACTTTTTGTTTAACTTACCTACTTTTTTTTTTTTTTTTTCTTACTCCTTACTTTGCATGTCTGTAACTCTCTCTACTTGCATGTTTGTAGTTTGCATGGTATGACAGTGAGTTAAGACTGTGTTTGCATGGTTTGTAAGCGTTCTTATTTTACTTCTTTTCATCTTTCACCCCTCTCCTATTCTCTCCGACTATTTTTCTGACTTGTCGGCAGTGGCCGGCGGATGATGATGGTGATCTTTTTTCTCTTTTTCTGAATGAATGTTAACCCACGAGTGATAGGTGTTGCTCCTTACTTAACCCCTTATCTCTTCTCTTCTCTTAACCCTCTAACCCCTACTCTTTCCTTTCTCTCGGGCTAACCTTAGAGTGGATCTTAGGGTCTTTGTTAGCCTTAGCTTCTGTAGATCTGTAGATCTCACGGACGCATTTCCTGAGCTCTCTGATATTGCATCTACTTTTGCATATTGCTAAGAATTTTACTTTTGGAAAGTTTTGAATTTTATATACTTGCGTTTATATTCACATTGTTATAGTTAAGTAATTGAATATTAGTGGTTTTTAGCGATTTAGAAGTTTTCATAGCGTGCCGGCTTAATTTAACTTAACTTGTGACGGTTATAAACTAATTTTTAACTGCGCGATGCCGTCGCAGAAAGCGTCGTGTGTTAGGTGTAGGGTAAACCGGTGGTATTCGGAATTTAAAGATTATAACGGCGGTCCTATGGCGATTACCGAGAGATCAGTTTGTTTCTTTTGCGAGTTAATGGAGGAAATAGTTGACATAAAACGCAGTGTACGTGAGGTAACGGAAAGACTTGCAACGCTTGATGAGGGCAGGGGTAGGGCTACGGTTGACGAAAGCCGAACCAATACTAACGTTGAAGACGTTAGTAATTTGAAGGGTGAGGTGCGTAACCTAGTTTCTAGTTTAGGTAGCTTGTCGGGAAGGTTGGATAGAGTTGAGGAAGGGGTTAAGGTTGGTCCGAGTAGTAGATGGGGAGGGATTTAGAGAAGTTAAGGGTGGAGCTAGGCCGCGTACGTTAGGTGATAGGAATCCCCCCCTATCGAGGTTTCGAACCCTTTCGCCCATTTGGAAAGGGACGTGAATGAGGGGGAAACTATTTTAATTGGGGACTCTTTAGTGCGCCACATGGACAAAGAGTTCGTTGAACGGCATCCAACCAAGAGGAGGAGGGTCTGTCTCCCAGGGGCCAGGGTTGACAGAGTTAGAGACGAAGTGGATAGGATTGACGTTGCCTCCCGTCACTCGATGTTGGTGACGATGGTAGGAGGCAACGACTCGTATAGGCCCGATACGAGAGTGCCTGACCTTTTGGAGAGATATAGGGGGTTAATTAGGTCCCTGAAGGCGAGGTCAGATAGGTCTTTAGTTCTAGGTATTACCCCTAGGCACGGTTGGGTCTTAGGATTACGTCAAAAACAATATTTTTGAATAATAAATTAGAAGAGATTTGTGCTGAGGAAAATGTACCCTTCGTAAAGCTGTGGTCCGAATTCAGTGATCCTAGCCTTTTTATAAAAGATGGGGTGCATTTTAATGAAATAGGTAATGCTAGGCTAGGTAGGTTAAAGACGAAAACGTACGAAAGCTGTATAGGTCGAAGCCTTCTTTAAACGTTGTGGGTCCGGGGAACGCGGGCCCGACGTGAAAAATAGTTTAAAACGCGGCCCGTGGTAAAAAATAACTTAAACGTCTTTTATTGTAACGCGCGTAGTATTAGAAATAAATTAAACGAATTTAAGGCGATAATTTATTCCGGCAACTACGATATAGTTGCTATCACTGAAACGTGGTTAAATACCGTGACTCGGGACTTGTTGGGGGAACTTGATATACCGGGTTTTAAACTCTTTACTAATGATAGGTTACATAGGTTTGGTGGCGGCGTTTTGCTGTACATTCGTAATTCCCTTAGGGCTATCGAGGTTAAGTTAGATTTTCCGGCAGCAATTAATGCGATATGCGTTGAAGTTAGGGCGCGTAGTATTAGTTTTAATTTTGTTGTTGTTTATAGACCTCCCGTTCAACCCCTCGATACGATACTAGATTTTACTCACTTCTTGGTAACTTTATTGACAATCGGAATAGTATAATTGTCGGAGACTTTAACTGCCCTAATGTTAATTACGAGACTTTTACTGGTAATGAGGAGGGTTTGAGATTGATTGAGTTCATGGAGATAATTTTTTACGACAGATGGTTACCGAACCAACGCGCGGTGACAATATTTTAGATTTGGTGATGACGAACGGCGAAATATAGTCGAAGGTTTAGAAGTAGGCGAGAGTTTAGGATGTAGTGATCATCAAATTCTTAGGTTTAAGTTATTGATAGAAAACACTAAGGATAGTAACGTAATAGAAGTCCCTGATTTTCGTAGGGCTAATTTTGATAGTTTTGCGGATAGGATGAGAGTAGTGGACTGCGATAACTTATTTATGGGTAATGACACAAATTTGCATTGGGAGGCGTTTAAAGAAAGTTTAATGAATATTGAAAGGGAGTTTATTCCTCGTAGGCCCAAGCGCGCTAGAAATCATGGTAGGCCCAAGTGGTGGACTAGGGAAATAGGCGAGTTCATAAACGAGCGTAACAGAGCGTATAGACTTAATAAGCGCAATGGCACGGCAGCTAACTTTAATAGATATATCGAGCTTAGACGTCAGGTTAAAAGATCAGTTAGGAATGCTAAGCGTAATTTAGAGATACTTATAGCTGCGGATAGTAAACATAATCCAAAAAAGTTTTTTGAATACGTCAATAATCGTAAGCCGATAAAAGATAACATAGGCCCTCTAGTGGATGTTAACGGCGCTTTGGCTTCTGACGCTCAGGCTGGCGGCTATTTTCAATAACTTTTTTGCGACAGTTTTTATCGTAGAAGACGTAAATAATGTCCCCGACGTGGACGATATTGTTCCATTTAGTAGCGAGACTATTTTGGATGAAATAACTGTTTACGAGGGTGAGATTGCGCATTATATCGATATGCTAAAAGTTAGTAAGGCTCCAGGCCCTGATGTTTTTTATCCCAGGCATTTGAAAGACGTTATCGTAGGCCCCTTAACGAAGATTTTTAATCAGTTACTGGAAACGGAGATTATTCCTGAAGACTTCAAATTAGCTAACGTCACGCCCATTTTTTTTAAAATGGCGACCGCACAGTAGCTAGCAATTATAGGCCCATTAGCTTAACGTCAATTGTCGGTAAACTCTTGGAATCCATAGTTAGGGATCATATCATCGATCACTTAGAAAGTAGAGATTTGATTAATAGTAGTCAGCATGGGTTTCGACGCCATAGATCTTGTTTAACTAATTTGTTAGAATTTTATGACGAAATAGTGCGCGAATACGATAGGCATAGAGCGGCTGACGTTATTTATTTAGATTTTAAAAAGGCGTTCGATACAGTTCCGCATAGGAGATTAATTGCGAAGGTTAAAGCGCACGGTATACGAAGTCAGGTAGCTAACTGGTTAGAGGAATGGCTTCGTGCTAGGAGACTGAGGGTCGTTGTTAATGGTAGTGAATCGGGGTGGTTGGATGTAGGTAGCGGTGTCCCACAGGGTTCAGTGTTAGGCCCATTGCTATTTGTAATTTACATTAACGACATAGATGTAGGATTGACTAGTAACGTGTCAAAATTCGCGGACGATACTAAAATAGGCGGTAAGGTTGTTAACGAGGACGATAGAAATAGGATCCAAGACGATGTAAATAGGATTATGGAGTGGACGGATAAGTGGCAGATGCAATTTAACGTAGACAAGTGTAAAGTTTTGCATGTAGGTTTTCGTAACAATAATTACACGTACACGATGGATGATAGAGAGTTAGCGAGCGTTGACGAGGAAGTAGATTTAGGCGTACCCGTATCTAAGGATTTAAAGGTTAGGAACCAGTGCCTGGAGCCTGGAGTCTTGCGCAAAAGCTAATAGGATGTTAAGCTTCATAGCGCGTAATTTCGAATTTAAATCGAAGGATATTATATTGCCCCTTTACAAG
Source organism: Bathynomus jamesi (assembly GCA_023014485.1). Lineage (NCBI taxonomy): Eukaryota > Metazoa > Arthropoda > Malacostraca > Isopoda > Cirolanidae > Bathynomus > Bathynomus jamesi. Next base: position 145,465 of record JAJOZX010004028.1, on the reverse strand, counting down.
TCCCTAGTCAGGGCTCATTTAGAATATGCCGTTCAGTTTTGGTGCCCGTATTTGAGCGAGGATATTGATAGGTTAGAAAGGGTTCAGCGTCGTGCCACGAAACTAATTCCGTCATTGTGCAACAAGCCTTGTGAAGATAGGATAAAAGAGTTAGACTTGCATTCACTCGAAACTAGGAGATTAAGAGGGAAGCTTATTGAAGTTTTCAAAATCGTTAATAACATCGATAACGTAAATTTTGACAAACTGTTCACTTTCGATAATAGCAATACTCGTAATAACGGATTTAAGTTGCGTGGCAGACGTTTCATCACTAATATCGCTAAAAACTTCTTTACGTTTAAAGTAATTGATAAATGGAATAATCTTCCCGCGCCAGTCGTGAACTCTACCAGCGTTAATATGTTTAAGAACCGTTTAGATAGGCATTTTAAAAATATTAACGTTGTTTAAAATAAAAAAAAAACAATTAGCAACAGGAGCTCTGGTGGTGGTGGTCGAGGATGAGTCGGTTGCGATAATGCCAGTTTGTGATATGGCAGCATGTGATATACCAGCAAAAAATTAATAAAAAAAAATTAAGACACACGAACGTAGATGTAGCTCGTAGCGTAAAAAAACACTTTTTGTTTAACTTTACCTACTTTTTTCTTTTTCTTATCCTTATCCTCTCCTTACTTGCATGTCTGTAGTTTGCATGGTATGACAGAGTTAAGACTGTGACTGCATGGTTTGTAAGCGTTCTTATTTTACTTCTTTATCTCTCACCCCTTTCCTATTCTCTTCGACTATTTTTCCTCCTTGTCGGCAGTGGCCGGCGGATGATGATGGTGAGTCTTTTTTCTTCTTTTTCTGAATGAATGTTAACCCACGAGTGATAGGTGTTGCTACTTACTTAACCCCTTATTCTCTTCTCTTAAACCCCCTACTCTTTCTTTCTCTCAGGCTAACCTTAGAGTGGATCTTAGGGTCTTTGTTAGCCTTAGCTTCTGTAGATCTTTACACTTAATAGAAGAGAGACTAATTTAAACTGAACATCTGATTTACTTTTTTCTTTTCCAGTTTAGGTTACCCGAAGGTATTTTATTATTAATTCTCGTAACAGTGCAAAGAAAAAGTTCTCCGCCATTAAACAGAATACTAAAAACATACTGACTTTACCCTTCGATTGCAAAACATTAAGAACCAATCTTCCCAAAAATATTAGCATAGTCTCCAGAGTGTCTTGCAACACGAAGAATCTTTTTCGAAAAACTAAATTTCAAGGACATCACTAATAACACTGGAGTTTATAAAATAGAAAGTGATTGTAATAGGTTTTAACGTTAGCCTTATAAGGCTAACTAACGCTAACTAACGAAGGCTGGGGGGCCTGATCTTCAGGTGATCCAAGTAATGATTTTAGAAAGAAAATATAGTCTAAGTCTAAGAAATAGTGACAGTTCATGATTCTTATTTTAATGGAGTTCCGAAAATATTTCAGGAAATAACCACGTAGATGTAGGATTGACTAGTAACGTGTCAAAATTTGCTGACGAAACTAAAATAGGCGGTAAAGTTCTTAACGTGGACGATAGAAATAGGCTCCAAGATGATGTAAAGAGGATTTATGGAGTGGACGGATAAGTGGCAGATGCAATTTAACGGAGACAAATGTAAAGTTTTGCATATAGGTTCTCGTAACAACAATTACACGTACACGATGGATGATAGACAGTTAGCGAGCGTTGACGAGGAAGTAGATTTAGGCGTACGCGTATTTAAGGATATAAAAGTTAGGAACCAGTGCCTGGAGTCTTACGCAAAAGCTAATAGAATGTTAGGCTTCATAGCGCGTAATTTTGAATTTAAATCGAAGAATATTATATTGCCCCTTTACAAGTCCCTAGTTAGGCTTCACTTTGAATATTCAATTTTGGTGCTCATATTTGCCTGGGGATATTGATAGGTTGGAAAGGGTTCAGCGACGTGCCACGAAACTAATTCTGTCACTAAGCACCAAGTCTTACGAAGATAGGATTAAAGAGTTAGACTTGCATTCACTCGAAACTCCGAGATTAAGGGGGGAGCTTATTGAAGTTTTCAAAATCGTTAATAAAATCGATAACGTAAATTTTTACATTCATTTTCAGTAATAGCAATACTCTTAATAACGGGTTTAAATTACGTGGTAGACGTTTCATTACTAACATCGCTAAAAACTTTACGTTTAAAGTAATTGATAAATGGAATAATGTCCCCGCGCCCGTCGTGAACTCTATCAGCGTTAATATGTTTAAAAACCGTTTCGATAGGCATTTTAAAATATTGATGTTTAAAATAATAAAACAATTAGCAACAGGAGCTCTCGGGTAATGGTTGAGGCTTGAGTCTGTTGACGATTAATGCCAGCTTGTGACATGCCAGCAACAAAATTATATTAAAAAAAATAATAAAATAAAATATTAGACTTACACGAACTTGGATGTAGCTCGTAGCGCAAACTAACCCACTTTTTTTTTTCTTATTCTCTCTCTACTTGTATGTCTGTAGTTTGCATGGTATAACAGTGTTTGAGTTAAGACTGTGTTTGCATGGTTTGTAAACGTTCTTATTTTACTTCTTTTCACCCCTTTCCTATTCTCTTCGACTATTTTTCCGACTTGTCGGCAGTGACCGGCGGGATGATGATGGTGGTGAGTCTCTCTCTTTTTCTGAGTGAATGTTAACCCACGAATGATAGGTTTTGCTACTTACTTAACACCCTACTCTCTCCTTTCTCTCGGGCTATCCTTAGAGTGGATCTTAGGGTTTTTGTTAGCCTTAGTTTCTGTAGATGTGTATCAATTATTTTTTCGTGCTTATAAGCTGGTGGAATTATCGAAAACCAACGAACTTGGTGAGCGATCGAATGTTGACTTGATTTGACCAGTAAACTTATTTCGAGACATTCGATTGCTAGAAATTGTTTGGTCCTGAAGCATTTGATCACAAGAGCTAATCATTATTTTCTCCTTCCATTTCAGGTACTAGTAGGACAACTACTACGTTCAATAAGCCTCCTCCGCACAGGAGAGTCACTGAAGTACATTTTACCCACAAAGAAATGGATGAAGATGAATGTCAAAATAACGCCAGCAATAGGTCGAAGCCTGCCAAAGTCCAAGATTTGTCAGATGATAATCGTTCTGTCAATGTAAATGGAAAGGTAGAAGTACCAACGGAAGAAGTTGTTCCTTTAGCAAAGGAAGGTGCCGTTAAAGAAACTAGTTTTATTGAAGATGAAAATGAATCTAAAAATAATGAAGAATTACCAAGTAAAGGTGTGAAGCAAAGTCCTGTTAACCCATTTAAACTTAAGAGGAAACTCTTTGATCAATTTCACTGCGGCGATCCGTTGTTCGAGAAAACCCCGTTAGAAAATGCTCATTCAAACTGCGGAAGACGACGACGACGACCTTCCCAAAATAAATCGAATCAAGTTGGGAACAAAATCGAAGACGATTCGCATCAGCGTAAGAGGAAATCTCCTCGGACGCCAACGAAAAGCACAACGGAAAAGGAATCAGTCCTGGCGCATTCGTCGTCCAAAAGAATCAGAAAAGCAGAACTGAATTCTGTAGATGAATTAATTTCCCCGTCCGGGAAACGAAATATACCATCGGAAATAAGTGTTCGGTCACCGGAAACGGTCGTAAATATCAGGTCTTCATCGAAACGTATCACAAGGTCGGCTACTGTTCTCAGCACAAAGCGAAAGAGAAGAAAAATAAAACGAAATTTGGTATTTTAAAAATATCTCCCAGATTTTTTTAAAGCAAGTTTTAATTTCTTTCAGTAAGAATTTTTTTTTTTTTCCGCCGCTAAGGCGCCACTGTTGAGTACTGAGAAGCCAACAAAATGTGTACAGTAAGTTAATTTTGATTGATCCCTGTAAGAGTCTCCGTTTCAGTGAGAAACTTTAGAAGTCCACCCGAGACAACATTAATTATAATTATTTTCTTAATACCGTTTTATCTCTTAAATTTCATTTAAATGCTTCACTTATTTCTCTAATGTAGGTAGTGGTCTTACTGAATAACTTGTTTAAAATATTTTTAAATCTTTATACATTATTTTTTTTTTTAAATTATTATTAAGAATGGAAAGCGATAGACTGATTTGGATTATGAAAAACAAGTATTTTTATTATTAAATATATACTTCAAAGCAATACTTTATTTACTCGCCTACAATTTACATATAACCCTTACCGTAATGGAAATTAATTGCTTGGAATGTATTAATCAACATATGTACAATGATAAAAGCACCAGGAGTGACGTAATTCAAACTACAACCTACATCAATGTGTAAACTGTCCTCTCACATGTCTGGAAGCGCGGTGGTTGTCAAGGAATTGTCCTTCCATTCATCGAAAGAGCCATCCTGAAATCACATTATTTTTCTAGAATATTTATTACTACCCAATTTGGAGACGAATATTTTCTAAGTTATTAAAACTAACTAAACCTCTGAGCACGTTACACTCGGAAGCATCATAAGCCAAACGAGCAGATGAATAAATGAAGACACTTCCTATTCAGCTAAGAAATAACCAGCCATTGTTTTATTCAACGGATGCCTTTGTGCCAAAATGTTAGGCACGTTTTGACACGTGAAACTTTCTTTTGCGCTAATTCTTTTCGGCTCTAGTACAGTATAAATCTGCTGCACTACTTAAACCAAAAAGTCTGTACCTAAATATTAATTCACATTATTACCATAAACACTCACCCAAATATCCATGATGGCTAAAATCGTAGTATTATGCAAAGTAGGTCCTACCAATGGATTCATTTGGTGGAGGTAGCACAAGATCCAGCTAAAGAAAAATGTAATAATAATGTTTTATTAATTATAAGCAGCGAGAACTTAATATTCTCAATAGTTAAACGTTTCCAACTGAAAAACTACCAGCATGTACCCTTTCCCAAAATTTTCCATTGTTCACATTATTCCTGTTGGAATATACGAGGCCCTCCAAGGAAGTGGTGGTTAAGCGCCGAAAGTAAAAACCGCCGTAACTTCTGAAAATGTTTCAACGAAATATTTTCAAGTTAAAAAGTTATAGCACTCAAATTAGTACAACTTTAAATAAGTTTTCTGGCGTTTTTTTTTACTTTTGACGCTTAGCCACTTCTCCCTAGGAGAGCCTCATATGTAATATTAAAAAGTATGTACCTCTTTAAAGACCTATCCATCTATCGACAGGGCTACGTTGTGGCTAGTGTCGTAACACAGACTCCCGTCGATCAGCGAAGTTAAGCGGCATTGGGCTTGGAGATTCGTTGGAGGGGGGACCGTCCAGTGTCCAGATTATGTAGTGACACCCCCGCCCAATGGTTCAAATCGCACGTAAAGCTGTAGTTTTCCTTCATGTGCCGCGGAGGAGAAAATAAACGACCCTATCATTCTATTTATATTCATACCGAAATATTAAATAAAGGATTCTAACAAAATGTCGTGACTGATGGTAACCCGACGAGATGTTTTGCTTACTACCTTGTTTGTTTGTGTCTGCGTCTCTCTCTCACACACGAGTTAGGCCCCATTTACTAAAAAATATTTGCATTTTGGTGCCTGGTTTTTGACCTACTTTGTATGTATATTTTTCATTTCTTGCTTCCCTTATTATAGAGGAACTTATAAGAGTTAAATCCACGCAATAAAGAAAAGAAATATTGGTACTGTTTAAGAAACATTTCCAGCATCATAATAAATTTTACCTTTATAAAGTCTGTATAAAGTAACAGGGTTAGGATCACGATATTTTATGAATGAAAAATTAAGTGCAGTAATACTATAGATATAGGGTCCCATATGAGCGAAAACAAAGACGAGTCGAGTCGAGCATTAATTTCCAAATTCACACACAGTCATTTTCTATCGAGTCATCACTGGCAGCCTAATACTGACGAAACCTTTCAAAAATTCAAGCATGGAATATTTGTATATAAATACTTTCCATTAAAAACTGATCACACCTGTCACGAGAGAGTGGAAAGTAATTCGAACAATGAAATATTATAACTTATTTACGGAAGGGTTTATAAAACTATTTTTTTATTATTACATAAATCTTAGTTTTCGCAGTTCCCGTATACATTTGTTTTCATAGTATCTAATTACTTTATAATACCTCTTCAAAGAGTAGATAGAGTTGCTGGGTTTTCGATATGAACATACGGGACAGGCTTAGGTTGGACTGTGAAACTTTGGTTACCACTCAGTTTATCCATATTTTACGAGTCTACGTTTAAACACTTTCACTTCTTCACTTCAAAAGATGTCACTACTATCACCGTGTAGTTGTTTTCCTTACACCAGTAGTTAAAATTTAGTCATCTGGAGCTCATTTTTCACTGCGTCCCGTGTACGCTTGATATGAGACGCTGTGCGAACGGACCTATATCCATCGGATCGACAAAATCGTAACATGGACACACTAAAAAATGAACTTAGCCGATCAGATGTCGTAATCCTGGTTCGAACATATAAAATACGGGACACCCTGGCAACCCTGATAAGGTTGTTAAAACTTGAGGAAATCTTTATTCATGCTGACATTTCATTTGTTAATGATTGCGAGATAAAGATGATTACAAGTATTTTAAATATGTATAACATTTTAAACTTAATATACTGTAAGCATTTTAAAATTTATAGTTTACATATAGTATATTATCCAAAAGTCCATCTTCCAGTCCTCGTGAGGTAAACAAGACGTTTGAATTCTGATGTGATTGATCTTATACACCCAAGGACAGCCCCGTAGCCAGAACTTCCCGAGGGGGAGGGGGTTCGAAATTGTAGAAAGGTGGACCTTTTTGGTGTAACGAACTAGTCACTGCGGAGGGGGTTTAGAGTACTTTGTGAAGTTTAAAAATAAAAAAAAATGGAAAAAAAAATGAATGTTTATTTACTAAATGAGGTTATATATTATAATATCATAAGTTATAACTATGATTATGATTACAAAAGTGGACCTTTCCTGTTAAGGGGGGATAAGTTCGACTCCCGACCCCCCTCTGGATACGGGCCTGCGGGATATGATGACCACTGGGAATAAAGTACTAGTAGTAGTAGTAGTAGTAGTAGTACCAGGTATGATTATTGGCACCAATACATCGTTAAACCTCTTACTGCATCTACACTCGAGCACTTTGTATACTCGTGACTTGCCTGCCTCGATTCACTCAACTTTCATCTTCCAATGTATTTCTTCCTCTTTTGTCAATAAACACCAACTATTTAAATTCTTTCAGAACCTCTAATTTTCTTCACTCACCATTTCTTTTACTTTTTTTATGCAGGAAGGAGGGGCCAAGGGCAAACGGCCGCAAAAGTGCCCCTCCAGGGTTTTGGAAGTATCTAGAGACTGCGTTTGAAAGAATGGAGGTCATGACAGAGGGAAAGATGGATTGAGGAAAATTGTTCCAGAGTTGACCGGTTGAGTAGATGAAAGACTGGAAATACTGATTAACCCTCGCATTAGATAGTTGGATGAAAAAGTAAGGAGAAAGTGTAGAAAATGTGGTGCTGCATGCTCTCCTTAAAGGAGGAGGCATGCAGTTAGAGAGTTCAAAAGAGCAGTGTTCATTACAATAGCGATAGTAAAGAGAGAGCGAGGCAATATTGCGGCGAAGAGAGAGGGATTGAAGACAATCAGTAAGAGGCGGGGAACTGATAAGACAAAAAGCCTTTGATTCCACCCGGTCAAGTACGGCTGTGTCGGTTGAGCCATCCTATACATGAGAAGCATACTCCATACAGGGGCGGACAAGACCCCTGTACAGAGACAGCAACTGAGCGAGGGTGAAGAAACTGCGAAGCCGGTACAGCACACCTAACCTCTTGGAAGCTGTTTTGGAGTGTGTGTGTGTGATCTTTCCAGGAAAGATCACGAGAAAAGGAAATGCCAAGAATGTTAAGAGAAGAGGGATTAAGTTGTTGAAGGTAAGGGGGATAGTCGTGTGGAAGATTGTGACTAGTAAAGTAGACCTGACCTAACCTAACTTAGCCTAACCTAAATAACCTACCTACTTAAATAACTTCCAGATCAATGAAAGAAAGCCACCACCCCCGACCCGTTTTCAGGGTGGCTTTCTTTCATTAATCCAAGATTTGTGCCAGACTCTATCAAAGGTTTCGATATGTCTAGCGCAATAGCAGAAGTTTCACCGAAATCCCGAAAGGGAGAAAGAAGAGAGTAGGGTGTTAAGTAAGTCACAAAACCCATCATTCGTGGGTTAACATTCATTCAGAAAAAGAGAAAAAGACTCACCACCATCATCATCATCCGCCGGCCACTGCCGACAAGTCTGAAAAATAGTCGAAGAGAATAGGAAAGGGGTGAAAGATGAAAAGTAAAATAAGAATGCTTACAAACCATGCAAACACAGTCTTAACTCAAAGAAACACTATTATACCATGCAAACTACAGACATGTAGTAAGCCTGTAAGGGGTCATTCAAAAACCATATGGTCCTTTTTCAGGTGATTTTTAGACCCATCCCCCCTTTGTGGTCATTTGTGGCAAATGACTTAAACCCCAGGGCTCCAAAACCACGTGGTCTTCTGATGTCACCCCGACCCCTTCTTAATCTTATGTAAAATGTAAGGTGCCATATTAGATTTCTTATATTATTGAGAAGTAATGAGTAAATGAACAATTAAAAGGCATATCTTCTAAATAAACTATTATTTGTTTGTTTCTTTAATTAAATTAATATCTTTACTAAAAGATGTAATTTTGAATGTTCAAAAAATTATTATTGGAGCATACATACTGGATACATACTAACATACTGGATACATACTAACATACTGGATGCATACATATTAATTGGAGCATAATATGATAAACAGGATTTTAATGTTTAGTATTGGCCATATAGTTAAACATCAAGACCCCCCTCCCCAATGAGGCCTTTGGTGGTCAAATAAGGAACCCCCTCCCCTCCTTTAAGGACCACGTGGTTTTTGAATGGCCCCTAAAGAGAGGATAAGAAAAAAAAAACAGTATGAAGAGTATAACAAAAAGTGGGTTAGTTTACGCTACAAGCTACATCTAAGTTTGTTAGTCTAATTTTTTTTAATATAATTTTATTGCTGACCAAGAGTCAGAGAGATATGCAAGAAGATCGCCAGTTGAACGTCCCTTGCAGACCCCATACTGACGATCTGAAAGAAGACTGTCAGAAGAGAGGTGTTTAAGAATCTTCCTATTAAGGATAAATTCAAAAACTTCAGAAAGGCAAGAAATCAAAGCAATTGGACGATAGTTGGAGGGTTGAGAGTGGTCACCCTTCTTTGGGACAGGCTGAATGAAAACGAACTTCTAGCAGGAAGGAAAAGTACAGATGAGACACCAAGACGAAAGAATTTGCCTAGGCAGGGTGTCAGCACAGAAGCACAGTTCTTAAGAACAAGAGGAACACCATCAGGTCCATATATCTTCCTAGAGTTGATTCCAGATAGGGCAGAAAGAACATCTTTAGAAGAGATTCCAATTTCAGACAATAAATTTACCAGAGGGAGGAGGAGATGGAGGAAGAGCAACGGAATCGTCCAGGGATGAGTTGGAAGCGAAAGTTTGAGTGAAGAGTTCAGCTTTGTCAGGCGACCACCACCCCGAGAGCTCCTGTTGCTAATTGTTTTTTTTTAAACAACGTTAATATTTTTAAAATGCCTATCTAAACGGTTCTTAAACATATTAACGCTGGTAGAGTTAACGACTGCGGGAAGATTATTCCATTTATCAATTACTTTAAACGTAAAGAAGTTTTTAGCGATATTAGTAATGAAACGTCTGCCACGCAACTTAAATCCGTTATTACGAGTATTGCTATTATCGAAAGTGAACAGTTTGTCAAAATTTACGTTATCGATGTTATTAACGATTTTGAAAACTTCAATAAGCTCCCCCTTAATCTCCTAGTTTCGAGTGAATGCAAGTCTAACTCTTTAATCCTATCTTCATAAGGCTTGTTGCGCAATGACGGAATTAGTTTCGTGGCACGACGCTGAACCCTTTCTAACCTATCAATATCCTCACGCAAATACGGGCACCAAAACTGAACGGCATATTCTAAATGAGGCCTGACTAGGGACTTGTAAAGGGGCAATATAATATCCTTCGATTTAAATTCGAAATTACGCGCTATGAAGCCTAACATCCTATTAGCTTTTGCGCAAGACTCCAGGCACTGGTTCCTAACTTTTAAATCCTTAGATACGCGTACGCCTAAATCTACTTCCTCGTCAACGCTCGCTAACTCTCTATCATCCATCGTGTACGTGTAATTATTGTTACGAGAACCTATATGCAAAACTTTACATTTGTCTACGTTAAATTGCATCTGCCACTTATCCGTCCACTCCATAATCCTATTTACATCGTCTTGGAGCCTATTTCTATCGTCCTCGTTAACAACCTTACCGCCTATTTTAGTATCGTCCGCGAATTTTGACACGTTACTAGTCAATCCTACATCTATGTCGTTAATGTAAATTACGAATAGCAATGGGCCTAACACTGAACCCTGTGGGACACCGCTACCTACATCCAACCACCCCGATTCACTACCATTAACAACGACCCTCTGTCTCCTAGCACGAAGCCATTCCTCTAACCAGTTAGCTACCTGACCGCGTATACCGTGCGCTTTAACCTTCGCAATTAATCTTCTATGCGGAACTGTATCGAACGCCTTTTTAAAATCTAAATAAATAACGTCAGCCGCTCTATGCCTATCGTATTCGCGCACTATTTCGTTATAAAATTCTAACAAATTAGTTAAACAAGATCTATGGCGTCGAAACCCATGCTGACTACTATTAATCAAATCTCTACTTTCTAAGTGATCGATGATACGATCCCTAACTACGGATTCCAAAAGTTTACCGACAATTGACGTTAAGCTAATGGGCCTATAATTGCTAGCTACTGTGCGGTCGCCTTTTTTAAAAATAGGCGTGACGTTAGCTAATTTGAAGTCTTCAGGAATAATCCCCGTTTCGAGTGACTGATTAAAAATCTTCGTTAAGGGGCCTACGATAACGTCTTTCAAATGTCTGGGATAAAAAGCGTCAGGGCCTGGAGCCTTGCTAACTTTTAGCCTATCGATATAATGCGCAATCTCACCCTCGTAAACAGTTATTTCATCCAAAATAGTCTCGCTACTAAATGGAACGATATCGTCCACGTCGGGGACATTATTTACGTCTTCTACGGTAAAAACTGTCGCAAAAAAGTTATTGAAAATACCCGCCATCGCCTGAGCGTCAGAAGCCAAAGCGCCGTTAACATCCACTAGAGGGCCTATGTTATCTTTTATCGGCTTACGATTATTGACGTATTCAAAAAACTTTTTTGGATTATGTTTACTATCCGCAGCTATAAGTATCTCTAAATTACGCTTAGCATTCCTAACTGATCTTTTAACCTGACGTCTAAGCTCGATATATCTATTAAAGTTAGCTGCCGTGCCATTGCGCTTATTAAGTCTATATGCTCTGTTACGCTCGTTTATGAACTCGCCTATTTCCCTAGTCCACCACTTGGGCCTACCATGATTTCTAGCGCGCTTGGGCCTACGAGGAATAAACTCCCTTTCAATATTCATAAAACTTTCTTTAAACGCCTCCCAATGCAAATTTGTGTCATTACCCATAAATAAGTTATCCCAGTCCACTACTCTCATCCTATCCGCAAAACTATCAAAATTAGCCCTACGAAAATCAGGGACTTCTATTACGTTACTATCCTTAGTGTTTTCTATCAATAACTTAAACCTAAGAATTTGATGATCACTACATCCTAAACTCTCGCCTACTTCTAAACCTTCGACTATATTTTTGCCGGTCATCATCACCAAATCTAAAATATTGTCACTGCGCGTTGGTTCGGTAACCATCTGTCATAAAAAATTATCTTCCATGAACTCAATCTCAAACCCTCCTTATTACCAGTAAAAGTCTCGTAATTAACATTAGGGCAGTTAAAGTCTCCGACAATTATACTATTCCGACTGTCAATAAAGTTACCAAGAAGTGGGTAAAATCTAGTATCGGTATCGAGGGGTTGAACGGGAGGTCTATAAAAACAACAAAATTAAAACTAATACTACGCTACTACGCGCCCTAACTTCAACGTATATCGCATTAATTGCTGCTGGAAAATCTATCTCAACCTCGATAGCCCTAAGGGAATTACGAATGTACAGCAAAATGCCACCACCAAGCTTATGTAACCTATCATTAGTAAAGAGTTTAAAACCCGGTATATCAAGTTCCCCCAACAAGTCCCGAGTCACGGTATTTAACCACGTTTCAGTGATAGCAACTATATCGTAGTTGCCGGAATAAATTATCGCCTTAAATTCGTTTAATTTATTTCTAATACTACACGTGTTACAATAAAAGATGTTTTACCACGGGCCAGCGTTTTAAACTATTTTTCACGTCGGGCCCGCGTTCCCCGGACCCACAACTTTTAAAGGCTTCAACATACACAGCTTTCGTACATTTTCGTCAATTAACCTACCTAGCCTACATTACCTATTTCATTAAAATGCACCCCCATCTTTTATAAAAAGGCTAGGATCACTGAATTCGGACCACAGCTTTACAAAGGGTACATTTTCCTCAGCACAAATCTCTTCTAATTTATTATTAAAAAATATCGTTTTAGACGTAATCCTAAGACCCAAACCGTGCCTAGGGGTAATACCTAGAACTAAAGACCTATCTGACCTCGCCTTCAGGGACCTAATTAACCCCCTATATCTCTCCAAAAGATCAGGCACTGTCGTATCAGGCCTATACAAGTCGTTGCCCCCTACCATCGTCACTAACATCGAGTGACGGGACGCAACATCAACCCTGTCCACTTCATCTCTAACTCTGTCAACCCTGGCCCCTGGGAAACAGACCCTCCTCCTCCAGGTTGGATGCCGTTCAACGAACTCCGTGTCCATATGGCGCACTAAAGAGTCCCCAATTTAAAAGTTTCCCCCTCATTCACGTCCCTTTCCAAATGGGCAAAAGGGTTCAAAACCTCGATTGGGGTGGGAGATTCCTATCACCTAACGTACACGGCCTAGCTCCACCCTTAACTTCTCTAAATCCCTCCCCATCTACTAATCTCGGACCAACCTTAACCCCTTCCTGAACTCTATCCAACCTTCCCGATAAGCTACCTAAACTAGAAACTAGGTTACGCACCTCACCCTTCAAATTACTAACGTCTTCAACGTTAGTATTGGTTCGGCTTTCGTCAACCGTAGCCCTACCCCTGCCCTCATCAAGCGTTGCAAGTCTTTCCGTTACCTCACGTACACTGCGTTTTATGTCAACTATTTCCTCCATTAACTCGCAAAAGAAACAAACTGATCTCTCGGTAATCGCCATAGGACCGCCGTTATAATCTTTAAATCCGAATACCACCGGTTTACCCCACACCTAACACACGACGCTTTCTGCGACGGCATCGCGCAGTTAAAATTAGTTTATAACCGTCACAAGTTTAAGTTAAATTAAGCCGGCACGCTATGAAAACTTCTAAATCGCTAAAAACCACTAATATTCAATTACTTAACTATAACAATGTGAATATAAACGCAAGTATATAAAATTCAAAACTTTCCAAAAGTAAAATTATTAGCAATATGCAAAAGTAGATGCAATATCAGAGCTCAGGAAGTGCGTCCATTCAGTACAAAGTCTGGCTCAGATGGTGATTGACATACAGTTCTAGCAGGAAGGAAAAGTACCAGATGAAAGACAATGATGAAAGTTTGCCTAGGCAGGGTGTCAGCACAGAAGCACAGTTCTTATGAACAGGAGGAGGAACACCATCAGGACTGTACACCTTCATAGAGTTGAATCCAGATAGGGCAGAAAAAACATCTTTTGAAGAGATTCTAATTTCAAACATAATTAAGTCAGAGGAAGGAGATGGAGGAATAGCACCAGAATCATCTAGGGTTGAGAGGGAGCAGAAAGTTTGAATGAAGAGTTCTGCTTTATCAGAAGAAGAGATGGCAGCTGAACTGTTGTAATGGAAAAGAGGAGGGAAAGTAGTAGTAAAGTTGTTGGAGAGCTTCTTAGCTAGGTGCCAGAAAGAGAAGAATAATTACAATTAGAGAGGTTTTCACATTTTTGTCTGATGAAGGAATTTTTGGCAAGTTGAACAGATTTTGCATGAGTCCAGGCAGAAATATAAGCTAAGTGAGAGTCAGGAGTTGGATGGTAATGGTATCTTCTGAAAGCCTCCTCTCTGTTGCAGACAGCATTAAAACAAAGTTAAACCAAGGATCTTTGCATTAGCAGTAAAAATAGAATATGGAATGCACACCTCCATGCCTGAGAGAATCACCTCCATGTGTTTAGTGCACTCAGAGTGGCCCCAGCCATGAAAGCAGTAATCATACCAAGAGAAATCATAGTAGTATTGCCTAAGAGCCTTATAATCAGCAGCAACAAAGTGCCAAAGCATCTCTACTTGGGAGAATCCAAAGGCCAGACTGGAGTAACAAGACAGGAAACATGTACAAGATTGTGGTTGGAGGAGCCCAACAGAGAAAAAGTTTGACAGAGTAAGAAGAAGGATGGGTGGTGAGGAATAAATCCAGAATGAATGTTGGGCCTATCTCCAAGGTGATTGGGGATACAAGTAGGGTGCTGTACAATCTGCTCTTGGTCTGATAACTCAACTGGCTTGAATGACCATGTTTTTCAAATGTAATGTTAGATCAAGAAGGGTGCAGAAACTAACATCTTGTATGAAGAAAATAAAATTGCAGTTTACTCTACAGCATCAATGATTGACTGTAGAGGATTGGAAAAAAGGAAACTTATGAAGCCAAATACAAAAACAAATCTTGAATATGTGAACAGCTAATGTGACCAGTGACTTCTGCAAGTTGCATTCAGTAATGGATGAACATTTGAATGCCAAGAAAGAAGACAAAGACATGAATGGAAATCACCTAATGGGCCTGTTCCAGTATACCAGTGAGTGAAGTATTCAACAAAAATAATGGTCTGGTCAGTAATCTCTTATTTTGGCACTAGAAATATGTACATCTGTGATGGCATAATGAATAGTGCCAAATATTTAAGTGTTTTAAGAGCTGACATGGTACCACAAATTCACCAGTCGTTTCCAAATAATAATGAATGTTCATGCATGAGGAAGTGGCTTGCCATACAGCAAAAATTAAGACTTTCTGACAATGAAATAACAGTTTTTAACTGGGTAGGAAATTGTCAAAAGGAAGATATCAGAAATCAGTCACAACTAAAGACCAATTAATGAACCAACTGATCAAAATTTGGCAAAATTTAGACAAAATTGCTAAAACCACACAAAATGGTAGAAACCATGCTTCTTAGAATGGAAGCTGTTGTAGCTGCAAAAGGACACACCAAATATTAATATTTTATTAAATATACCATACATTCTTTTCCTAAATTTACTATTATTTTTATACATATTATCTCTAATCATAATGGATATAATGCTTATATTTTCTACATCCTCAAAAAAAAAATTAATGGCCGATTCCTGCTACTTAACCCTTCTGCTACAGGGGAAGGGTTAAATTTACGTTAGTGAATGTTAATGTATGGCTTCCCATATTTGAAGGGTTAATGAAGGGTGTGCACACACACACACACACACACACACACACACACACACACACACACACACACACACTTCTATTAAATAATATGTACAGTAGTTTATATTACATAACCATCAATGAAAACTTGTCTTCAATTTCATTTGAGCACTCTTTTATATAACACAGGACATTAACAGCTGGTCAATTTTTTTATGTCAATTACCCTGCAAAGAAGCCTATACATTTTTAACCAGGGCTGTGGAGCTGGAGCTTGAAGCAATTTTGGTGAGTGGAGCTGGAGTTGGAGCTGGAGCCAGTTATTTTTGGGAAGCTGGAGCTGTAGCTGGAGCTGATAAAAAATGTCAGCTCCGGCTCCAGCCCAATACAAAGAGTTCATATTTAGATACAAACTTTTTTATGCTATTTTTTTTTATTTTGAATGATTTCTAATTGGACTTAATTTTTTTCAGGAAATGTGTTAATTTTTAGAAACAAACTAGTAAGCTTAATTTTTAAAAATTGAAAATATTAAGTTTCATTCTTCTTTTTTTGAGCCCTTTCATAATGACAACTAGATCTGAAAGTCAAACAAAGTCCGCATTATTTGAATACTTCACAGTTTCTATAGATGGAAAATATTTCATTTGTCACTGTAAGAAAGAAAATAATGATGAACAATTATGTGAAACTAAAATTAGTTCTTGTACAAGCTATGATACAAAAGTACCAACCTAGACTGGCAAGACATCAAATTTAAAAAGACATCTACAATGATTTCATCCAAAAATTTTAGAAATTGTTAATAAGAAAGACAGTGAAGCAAGTCAAGCATCCACCTCAACTAAAAGTAAAATTTGTCCTGGGGGACAATTGCAAATGTCACCATTAACAAGTTTCTTTCCTAGTAATAAAGTTACTGTAAATATGATGCTCAGATAAATTCAAGAAGTACATCATAGAAATGGTGGTAAAAAATAGTATACCTTTATCTTTTTTCTCAACACCAGCTTTTTTAGGTCTTAATGGAGAAATGGCCAGTAAACTCCAAGTTTCTTTGGATATACATAGCATTAGAAAGATTGTGATTGAAGATGCCACACACAAAAAGGAGGAACTTCAAAGAACTCTTAAGGAGCGCTTTGTGTTCCTCAAAATGGATGGATGCACTCGCCAGAGTTAATTATTTTGCCATTAATGTGAGATATATAGATGACAACAATAAAAAGGTGACTCGGACACTGGCAGTAAGGAATACACATGCACATCACACCAGTGAATATCTTTCTAAGTTAGTCGAAACTGTCTTACAAGATTTTAAAATAAAAAAAGAACAAGTTCTATGTATTGTCACTGACAATGCTTCGAATATGCTAAGCACTATTGAAAAACTAAATAGAGGGACAGTTACTAAGGAAATAATGGAAAATGAAGATGACATTTCTGAAATTGATTCTGCAAATGAAATGATAGTGACAGAACAAGATGATGAACTTCTAGATGATATTGCTGAAGAAGCCACTATGCTATCTCATATTCAACACATGCGCTGTGTTGTGCATACATTGCAGTTAGCGATAAGGGATGGATTAAAAGAACGACATGTAGCAACTATGATCAGCAAGTTCAGACAGGTAGCCACTGCAGCCAGAACACCAAAAATAGACTCCATTGTGAAGAAACATTCAGGTATGGGAGCTATTTTAGATCAAGATACTCGGTGGGGCAGCACCTATTTGATGATTAAGCGTTTGCTTGATCTGAAACCACATCTTGAAGACCTGGCAAATCAAAATGTCTCATTAACTGAAAATGAATGGATGCAATTGACCCAATTAGAAGTTCTGCTTCGTTACCCGTTTGCTGTCACTAAAAAGTTTCAAACAGAAGAATTAACTTCTGGTGAATTCTTGTTGGCATGGAAAGAATTAATATTTCATCTCAATCAAACAGGAGGACTACTTGCTGAGGGAATTGTTTCTTCGATGAAGAAAAGAGAGGTATTACTATTAGAAAATGCAATTGTATTAGCTGCTGTTTACATAGACCCAATGAACAGAGTTCTATTAAATGAAGATCAAAAAGCTAAAGGAAAAGAGGCCCTCTATGACATTGCATTGTGCATGGAAAAGCTGGTATCTGAAAAACCAGATGCCCAGAATGAAGAAGATAGCAGCATTACCAACCAATCATCCTCTTCAAATGATGAGGAAGATTTCACAAAATATTTGGACAGAATAGATAGATCAAATGCAAAACGTCTCAAAGTAGAATTAAAGAATCCTCCACAGATGAAAATAACCAAATTCAAGCAAGAATTCTATGCTGAATTAAAGGAAGTAGAAAAATACAACCGCTCCTCTAAACTGACAGTTGACGATGTCATACCCTTATATCCAAAGATTATAAGGAATGTAGCTAGTATTGTATCAGCTCTACCACCCACACAAGTCAGTGTAGAATGCCTCTTTTCAGCACTGAGAATAGTGAAATATGATTTAAGAGCATCAATGAAGGATGACTTAGCAGAAGCCATTTTATTTCTGAGGACAGGCATGTAATGAAATATATAAAAAGTAATAAAAATTATTTTAATTTTTTTAAAAGGCTACATTTTCCAAATAAACATTCTATAATACAAACGAATAAGGTTTTTTTTTGTCTTTTTGTAAAACATTTTTTTTGTCATGAAAGGTGTAGGTAATATTATTATTAATAAATGATTAAAAAAAGCCACAAAGGCATAGCTATAGTCATTAGAATTTAGATTAATAGCTGCAACAGGCTTTGGTCTAAATTTTAAAAAGTAGCCTGATGAATCATGTGGTGGTGATGAAATGTTTTGTGTGGCTGCCTGCTATGGCCTATGAGTAGCAAGGTACAATTTCAAGAGATTTATCAATCATTAATATATGGTGAGAGGAGCTGGAGCCGGAGCTGGGCATAAAATAATGCTGGAGCCGGAGTTGGAGCCAGAAATTTGAAAATGCTGTAGCCGGAGCCAGAGCCGGAGCTTAAGATTTTGGTGCCAGCTCCACAGCCCTGTTTTTAACAAAGTATGATTCAGTAATCAGTACTTTATTCAGTAATGACCTATGGCCTATTCAATAGACTACTACTTACTAGCAGGCTGAATTTCAACTGTCTTGTAATTAAAAAAATATACAAATTAGAGCTGTACATATAGCTCCTGTATTTGACAGCTTATAAGACACATGGGCATATAAGATGCACCCACATTTCAGCAGGGAATATTTAGGAAAAAAACTTGTGTGTGTATTTAAGCATTTGATGTTTACTCCTACTAATATGGAACATGAGCATGAGATCAGCATAGCAGAAGTAGTCATTTACAATGAAAATATCTTACACGAATCATAACATTAATTCTGTATAGCAGAATTCAAAAACGCATTTCGCTAAAAGCAGGATCTTTTTAAATAAACAAATCTGCATAACAAAAAATAATTTCAGTGTTAATGGTACTCAACATTAATAAATAGTTACATTTGTAAGAGTTCAGAAATGGTTACTGCTTAGCTCTGAATAGTTGGGTGCCATACAGACATTAATCATGTCATAATATCATATCAGTAGTTATAAATCCAGCTTTAATATTTACAATAATTCCTTTCTTAGTTAATTAAAAGAAATAATGATGTAATGATAATAATAATGTGTAAGTAAACAATAACATTTTTAATTATGAAGTTGGGCTAGGCAGAATTTAGCCTACCAGAGACAGCTACTGGGGGATTCATTATGGTAGCCTATGGGAGCCTGCAACTTCACATATAGGACATGGGGTGATTTTTTAGCTATTTTTTGGAAAAAAAAAAAAAGTGTCTTATATACCATCAAATACAGTAACTAAATTTAAACAATGTAACTATAATTAAATTTAAAGTTCTTTAAATATGAATGCTTAAATTCAAGGCCTAACTTTTAAGAAAAACTTTTTGGTAAACTTCATAAAATAATGTTTTTAGAGTATAATTTAAACACTGATACATTAATATCTCCAGAAGATTTGGTCAAATCCCTAACATGGTTTCTGAAAACCAAACCAGCAGGATACCAAATTTTATTTGATTATATAGTGCCAATAATAATAATTTTGGGTTAATCTCCTTTGTAACATCTAAGGTCATATGATGGAGAGGACTATGGCTTTTCATGGGATATGAACCACTAACCCACCAAAGTTCAAGCCAAGATTTTATACCAATTACAGGCAGTCCTCGATTTACATACATTCGACCTGCGTACATTTTGCACTGATGTACATTTTATTGAAAACAAATCATTTGACCTACGTACACCAAAATTCACACCTACGTACATTTGAAAATTTTAAACAACAACAGATGGGTGGTGCCACCCAACTACGCACCCTCTATTGTTTTTCCAGGAGCAGCCAGTTTAACCCACATGGCCCTGCAGTTCAGTTCTCCAGTGCATATGTTGATTTTTGGGTTAATTTTGTGGAATAAATTTTTGTGACAATGAGTGAGAAAAGGAAGAACACAAGTGAAAAAGCTGGGCATAAAAAGCATAAAGGACTTACGATTGAAACAAAAATGGAAATAATTCACCATGTCAAAAGTGGAGAAACCCAAGCTTCAATTGGAAGGTCACTTAACTTGTCATTCTACTATGAATACAATTATACTGAATAAGAATAAAATTAAGGAGCATGTGCATCATGCTGGTTGTGTACAATAAAAAAATTATGAGTAAAAGACATGGTGCAGTAATGGATGAAATGGAGCACTCATTGAAATTATGGATTGAAGACCAAAAGAACATTCCTCTAAGTCTTGCTAAAGTACTTAGTTTGCATAAGGACTGGAAGGAAAGACTGGGTGAAAATGCAGATGCTCCAGAGTTTCAGGCCAGCAGGGGCTGGTTTCATAAATTAAAAAATAGGGCGCAATTAGCTACATAATATAAAATTAACTGGCGAAGGTGCGAGTGCTGACATTCAAGCTGTGCAGGAATTTGTGACTGAATTTGCCAAAATTATTGAAAAGGGGGGATATTCTACTCAGCAGATTTTCAATGTGAATGAAACTGGACTTTTCTGGAAGATGCCTGCCCACACATTTGGCAAAGGAGGAGAAGGCTGCACCTGGACACAAGGTCACCAAGGACAGGCTGACACTGCTGTTGGGGGGGCAATGCAGCAGGGGACTTTAAGCTGAAGCCTCTGCTCATCTATCATTCGGAGAATCCAAGGGCTCTGAAGGGGAAGGTGAAAGGGATGCTGCCAGTCATTTGGAAGGCCAATGTGAATGCTTGTGTCACAAAGCATTTTTGAGGACTGGTTTAGCCTCCAATTTGTGCCAGCTGTGAGGGAATATTGTTCAAGAAGTAATTTGGCCTCAAAGGCATTACTGATCTTAGACAATGCTCCTGGCTATCCTCACACTCTGCAAGAACTTCATACTGCCATAAAAGTGGTGTTTCTGCCCCCAAACACCACCAGCTAGATTCAACCTATGGACCAGACAGTCATCACAACCTTTAAGCGATACTACATGAGGAGGAGGATCTGACAGGAAATCGATGTGACAGAGAAGGAAGGGGGACCAATGCTGAAGGAGTTTTGGAAGGGGTACATCATCTTCAATGCAGTAAACAACATCAGCAATTCTTGGGCTGAGATCAAGGAGTCAATGATGAATGGCTGCTGGAAGAGGCTGTGCCCTGACCTGATTAGCAACTTTGAAGGCTTTGGCTTTGAGGAGACTCCTGAAAGTGCTACAAGTGAAGTTGTACAGCTCATGAATCAAATGGATATGGAGGTGAACACCAAAGATGTGGATGAGTTGATTGCTTCACATGCAGAGCCCATGACCAATGAGGATCTGAATGCCTTGCAGGAGCAGCATAGGAAACCAGTGCTAGAAGAAGAAGACCTCAAGGTTATGCAAAGTCCTCCTCCAAAGACTTTGACTGTGAAGGTCATGAGTGAAGCATTCTCCTACCTTGACAAGTTCCTCAGGATCATAGATCATGACCTGAATGCCGAGAGGAGCTCCATGGTTAGAAGAGGTATGGAGAGGGCTACAGCTTGCTACAAGCTGCTCTACGAAGAGAAGAGGAGGAAGTCCTCTGTCCAACTCTCCCTGGACAAATTCTTGAGGAAGGAACCTTCAACTCCATCCAAGTCATCTGAGGAGCCATCAACATCCTCTGCAGCAGTCTCACCTGCACCACCACCTACAAGATCCACCTCCGGATCCCCTCCAAAGTCTCCTCCTCCTCCCAATAAAGCCCCCTCTTCCTCCACCATCACCACCTCCCAGTATATTCTCAAGTCTACAGTCTAAGGTAATAAAATATTGTATATTTTATTAATATTTTTACAGGTATTGTTACATTTTAATGTGGTTTTGTGTTGGTTTTCTTGCTGTGTATACAGTGAATACACAATGCTGCGTGTACAATGAATAGCACTTAGGGCTGAAAAACTAAGATTTCATGACTTAATTAGGGAATTTACAATATATTTTCAGAGAACTTGGGAGTGCATTACCCCTTATAACGCGTGTTTCTATCATTTGACTTGAGTACAGGTTTTCAGGAATGCATTATGTAAGTCGAGGACTGCCTGTAATAAAAAATTTTAATACTTACAACAACCAACAGCTTACTCCAGTTATACAAGAAACAACAGCAATAACCCTTTAAAAAAAAAAGGTAATATTAAGAAAAGTACATATATTTATATAGCTAAATAAACTATTAACTACTTTCAAAATAACTAAGCTGTACTGTGGTTAAATGATGGGACCATTTTAAAACAACACGGCAAACTAGTAAACTCCTAACCAATACAGACAGTTGGGTGATTTATAAACATTTCTCAAACTTGGGAGCATGAGGAGTTATCTGGGGAAGGGGGTGGGGGGGTGGGGAAAGGGGTTGGGAAGGGGGGGTTTGATGCAAATTTCTATAATTTTACTTACTGCACTAATAATAACTAAACATAATGAAGAAAATAGGAGTGCAAGCTTTTAATCTAATATCTCTTAAAATTTAAGAGTTATATACAATTAATGTAAAATTCTAAATTATTAGAAGAGATACTTATTATATTTGAGGCAGGGGTACACTTTTTTTTTTTTTTGAAGAGGTGGGCTCAAATCAAAAAGACTGAAAACTAGTAATTTAAAAGAAGAGGAGAGCCAAAATCAAGGTCTAGGTTTTCAAGATGCCTAGACACTCTGCACTTCAAAGATTGGAGGTCAAAGACAGAGAGAAAGATGGATTGAGAAAGATTGTTCCAGAGTTCACCATTGGAGTAGATGAAACATTGAAAGGTACTTTTGCATTATCCTCCCAACACTAATTTTTTTTTTATAATGGAAGGAAAATAAAGTACGTTAGCAAAACACTTGCAGCAGCCTGTTTTTAACCTAACCTAATCCCAACACTAATTTTTTTTATAATGGAAGGAAAATAAAGTACCATAACCAAAACCAACATTATATAAAAAAATTAGTGTTGGGAGGATAATGCAAAAGAACCCATTGAAAATACCAATTAACCCTTGCATTAGAGTTGGACAGGAAAGGAATGAGAAATTGTGAAAAGTCTAGTGCTGCATGCTCTCCTTAAAGGAGGAGGAGGCATACAGTTAGAGAGTTCAGAAGAGCAGTGTTCATTACAATAGTGATAGTAAAGAATGAGTGAGGCAATATTGTGGTGGAGAGAGAGGAATTGAAGACAGTTGGTAAGAGGCAGGGAAATGATAAGACAAAAAGCCTTTGATTCCACTCAATCAAGTAGGGCTGTGTGGGTCAGGCCATGGCACACATGAGCAGTGTACTCCATACAGGAGCAAACAAGAACCCTGTACAGAGACAGCAACTGAGCGGGGGTGAAGAAACTCTGGAGCTGGTACAACACACTTAACCTCTTAGAAGCTGCTTTGGAAAGAGAATATACGTGATCTTTCCAGGAAAGATCGTGAAAAAAGGAAATGCCATGAATATTGAGAGGATTGAGTTGTGTGTTGTTGAAGGTAAGGGGATAGTCATGTAGAAGATTGTGATGAGTAGCTAACTGAGATTTTGAGGCATCGAAAGCCACAAGGTTTTCTCTACCCCAATCAAAAATAGCAGAAAGATCAGAAGTCAGGTGTTCCATAACCATCCTAAACAAATCATGGAGTGACTGTTGAGAGGGACACTTTCACTTTGGGAAGTGGGTGGAGAAGTGAAGACTGGAATCATTAGCATAGGAATGAATAGGACAGGAAGTTGAATTAAAAGATCATTAATAAATAAAAGGAAGAGTGGGTGACATGACAGAATCCTGAGGAACACTACTGTTGATAGTTTTAGAAGAACAGTGGCCATCTACAACCGCATCTATAGATCAGCCAGAAAGGAAATTAGAGATGAAGGCACAGATAGAAGGAGAGAAACTGAAAGAGGGCAGTTTGGTAATTAAAGAGCAAGTGTTGTTTATGTCCCCCTGTGGTGCCTAGTAGTGTTGTTTACGTCCCCCTGTGGTGCCTAGTAGTGTTGTTTACGTCCCCCTGTGGTGCCTAGTAGTGTTGTTTACATCCCCCTGTGGTGCCTAGTAGTGTTGTTTACGTCCCCCTGTGGTGCCTAGTAGTGTTGTTTACGTCCCCCTGTGGTGCCTAGTAGTGTTGTTTACGTCCCCCTGTGGTGCCTAGTAGTGTTGTTTACGTCCCCCTGTGGTGCCTAGTAGTGTTGTTTACGTCCCCCTGTGGTGCCTAGTAGTGTTGTTTACGTCCCCCTGTGGTGCCTAGTAGTGTTGTTTACATCCCCTGTGGTGCCTAGTAGTGTTGTTTACGTCCCCCTGTGGTGCCTAGTAGTGTTGTTTACGTCCCCCTGTGGTGCCTAGTAGTGTTGTTTACGTCCCCCTGTGGTGCCTAGTAGTGTTGTTTACGTCCCCCTGTGGTGCCTAGTAGTGTTGTTTACGTCCCCCTGTGGTGCCTAGTAGTGTTGTTTACGTCCCCCTGTGGTGCCTAGTAGTGTTGTTTACGTCCCCCTGTGGTGCCTAGTAGTGTTGTTTACGTCCCCTGTGGTGCCTAGTAGTGTTGTTTACGTCCCCCTGTGGTGCCTAGTAGTGTTGTTTACGTCCCCCTGTGGTGCCTAGTAGTGTTGTTTACGTCCCCCTGTGGTGCCTAGTAGTGTTGTTTACGTCCCCCTGTGGTGCCTAGTAGTGTTGTTTACGTCCCCTGTGGTGCCTAGTAGTGTTGTTTATGTCCCCTGTGGTGCCTAGTAGTGTTGTTTACGTCCCCCTGTGGTGCCCAGGGAGTTGTTTACGTCCCCCTGTGGTGCCTGGGGAGTTGTTTACGTCCCCCTGTGGTGCCCGGAGTTGTTTACGTCCCCCTGTGGTGCCTAGAGTTGTTTACGTCCCCCTGTGGTGCCGGGAGTTGTTTACGTCCCCCTGTGGTGCCTGGGAGTTGTTTACGTCCCCCTGTGGTGCCTGGGAGTTGTTTACGTCCCCCTGTGGTGCCTGGGAGTTGTTTACGTCCCCCTGTGGTGCCTGGGGAGTTGTTTACGTCCCCCTGTGGTGCCTGGGAGTTGTTTACGTCCCCCTGTGGTGCCTGGGGAGTTGTTTACGTCGCCCTGTGGTGCCTGGGGAGTTGTTTACATCGCCCTGTGGTGCCTGGGGAGTTGTTTACATCCCCCTGTGGTGCCTAGTGTTGTTGTACAACCTCCAGTAATAGAAAGGGCCTGGGGAGTTGTTGTACGACCTCCACCCAGGACATCGCGGGAGACTTGGTGTGTGGAGAGAGGTATATTGAACATACAGTGTACTGTCTATCAAGGGAAAGCTGGGTAGCAATCACCTGTAATGGGGATCGGATAGGGAGATTGTAGAAGGGGACTGCATGGTGGAAAAAATGGCAGCCCCCTTTCGAGTGCAGGTAGGAGATGGGGTGGTGATGAAAGAATATCCAGTCGGGCAGGGCATGGGTCTGGTCTCCAGGATGAGTTCCTGGAGACAGACACACACCAGTTGGGAAGTGGCAATCAAGGAATTCAGGCCTTCGTAATTTGCAAATATACCTCTACAGTTCCAGTGAACTATTGTAGTTTTTGGGGGATCCATTATTTGATGATGGGGGATGGGTATAGGTATAGGTGCGAAGATGTTGGAATGTGAAGGTAGATTTGATGTTCGTGAAGGCAAAGGATGAGTTAGGAGTATGGCTGGCTATCTGCCATTCACCAGAGAAGGAATCGGTTGGCCAGTTGATCTCCGCGGAGTCCGCAGCATCGAGTCGGCTGAGCAAGACTGGAGGCACCAATCACGGCAGCTTGGAGATTGTCGTGGACTCCGATGGTGTAAAATTCCTTGAGCTTTTGTGTTTGGGCCATGGAGGGGTCATTTTATTTCCCGAAATGGCACCTCCCCACATGTCTGGGGTCTCATGACGAACCTCAGGTGGCGATAGGGGGTGCCAGGACCCGGTAGATGGGAGGGAGGATGTGCTCAGAGTGGCTGACAAGGTTTGGGCCGGATATTTTAGGGGAGCAGGTACAGTTGGGGAGGGAGGAGGTGAAACAGTGTTCTCGTGGAGTGGGGGATCCATTATTTGATGATGGGGGATGGGTATAGGTATAGGTGCGAAGATGTTGGAATGTGAAGGTAGATTTGATGTTCGCGAAGGCAAAGGATGAGTTAGGAGTATGGCTGGCTATCTGCCATTCACCAGAGAAGGAATCGGTTGGCCAGTTGATCTCCGCGGAGACCGCAGCATCGAGTCGGCTGAGCAAGACTGGAGGCACCAATCACGGCAGCTTGGAGATTGTCGTGGGCTCCGATGGTGTAAAATTCCTTGAGCTTTTGTGTTTGGGCCATGGAGGGGTCATTTTATTTCCCGAAATGGCACCTCCCCACCTGTCTGGGGTCTCATGACGAACCTCAGGTGGCGATAGGGGGTGCCAGGACCCGGTAGATGGGAGGGAGGATGTGCTCAGAGTGGCTGACAAGGTTTGGGCCGGATATTTTAGGGGAGCAGGTACAGTTGGGGTGGGAGGAGGTGAAACAGTGTTCTCGTGGAGGGGAAGGAAAAATTGCGTCAGGAGGCAAGGGCAGGTCCATGAGACTCACGGGCGCAGCCGAGTTCCCCTCACCATGTAGCTGTGCCAGAGCCACATCCACTGGATCCTCAGGGGAGAGGATGTTGTCTTGTCCAGATTGAATCTTGTCATGGAGGGTGGGTCATATACTTCAGCAACTATTGTCCGAGTCTGTGGGGGTAGATTGATGGGACTTCTGCTGTGAGGTGGTTTGGTCCTCATAGGCAAAGTGGGTGGTGTGAAGGTCCAATCCATCTTCTTAGCGCTAGGGGAAGAGGGAGAGACAAATTGAAGGTCCGGAGGGTCTGGCGACTCACTCCAACGTCTCTGCCTCGTCGACTTACTCCAGGCACTAGGTTTGGGTGTGTGCAGAGTTTGCTGGGAGGGCAGGGTTCGAGGTGGGTGGGGCCTGGGTGTCCTGGTCCCAGACTTCTGTGGCAGGTGAGGTGCGTGGAGAGAAGGAATGGTGGGGGTACAGGTCATCAGCTCTTGCAGGGACTCCCCCTGAAAGGAATGGGGAGCACTGGTTGAGGGGGTTGTGAGTAGCAGGCCAGGGTGGCATGCCGAGCAGACAGAGCCGAGGGCTGCAGCGTAAGATATGCCCAGTCTCACCTCCCGACTCCGCACCCTG
Organism: Bathynomus jamesi; assembly: GCA_023014485.1. NCBI lineage: Eukaryota > Metazoa > Arthropoda > Malacostraca > Isopoda > Cirolanidae > Bathynomus > Bathynomus jamesi. The sequence goes on along the minus strand of JAJOZX010004028.1, from coordinate 118,109 downwards.
TCTCGTGCCTCTCAGAGGGTACGGAAATCTGCACCCTGTCTCGTGCCTCTCGGAGGGTAAGGAAATCCACTACCTGTAGGCCTCAGACCTCCTTCTCGAACCTGAAGAACAGGTATTCTCGGGATGAAGATGGGTGTGCACTGTGCACCTTCACAATTGGAGCATTTGGGTGTGTTGGGGCACTTGTCTGGGTGAGCAACTTGTCTACAATGAACACACAATTGGTGCGGCTGTCGACAAACTGAGTTAACATGTCCGAACTTGTTGCATTTAAAACAACGGGTCGGGTCTGGGATGTATGGGTGGACAGAGAATTCGCATGACGTGTGGTCTCCCATACCCCATACAATATGGTTGGGAAGGAATAAGTTATTAAAGGTAAGAAGTAGACACGGGGTGGGGGAGGGGGTACCTCCCTGTTGGGATGTGAAGCAATAGATCTTGGTGACACCCTGGGGTGTGAGGTCTTCGAAGAGCTCATTCACTGTAATTGACAATAGGCGTGTGGCATAAATAGTGCCCTGACTCTGGTTCAGGCGAGGGTGTGGTGAAACGGACACCGTGCATCCAAGGACCTCAGTGATGGAGAGTAGGGCTTTCATCTCTGTGTCTGAGCATGATTTTATGAGGAGGGAACCATCCCTCTGTGGTCACACATCATAATGGCTGGAGTTGCTGCGGGCTCAGATCGCCTGAAATGTCCATTCAGAATTGGTCGGAAGAGATCCAGAGGTAGGCCAGATCTCTAGGAATTTTGTGGATACTTGGAAGGGATATGGAGGCAGTAGAGTCAAAGTGGACTGGGATATCCAACTGCCGATAGGATGGTCATGCATGCCGACTTCCCCCTCCACCACAGGGCTCTCTCCGTGGGGAGGCAGGCTGATGGCGGGTGAGGGGGGCATATGGGGAGAGCAAGAAGCTGGGTTTTGGAGGTAAATCTTGGGTGGAACTTGACTTGCCCAAAGGCAACTGAGGTGGGCTGGGGCAAGACCCCTGCTCCAGAGGGTGTACATCCAAAGGGATATTCAGGTTACAGCCTGGGGTTGGCAATGGTAAAGGAGGATGCAAGCGATCAATTACCAAAGGGGGGTAAACCCCATCTGGATGCGGGCTTCCAGTGGTTGGGGACTCGAGGGTAGGGTGGCCCACTTTTCAATTTTTTTTTAAAAGTATAGGTTATCATAGTTTTTCCCATTATTTGGCACTATACTAGCACATTGGTACCATTTTTACAAAAATTGATCAATATTTAGGGGTCTCGCATCGACCTTGAAATTACGAGGGTTTTTTTAAAATGTGTACTTTTTAACTTTTTACTGAATCAAGATAAATCATTAAGTAGGGATGTTTTCTGAATCCTCTCGATGAGAGAAGTCGTTTGGTGTGCCTTCCAATGTCATACGACTAACGGTTTAAAAGTTGCACCTGTATACAGGTAATACCAATGTGCTAGCATAGTGCCAAATAATGGGAAAAACCACAATCACCTATACTTTTCAAAAAAATCAGCAAATAGCAGACAAATAAGGAAGAAAGAAACAATAACTTAAACAATCACTTTTGCAATGTATTGACCACTATCACACATCACTGGCTGCAATGTTGTCCCTCTGTGCTATGTTATCGTCGCGAGTGATGACTTCTTGAAGTCGCCGAGCTCTTTCCAGTTCTTTTCCACCACTTGCAGAAGATCCTGCAGCTGTGCCTCGTCCTTTGTGACCGTGTTCGCATAGTCTTGTATCAGTTGGACTCCTCTTTCAGCAACGTCATTGGTGACCTGGAGATTAGTGATCACATCCTTCAGACAACAAAAGTCCTCGTTCTCATCCCACTTATCAGTTAGCAGGGTGAGCCACGAAGACCCATACATCTTCAGACCTGCAAATAAGAACCAGGAGGTCTCGTCGATCAGGTTGGGGAGTAGCGTCATCTCGTCGACTGAGACGTTCTCGTATGTGAAGTCTTTGGGTACAGGGAGGTGGGACAGCTTCTCTGCCATCTGTTGCTTCACAGTGCCATCCACCTTGTTGCTGCATAGAGCGAAGATGATGGTCTGAGGCCTCAGATACCAGAAGTGCCGCCTCATCACTTCCAGTGATGCTTCTGCCACCTCGCAGTCCACTGCCCTATACCTCAGAAAACGCTGGTATAGTACCAGGTCATTCAACGGCGCACCAGCTGCTACAGGAGCCACCAACCAAGCTGGTACGTACAGAAGAGCGATGAACACCACGATCCTGTGCAGTTTGTCGACCAGCTCGGCCTCATCTCCGGTTTCGTATGCACACTTTGAGGTTTGCGGCTCCTGGCGAGGACGTTTTCTTCCTTCCTGTAGCTTTCTTTTTACAGCGAAAACTTTATCATTCCCACTCATCATTGCCACCCGAGGACCACGTTGATCAAGGTAGAAGTCAATGTCTTCTTTCTTGTCCTTGTCGGACAGCAGTCGATTCTTCTTTATATCTTCGACAGCATCAGATGCTCCGATATCCCACAGCTTGTCACACTGTCCAAAAACTTCTGCCATTTTCCTCCGGTGGTTTCTCGTTTTCTGCTCTTTTGGAGTAAGTGCCACTCTTTCCACAATGCCTCTAGCTTCCGTTCGCAGTTGAGCTTTGTGATTGTTTTAATGCGGACCATGTTCCAAAACTTTAAGACGTTGTTTACGGTTTCTTTGAATGCGTCTTTCCTGTTAGCAGTGTACTGGATAACACTGAAGAAGTATTGCAAAACCTGCCGTGTTGTTGGCAATTTGCTACCACTGATGGAGGACGACGGTTGGCCAACTAAAAAAATTTCCGAGGCCGATCTTAGAGAAGGTAGCGATGTTATTTTCACCTTTCCTTTTGATGACTCTCTATTTGTAGCTTCAGGAGTTCTTCCAGTTATGGTTGCCATCGATTTGTCCATGACAAAGGATGAGGAACTCAGACAGAATTTCAAAATGTTATGATCTGCAAAAAAAGAAATAGGTTAGGTACCTGGCACAGGCATAGTGCATTTTCTAATTACCGATATACATTATACATTCCGCCCGGGTATGGTGACTCATTTTTTTGAAAAGTATAGGTGATCGTGGTTTTTCCCATTATTTGGCACTATACTAGCACATTGGTATTACCTGTATACAGGCACAACCTTTAAACCGTTAGTCGTATGACATTGGCAGGCACACCAAACGACTTCTCTCATTAAGAGGATTCAGAAAACATCCCTACTTAATGATTTATCTTGATTCAGTAAAAAGTTAAAAAGTACGCATTTTTAAAAAAAAACTAGTAATTTCAAGGTCGATGCGAGACCCCTAAATATTGATCAATTTTTTAAAAAATGGTACCAATGTGCTAGTATAGTGCCAAATAATGGGAAAAACCACGATCACCTATACTTTTCAAAAAAAAATTGAAAAGTGGGCCACCCTACTCGAGGGCCTGGTTGCCCACCACCCCAGTGTTGAGAGGAGTAGTCCGAGTATTAGAAGCATAAGTCATTAACAAAGTAGATGAAGAAGCCATAGCAAAAAAAGAGAGAATTTTCATCCCCTGCACGCATCCAGCCACCATAGACTCCAACGAGGAAAAGGCGAATCGTGGGCTCACTCGGTGCCACTGCCAATAAATGTCACACAGGGGAGATACACCCATTCCCAGTCCCCGCGCCTACACAACAGCCACTCTCATCCAACGTGCGGTGAAAGATGGCAGGGACACGGCTTGGGTTTGGTTTAAGAGTGACAAGGGTGAAGGACAACCACCTCCTTCACCCAAGGTCCACGGAAAAAATCAAGTCAGTCCAAAACAAAGCTAAATGCGAGAAAGGAGGAAACAACAAAATGAGAGAGTTGGGGAAAGGAGGAGAGGGAAATATAAGTAGGAGGGTAGGAGATCAGCCGGGTCCCCAAATGGGTCCAATGGTCCATGCATCGGAGGAAGATGCATTCTCCCATTGGCCACAGAGGGATGCGCCATTAGGGTGTGTCGAATTTTTCAACTTTCAAGTTCCAAATATGAGGGGTGCTAAAAAGTTGCAGCATGACTTAGGAATTCTAAAGATATTTTTGTTAATTTAATATAATTTAGTTTTGCTTGCTAAGAAGCTACATAAAAATAGTGACTTTTTTGACTTTTTTGTGGAATTATACAGGGTGTCCGAGAATTATCTGTACAATTTTTGGCTGTTATTAAAAGTCAATCATGAAGTGTAGAAATTCCATTGTTGTCCCATTTTACAGAGAATCTCTAAGTTTTTTCTGATACCAAGTTTTGACAAGTTTTTTAGAAATTCCAGTGTGTCCGAACATTATCTGTACAATTTCATCTTTTAATAAAATTCTTGATAACACACGTAAAATTCTTAAACAAGATTATTTAGAATCTGTATTTTTAAAAGTTTCTTTTATTAAAGTAACGTTGTTACAAATATTCGATATGTGCACCATTAGTGATTCGCAAAACATCCAATCGATACTCCAAATGTTGCCATGTATGCTGCAGCATATCCACATCAATTCACTCAATAGCAGCTGTGATTCTTGCTTTTAAATCATCAATGTCTGTCACCCGCGTACATTTCTAAAAAACTTGTCAAAACGTGGTATAAAAAAAAACTTAATGAGATTCTCTGTAAAATGGGACAACACTGGAATTTCTACACTTAATGGTTGACTTTTAATAACAGCCAAAAATTGTACAGATAATTCTCGGACACCCGGTATAATAATTATTATATTAATAATTATATATGCTGTATATATAACACTGCTGTTTTTGCTTATTTCACAGGTTGAAACATATTCATCAGTGTGCTGAAGATTACTTGTCCATCAGTGCTACCATCCTAACCAGTGGGAATTGACCTACAATGGCTTCTGAAAGGAGGACAAGACTGGGGACATTCACACATATGAGCAACCTAATTGGAACTGGTAGAGAGTTGTTGCCCTCTGAACTCCCAACTCTGCAAGACATTCTGAAATATGGGCTACTGCTAAGAGAACAAAGTGGTGAGGATGTGAGAAACTACCCAGCAGCCAGTCTTGCAAAGGACATTTACCCTAAAGTGCTTGAAAAGTGGGAATGAGCAAACTTCTTTTGTAGCCCCCATTGTAAATTCACGAGTCACAATCTTAAACAAGATCCAAGAGAGCTGGGAGCAGGCCAAAAACATATCTCTTGGGAGAGGAAAGCTACATGTCAAAGAGGCTTTCATTGCAAAACTTGACAAGCTTTTTGACATCCTCAGTTGCAAGTGTAAAATTGTTCTCTGCTCTGAATTTGGCTGCCTTGCAGATGCTGGTTGCAAAAATGAAACTCACATTAACTGTACATACCCTAGGGAGATGAATCCCTGTGAAGGAACTTGCTTTCATTAAAGGTCAGAGAGACAAGTCTGGTTCTATTGGACCACATCAGATTGGCTTGCCAGATCAACCTGAGCACAACAGACAAGTCAAAAAGCAGAAGCAGCAAGACGACGAAAGAAGGCTTGCTGAATATAAGCAGACAAGTAAGCAGGATGTTTCAATGCCATCAAATGAAATAATTTTCTCTGATGATGAAAATGAAGAACAAATAGCTGATGCTCAAAATGGAAAGGATGGAAGTTATGAAGACATTAGAAATACCAAGCACATCTTCAACTTCCAATAAAAAGCCAGAGTACAACACATTAGAAATATCTAATGTTGCTATGCATAGCATCAGATATGGTGTTGGCCTGCGTGCCACAACTGCCATCACCACTGCTGCCTTTATGGATGCTGGCTTGATCACTGAAGAAGACAAGAGACTTGTAGTTGATCACAATAAAGTCAAGAGGGCCCAAGAAAAAGTTGAGATCCCTGGATCAGGAATTTGACGATCTTTGTAAGAAGGGTGAAATTGACTGCATCTTCTTTGACAGCCGTCAAGATACAACTAAAGTTATGCTGAAAGCAGACAATTCAGATCGTCAGTTCCCCAGCATCATCAAAGAAGAGCATTATTCTGTGTGCAGTGAGCCAGGTGGAAGATATCTCTACCACTTCACTCCTGAGAAAGGCTCAATGAGAAAAAAACCTGCTGAAGTTATTGCTGATAATCTTGTAGATTTCATGAAGAAGAAGGGCATTGATAAAAGCCTGCAGGCCATTGGAGGTGATTCTACAAATATTAACACTGGCTGGGAGGGTGGTTCCATGCATTGGGTAGAGGTCAAGCTTTGCCGTAAGCTGATCTGGTTGGTTTGTGCCCTCCACACTAACAAGTTACCCCTGCGACATTTGATCACAGCACTGGATGGGAAGACCTTGTCTAACAGCAAGTGGACAGGTAACATTGGCAAGATGCTAGACACTGCAACCAAACTTGAAATTGATCCTTCATTCACCAAACTCTCAATTGGAGAGCCTCTTACTTCACTGAGTGACAATGTCGTAAAGGATCTCTCTACTGATCAAGCGTACGGGTATAGGATCACACAGGCCATAAGGACAGGAGAACTTCTCACAGATCTGGCCCTTCTTGAAATTGGTCCAGTGAGCCATTCAAGGTGGTTGACAACACCAAACAGGCTTTGTCGCATATGGGTTTCAAAACATGGCCTTAAAGGCAAAACCCTCAACAACTTAAGACTGATAGTGGAATACATTGTTGGTGTGTACTACCCCTGTTGGTTCAACATCAAAGTAAAACACACTTGGGTGGAAGGCCCACACCACATCTTGTTTCAGCTGCGGCTAGTTAGGCTGCAAAAGAAGGCTGTAGTGGATGCTGTTTTGTCAACCATCAAGCGCTCAGCATGGTATGCATTCAGCGAAATGATAATCCAGACACTCTTGTGCTCAGATGACAGTGAGGAGAGGAGAGCTGGTGTCCAAAAGATTGTTGACATGAGGGGTGGAGATGATGACACACGTGGAGATCTTTCTGTACGTCCCAGGAAGACACCTTCCATCAAACCCAGTGCTTCTTCCGTGTTGGAGCTGACAGACTGGTCTGATGGGGTATGTGAACCTCCTTCGACATGTAAACTGACTACAGCGGAAGTAAAGAAGTTCTTTGACAAGCTTATGCAAGTTCCACAGTGGCCCTGTCATGCTCAGTCAATAGAGAGGTGTGCAAAACAAGTCACAGCTAGGCAGCAGGCAGGGTGTATACACATGAGAAACGTGAGGGCTATATCAGAGGCCAAGAAGCAAGTCGGCGGCTGATGTCCAAGAACGAATCAAAGCAAGACGATGAAACTTTTTGTTTAAATATTTTCTTTTACTGATGTCATTACTTTCTAATGTTGTTTTATGATTACAAGGATATGTTTTATGATTACTAGGATGTGTTTTATGCAGAGAAACTAAAATTTTTATAGCATTACCTGACATTTTGAGAAGCTAAAATTAATAAATGTTGTTTCCCGAGAGCAATTTATGTGCTTTTTAATCAAACGTAGATTTACCAAGCTAAGTGTTGAGCAATCACAAAATAATAGCAGATTTGAATTCTTCATATCCAAAAACATATTTTTAAAACCCCTCAGTGAAGGAATTGGCAAAAATTAATTTTCACCTCTCAAATTGACACACCCTAATGTGCCATATAGCTCTGGACAAAGCAAAGGGATATATTATATATACATACTATATTATCACTAAAATAAAAAGTACAGATACTTATTGAAGTACCCTTGTGTGTGTGTGTATATATATATATATATATGATTGGTTAGGTTGTTATAATATTTTCGTTAGTTTTAACATTTTATTTGATGGATTCATTTAAAAAATGTCTCCTAAAGATCCTAGTGTAGTTTACATTCCCCAACTCTGATCTAGTGTAGTTTACATTCCCCAACTCTGATCTAGTGTAGTTTGTGTCCCCTTTTGCGTCAGGGGAGCATAAACTACACTTGCTCCAAGATTTGCGCCAGATTCTATCAAAAGCTTTTGATATGCCTAGCACAAGAGCAAAAGTTTCACCAAAATCCTGAAAGGAGGATGACCAACAAGATTGCCAGTAGAGCATCCCTTGCAGAACCCATACTGACAATCTGAAAGATTACTGTAAAGCTCTCTCCTTTCATAAAAATCATCCCACAAATCTATGAAATCAACCCCTTTACTACACAGCATCTTAATTTTATCATTTAAGGCTATATTCTACTTGTAAATTCCATGCTTACCTCAACCCTTGATAAAATGCCCACTACAAAACACTTGCTCTACCTACTTTTTGAAGTTTCTATCATTTCTCTGTATACCTATGTTTAACTACTTCTGAATTTCTGTTCAACTTAAATCTACCATTTTTATCCTTGCTTATTAAATCATTTATACTTATTTTCAACACATCAAAAACACATTAGTAAATCTTAAGGAAATGTCATCACCTGCAATAACTTGCTTATAATGTAAGCTTTTTTTTTTAGTTGCTTAACTGCTGATTCATACCTAGAGTGGACATATCTCAGCGAGACAGAGGGTGGGTAGTGTCGCTGGGATAGGAGCATGAGACTGAGGGGATGAGAAGGTTCAGTTATTGAGTATGTGGGAAGGGGGGGTATGAGTTTAGATGCAATGAAGTAGTTGAGAGTGGGTGAGGTATGAGAGGGGCCTTCAGCGAGTATGGACTGGAGACATTTGGATGTGGGGATGCAGGACAGATAGGGGAAACAGCTGTGGCAGAGGTCAGACAGATTAGGGCATTCAAACAGGAGGTGGACAATGGTGATGGGGGTATGACAGGTGAGGCAGAGCAGGGCTGGCAATTTAGTGATAAGGTGACCATGTGTGTGTTGAGTGTGCCCTAGGCGGAGATGGGCTCGAACCACTTCTTTACGACGGGACCTATGGAATGAGGAAGCCCAATATCCAAGGTGGGGTTTTATCCACTGGAGCTTCTTGTTTATAGCCTGGTCCCAATTCTATTGCCAGATGGAATGGAAGTGGGAGCGGAGAGTCAGGAAAAAATCTGTGAAAGGGGGAGGCCAGGTGGAGACTGACAATGAGCAAGCAGATTTTGCCTTACAGTCCACCTCCTCATTACTCCAGATACCAACATGTGCTGGGACCCAGCAGAAGGTGACCATCTTGTGCTGGGATATAATGTAAGCTATTTGCACAAAAAAAAATACTGTACTCTTGAAAAAGGGTTAGAACTCTCCCCCCATAATATAAATGGGGTTAGGGGGATAAAAATTTTAAAAAAATCATGTATAAAGTAATTTTACCTGAATAAAATCTTTTAAATCATTATACAATAAATGTATAATAATAATATTACATGTAAAATAGTATATAGCATATAGTATAAATAGCAAAAACTAAAAAAAAATAAATTTCAAAAACATCACTATAAAAATAATAATATAATCCAGAGGAGCATGAGAAAGAAGACTTGATATAAACTAGCTGGTTGTACAAGAGATGAGCTACTGGGTATATTGTTGCCAGCTGCAAATGCTAAAGTATCATGTCTCATTCTCCAACATACATTGATTGGCAAGTACATTGGTAACATACATTGATTGGCAAGTACATTGGTAACATACATTGATTGGCAAGTACATTGGTAACATACATTGATTGGCAAGTACATTGGTAACATACATTGATTGGCAAGTACATTGGTAACATACATTGATTGGCAAGTACATTGGTAACATACATTGATTGGCAAGTACATTGGTAACATACATTGATTGGCAAGTACATTGGTAACATACATTGATTGGCAAGTACATTGGTAACATACATTGATTGGCAAGTACATTGGTAACATACATTGATTGGCAAGTACATTGGTAACATACATTGATTGGCAAGTACATTGGTAACATACATTGATTGGCAAGTACATTGGTAACATACATTGATTGGCAAGTACATTGGTAACATACATTGATTGGCAAGTACATTGGTAACATACATTGATTGGCAAGTACATTGGTAACATACATTGATTGGCAAGTACATTGGTAACATACATTGATTGGCAAGTACATTGGTAACATACATTGATTGGCAAGTACATTGGTAACATACATTGATTGGCAAGTACATTGGTAACATACATTGATTGGCAAGTACATTGGTAACATACATTGATTGGCAAGTACATTGGTAACATACATTGATTGGCAAGTACATTGGTAACATACATTGATTGGCAAGTACATTGGTAACATACATTGATTGGCAAGTACATTGGTAACATACATTGATTGGCAAGTACATTGGTAACATACATTGATTGGCAAGTACATTGGTAACATACATTGATTGGCAAGTACATTGGTAACATACATTGATTGGCAAGTACATTGGTAACATACATTGATTGGCAAGTACATTGGTAACATACATTGATTGGCAAGTACATTGGTAACATACATTGATTGGCAAGTACATTGGTAACATACATTGATTGGCAAGTACATTGGTAACATACATTGATTGGCAAGTACATTGGTAACATACATTGATTGGCAAGTACATTGGTAACATACATTGATTGGCAAGTACATTGGTAACATACATTGATTGGCAAGTACATTGGTAACATACATTGATTGGCAAGTACATTGGTAACATACATTGATTGGCAAGTACATTGGTAACATACATTGATTGGCAAGTACATTGGTAACATACATTGATTGGCAAGTACATTGGTAACATACATTGATTGGCAAGTACATTGGTAACATACATTGATTGGCAAGTACATTGGTAACATACATTGATTGGCAAGTACATTGGTAACATACATTGATTGGCAAGTACATTGGTAACATACATTGATTGGCAAGTACATTGGTAACATACATTGATTGGCAAGTACATTGGTAACATACATTGATTGGCAAGTACATTGGTAACATACATTGATTGGCAAGTACATTGGTAACATACATTGATTGGCAAGTACATTGGTAACATACATTGATTGGCAATTACATTGGTAACATACATTGATTGGCAATTACATTGGTAACATACATTGATTGGCAATACATTGGTAACATACATTGATTGGCAATTACATTGGTAACATACATTGATTGGCAATTACATTGGTAACATACATTGATTGGCAATACATTGGTAACATACATTGATTGGCAATTACATTGGTAACATACATTGATTGGCAATTACATTGGTAACATACATTGATTGGCAATTACATTGGTAACATACATTGATTGGCAATTACATTGGTAACATACATTGATTGGCAATTACATTGGTAACATACATTGATTGGCAATTACATTGGTAACATACATTGATTGGCAATTACATTGGTAACATACATTGATTGGCAATTACATTGGTAACATACATTGATTGGCAATTACATTGGTAACATACATTGATTGGCAATTACATTGGTAACATACATTGATTGGCAATTACATTGGTAACATACATTGATTGGCAATTACATTGGTAACATACATTGATTGGCAATTACATTGGTAACATACATTGATTGGCAATTACATTGGTAACATACATTGATTGGCAATTACATTGGTAACATACATTGATTGGCAATTACATTGGTAACATACATTGATTGGCAATTACATTGGTAACATACATTGATTGGCAATTACATTGGTAACATACATTGATTGGCAATTACATTGGTAACATACATTGATTGGCAATTACATTGGTAACATACATTGATTGGCAATTACATTGGTAACATACATTGATTGGCAATTACATTGGTAACATACATTGATTGGCAATTACATTGGTAACATACATTGATTGGCAAGTACATTGGTAACATACATTGATTGGCAAGTACATTGGTAACATACATTGATTGGCAAGTACATTGGTAACATACATTGATTGGCAAGTACATTGGTAACATACATTGATTGGCAAGTACATTGGTAACATACATTGATTGGCAAGTACATTGGTAACATACATTGATTGGCAAGTACATTGGTAACATACATTGATTGGCAAGTACATTGGTAACGTACATTGATTGGCAAGTACATTGGTAACGTACATTGATTGGCAAGTACATTGGTAACGTACATTGATTGGCAAGTACATTGGTAACGTACATTGATTGGCAAGTACATTGGTAACGTACATTGATTGGCAAGTACATTGGTAACGTACATTGATTGGCAAGTACATTGGTAACGTACATTGATTGGCAAGTACATTGGTAACGTACATTGATTGGCAAGTACATTGGTAACGTACATTGATTGGCAAGTACATTGGTAACGTACATTGATTGGCAAGTACATTGTTAACGTACATTGATTGGCAAGTACATTGTTAACGTACATTGATTGGCAAGTACATTGTTAACGTACATTGATTGGCAAGTACATTGTAACGTACATTGATTGGCAAGTACATTGTTAACGTACATTGATTGGAAAGTACATTGGTAACGTACATTGATTGGAAAGTACATTGGTAACATACATTGATTGGAAAGTACATTGGTAACATACATTGATTGGAAAGTACATTGGTAACATACATTGATTGGAAAGTACATTGGTAACATACATTGATTGGAAAGTACATTGGTAACATACATTGATTGGAAAGTACATTGGTACATACATTGGTAACATACATTGATTGGAAAGTACATTGGTAACATACATTGATTGGAAAGTACATTGGTAACATACATTGATTGGAAAGTACATTGGTAACATACATTGATTGGAAAGTACATTGGTAACATACATTGATTGGAAAGTACATTGGTAACATACATTGATTGGAAAGTACATTGGTAACATACATTGATTGGAAAGTACATTGGTAACATACATTGATTGGAAAGTACATTGGTAACATACATTGATTGGAAAGTACATTGGTAACATACATTGATTGGAAAGTACATTGGTAACATACATTGATTGGAAAGTACATTGGTAACATACATTGATTGGAAAGTACATTGGTAACATACATTGATTGGAAAGTACATTGGTAACATACATTGATTGGAAAGTACATTGGTACATACATTGATTGGAAAGTACATTGTAACATACAGTGATTGGCAATTACCATACATTAATGTTTTTTTTATTTTATGTAAAAAAAATTTCAGGTTGGTGAACAATTCCCCTATTCCATTGACATTATAAAACCTCTTCACCATTTGCAGTTCACGCAGGTTTCCAAGAACATAACCTATACAAAATGCAGAGCATGACTGTACAGCAATCCCTCACCATAGTGCAGTTCACAGTGCACAGTTTTAATATTGCGCTGTTAATACTTTATGCCCATTGTTTACTTATAGTGCACTATCCCCGATATAGCGCTATTTGCACGAGTTTGTTTTGTTAAAATAATAAAATAAATATGTGCTCACCTAATAAATATAACAAAAACACATTGTAATTGCGCTTAAATTTAAGTTAAAACCATATCAAACATTAATAACATACTATATAATAAAAGCACTGTTAACCTTCCACCTCTGCCAAAGAAAAACCAGTAAGTGTCGAGTCCACTCCTCCACCAGGAAGTCCAGACAGCTGTTCTTCATTTGACAGTTTTGATGTCCCTGAAGCTGTGTAATTCTCAATCTTATTTTGATATGTTCTTTTATACATTTTGTATGCCATTTTATTTTGTGTTTATGCTAAATATGTCTTTGTAATAAAGTTGTCACTATTTACTATCTGTTCCTCTTCATTATTTAGTAATTAGCAGGGATGTACCAATATATCAGTATCAGTGATATCGGTAGATTCTTATCAATATCGGTACCAGCCGATATTTCAAAAGTACGATTTTTCCAAAATTATGAATAAAAGACTATTTAGTGGATGAAATTTCCAATATTTTATTGTTTTATCACTTCACATATATATAAAAAATATATACATATACCATATAATAATAATATATACCTATATTATTATTATATATAAAAATTATGCTATTAACACACACATCTTTAAATAGGTCAGGATATGGACATAGATATGGGCAAGTGTAAATCCTTTGAGAAATAGGTATAAAGCCTAGAAAACCAAAAAAACTATCTTGTAGTCATAAGCTCACAATATTAACCCAGCTAGTTGGTTAAAAACACATTTACTAAGCCCAACATAGGCCCACAGTTCAAATGTATAACAAACAAAACTATGACATCTAATACAGTATTGCCATCTTAATCAAAAGGATTATTGCTTTGTTGCCAAATTTTCAACACAGAAAATAAATTATGTTACAAAAATATGACAAACTAATAAACCCTAGCTGGATATCGGTATTGGTATCAGTTATCGGCTGATACTGTTAAAGTGATATTGGCAAAACCCTAGTAATTAGGGATCAAGTTAAAATCTTTTACATTTATTTATTTTTCCGAGGAACAAATTAAAGGTATTTACATTGGTTTCTATGAGAATATTGATTTCACTTTGCACTCTGATTTCATGAAACCAATTAAGAGCACTAAGTGAGGGATTGCTATAGTTATTTTTAAAAAATTCAGGTGATGACATGTCCTTAAGATTATCCAAATTAGCTACTGCAATCTTTTAATAATTAGTAAAAAAAAAACTTGAACCAGATATCCTCTTTTACAGTCCTAAATTCTAACTAATAATGTGACGATCCTAAATTACGCAGAACCAAATTTAGCAATCCTTCAGAATCTGGCTGTAAATTAGTTTAAAAAATAAATTGTTATTTGACAAATGGTTATTGCTTTTAATACACTAAATTAGTTATTTTTTTAATAACTGTAAATTAAATATGGTGGGCAGACCTATAATTGAATGCAGGGTTGTGGAGTCGGAGAGTCGTACGTTTCAGGGCGGAGTCGGAGTCGGTAAAAAACTTCTGACTCCGACTCCAATTTCTGTGTCCTGTGTCACCCTTAATTTCTAAATCCTAAATACTAACATTTAGGTTATTTAGTTTTTTTGGTCAATAAACCTTATTCATTGATAGCCCCTAGATTTAAGTTTTTTTAATATTTTTTTTTACATTTTCAGAATATACAATTAATATTTATTTAAATATAAAATATAAAATTTCACACTTAGTGTGGTGGTGGTGAAATGTCTTATTATTATGATAATTATAGAGTGAAACACTAGAGGAGTCGGAGTCGTATATTTAAAATGTGAGGAGTCGGAGTCAGATTTTTAGATTTTTTACAGTGTGTGGAGTCGGAGTCAAATTTTTACAATGTGTGGAGTCGGAAAATTTTGGACCGACTCCACAACCCTGATTGAATGCCCAGTTAGGTTAAGTCATTATATTTTAGTTTAAACTAACAAAAATATCATGACTTAACCTAACCAATCATCAAAGGTGTACAGTTGACCTAACCAGGCAGTCAATAATTTCCATGTAGGTTTCAATTAATTTTAAGCAACTTTTACCAAAAATGTGTTAGTTATAGCTACCACATATATATTCATATAAAACTAACTTTGATATACTATACCTAACCAATCATCAAGAGCGTATAGTTGACCTAACTGGGTATTCAATTAACCTAATCAAGCATTCAATTATAGGTCTGCCCACCATGTTTAATTTACAATTATTCAAAAAATAACTAATTTAATGCATTAAAAGCAATAACCATTTGTCAAATAATTTATTTAACTAATTTATGGCTGGATTCTGAAGGATCACCCCAAATTTTGTGTGTATATACGTGGTAGAGTCAAAAATAAACTGAACTTTTAACACAACCTTTATTACATTTGTAATACAAGTTTTTATACTATACCACCTTCAAAGTAGGCGCCTTCAGCAGCGACACACTTTTGCCAACATCCATACCACTTATCAAAACAATCCTGCAAACCATTCTTTGTGACCTCCTTAGGGACATTCATCACAGCACTCTTCAGTACTTGTAGGTTATCTCCCCCTCACCAATTTTGACAGAATATTTTTGTTAAAACTAACGAAAATATCACGACAACCTAACCAATTATCAAGGGCGTACAGTTGATCTATTATTAATTATAACCGTTTGTTTCTGGAATAGTATTTACTATTTATTAATAGATCAACTGTACGCCCTTGATAATTAATTGGTTAGGTTAAGTCATGATATTTTCATTAGTTTTAACGAAAGTATTCTATCAAAATTGGGGGGGGGGGGCAGATAACCTACAAGTACCACCTCTTCTCCTGATTCGAACCGGCACCCCTTCATCAATTCTTTCACTTTTGGAAACAGATAAAAATCTGCGGGGGAAAGATCAGGGGAGTAAGGAAGCTGGGGAAGCACAGGTATCTTGTACTTTGCAAGATATTCATTGACCAGGAGCAACTGATGCACAGGGGCATTATCATGATGGACAACCCAATTCTTTGCTCGCCACTGATGAGGCCATTTTCGTCTTAGAAAAAATACTGACTCACGAAGATGGCTGAGAATGCCGACATAACCCTCCTTGTTAACAGTCTGACCTTCGGGAATGAATTCATAGTGCACTAAACCCTGGATATCAAAAAAGACCTCTAACATCACCTTCCCCTTTGATCTGTCTGCACGAAACTTTTGTTGTTGTGGTGAAGAGGGTGATTTCCACGTCAATGACTGGCATTTGGTTTGTGGGTCATAGAGAAAATACCATGTTTCATCGCTGGTAATCACTCTTTTCAACAGATCAGGGTCATGATCTACCCTGTCAATCAATTCTCCACTAACTAGGGCCCGTCCTTCCCATTGCTCATCTGTTAACATCCTCGGAACAATGTGCTGGCAGACATGATGCATCTTCAAGTTATGAAGAATGGCATGTACAGAACCATGAGATTCTGAAAATGTTAACCAGGTCATCCATCATTTGCCTGCAGTCTTGTCTGATCTCTTCCCATACTCGAGTGATCATGTGTTCATTTCTTGCTGTAGCAGGACTGCCTGCATGGGGATCATCATCCGTTGACACACGCCCTTCTTTGAAGCGCTTATGCCACTTGTAAACCTGTGTCTGCAAAATGGTTTCATCACCATATGCTTCATGGAGCAAGTTAAAAGTCTCAGTAAATGTTTTACAAAGTTTGACACAAAACTTAATGTTTATCCGCTGCTTGTGATGCGTCATATCTGAGATCCAACAGTACACACTAACAGTGTTCTACTAAATGAGGTCGTGAGTCTTATTCATGACAGATGATACAACTGCCATTTGGCAAACAAGTCTTGACATGTCTACCAACATCCAGTGCGCATGCGCATTTCACAGCTGTCATCTTTACTGTGCAGTATGCAAAGTTCAGTTTATTTTTTACTCTAGTGGTGTGTGTGTGTGTGTGTGTGTGTGTGTGTGTGTGTGTGTGTGTAATTGGTTAGGTTAAGTTGTAATATTTTCATTAGTTTTAATGAAAATATTATGACTAAACCTAACCAATCATCAATCTGCAGGGGTATAACAGAAAAGTACCGTGACTCCTTATCTTATAGAAAACTGGGAAAACTGCAGCAAATGCCCATCAAGGTTATTTATAATATTAATGTAAAAAGTGTCTCCATCTTGATAACTTGCTCAAAAATTACTAAATTTAAACAACTGCAATCTGTGAAAATACATTACAGTAAACTTTCCCAATAACGGCAATCTCGGGATTTGAGATTCCGTTATTAGGAATTTTCTGTTATCTAGACAGTTTAGTTTAAAGGTATTTCATATGTAAATAAAGGGGGTTAATAAGAAATAAAGATATAATGCTGACCATTTTATTAACTGCTAAATACACAGTACGTAATTTGAGCAAAAAAAAAAAAAAAATTTTTAAATTTATAAAAAAAGCACTTTCAACATTCGAAAAAAAATATTCTTAATTTTAAACGAACATCTTATAATAAAAGAAAACATTTAAATTAAAAAAAACTACTCTAAATTAGAGTTAGATCATGTTCCTTTACCAGTTCATCAAATGTTGCGCTATATGCTATAGCCGCTTCTGAGTCTGCCGAATGCTTTTCACCAGCAATATCTAATTTTCGTATACCATGACATAGCTTAAATTTAGTTAACCAACCATCCGAAAAAGCAACCATAGTATCCAATTCCATTTTTTCTTTAAAATCTTTAGCTTTAGCTAAAATCATAGGCCCGGATATTGCTATACCCTCTGATCATTTTAATAGGAACCACTCGTGTAACACTTTGTCTAAATTTTCACACTTTGGCTTATGTAAAGTTTTCCTATTCTCTATTTTATTGTTAGGCTCTGAAGAAGAAGTAAATTCGGATATTTTCCATTTGACTGCCACCATTGAAACATAATTAAACTTTTTGTATTTTAACTGAAATGTCTTGATGATACAAAATAAGTTACTTTATAAAAAAGCTTTTCTTAATTTCCCCTTCAAATTTTGTTTCTTATAAGCAATTTTAATTACTTTCAAGATCCATGCTTAATTTTTAAGTTTTAATCATGTACTCAGAAAAATAAGGGGATCACCTGAAGATCAGGGCCTCCAGCCTTCTTTAGTTAGCTTTATAAGGCTAACTAACAAAAATATCATGACCTAACCTAACCAATCATCAAGGTCGTACAGTTGACCTAAGGATTGGTTAGGTTAGGTCGTGATATTTTCGTTAGTTAGCCTTATAAGGCTAAGTAAAGAAGGCTGGGGGCACTCACCTCTTATGTTTCAATGGCGGCAGTCAAACGGAAAAGATCAGTAAATTCTAATAGCTTTTGTTTTGAATTTTTAATGTCGTACAATGTCGATGATCCCACGTTGTATTCAGCCATTAACACAGTTCTACTTATACCTCGTTCCATTTTCTTAATTATGTCCAGTTTATCACTAAGTTTTAATGTGGTTCTCTTTTGTTTATTCTTCTGGGTAACTTTAGGCATGGCGATGGGGGTATACACAAATAATTAAATGTTTAAAGTGTAGCACAAAGCGTTCCACGTGTTGTCGATACAGCGTTCGCTTTACAACTGTCAGCCACGCGGATGTAAACAAACTCTAGCGCGTTGCCATTTTCTTTGCTGTACGACAATTTTCAAAGATTGCCCATTTTCGAAATTGCTGTTATCTCGGGTTTTCCATTATTCAGAATGCCGTTATTGGGAAAGTTTACTGTATATAGATTAGATAATTTTAGACTATAAAAGGTAACTGGGTAAATATTAGATTTTACTCCCAGTCTGGTTTTATAATGAGAGCAAACTTTTCTGGTCAATTTTGAGGTGCTTTGCATGAATCTGCTATTGGTTTCCTGTGCAAATGTATAGTTTTTGAGATATCGTAACAAACATAAGATATGTTCATGTTACTAATCTCATAAACGACGCATTACAATACCACAGGAAACGTGCCAAACACCTCAAAATTAACCAGAAAAGTTTGCTCTCATCACTCATTTAAACTAATAAAAATATCATGACTTAACCTAACCAATCATCAAAGGCATACAATTGACCTAACTGGGCATTCAATTAACCTAACTGGTTAATATTGGTTATTTCACCTAAATATTGTCTGATCTTTTTGTATTAGGCACTCTCTGTCACATTTCAGCAAGTTAAGGATGAGAGAATAATGCCATAATTGATAAAAACATCCAATGCTTTGTCTTTATCTAGGGCACACAAAGAATCAACTCCAAGTCAAAATCACACAAATGGCACATCATAATTCTATCACAAACACCACCAAACTGAATCCAATTAGAAAAAAATAGCCAGAACAGAAAACAAACTAATTAAGTCGCCAGAGTAGCGAAAAAATAGCCAAATCAAAAAATATTTTATGAAAAACGTACATTAGCTATAGCCAAAACAGGAAATATATTTCATTAAAAAAAGTACTGGTACATTTGAACAAATTTGCACAAGATATATACTTTTTAGTCAGTTTTTAATGGCAATTCAATATACAGGGTGTCCCAAAAGTCTCCATACATAGGGAAAATTAGCACTTTTTAGCAAAATGTAACTATTTACAAAACATTCTCTACATGATTGCCATTTCTTTGTAAACACACACGGATGTCTCTCCCCACTCATGGTGAACTCGTGTTAGCACATTTGGTGTTATGGACGTAATGTACCAGGAAAAGATACAGAACATGGATCGCCTAAAGGAATGCATTCGAAGTGCAATTACGTCCATAACACCAAATGTGTTAACACGAGTTCACCATGAGTGGGAGAGACGCATCCGTGTGTGTTTACAAAGAAATGGCAATCATGTAGAGAATGTTTTGTAAATAAAGTTAAATTTTGTTAAAAAGTGCTAATTTTCCCTATGTATGGAGACTTTTGGGACACCCTGTACAGGTAAACCTCGTTTTACGCCGCTTTAAATTATGTTGCTTCACTTTTACACCACCTAAAGTAAAAGCTTAAATGTAAAATTAAAAATGGTAAAAAGCTGTAAACTACGCAAAATATGATGATGTTAACTGTGCAGGACTACTGGAAGTCATATGACATTTTAAAAGGCATTTCCAACATAGCCGCAGCTTGGAATGAAGTTTCGAAATCATGTCTAAATGGTGTCTGGCATAAGCTGTGGCCTGATTGCATTGCTGATTTTGGTGGATTTGACAGTGTCAAAACTGTGACAAAAGACATCACTAAGATAGCGAATGAAGTAGGTCTAGATGACGTGGAAGATGATGATGAACTGCTCAATTCTGCAGTTCCTCAGCAAAAAAAAAAAGAGGATCTCCCTCTGGGATCTTCTTCCTCTCAATAAATCATCTCTATCTCACCACTGTCAAACGAGATCCAATAATTTTGTTTTTAATTGCTTTAATTACCAAAGTAAGTAGTAATTTATCTTTAATTCAATTATTTTATTAATATTAAGCATTCTTTTACTAGTTTTAAGCATATAACCCATTAATAATTTTCATTTTATGGAAAATATGGGGTCACTTTTGGAGAATCCTGGAACCTATCCTATTTATTTAGGTAGAAGCCCATTATTTTTTAGCTTCAATTTACACCACCTCACTTTTCGACAGCAATCTGCTGGAACCTAACCCCAGCGTAAATCGAGGCATACCTGTATAGTACTTGTTCAACTGTTTGTGATGGAGTAAAGGAGTAAAATCCAATATTAACCAGTATCTGAATTTGCACGCATTAATTCAGCACTGTAAAAGTGAGGATACAGATCTTTTCCGTTTCATGTACTGTTTCCAATTTTGTTGAAAATACAATATTTAATGCAGGTCCGGCGCCAGCCTATTTGGCGCCCTTAGCAGGACTGCAGCTGGCGCCCCCACCCACCTCCCACTTCACGATTGGGTTTGCCCACAAAGTAATCAAGGTACTATATTGAAGAAACTATTTGCCTTACACTGATCTATTTTAATTTGCTAATACATACATTTATTATAAAATTATAAAATCATTTCACAGTTCAAGAAAGTGTCATGACCAATCAAAACAGCGAGTAAAGCGAGGCATATGTAATAACAAATCAGAACGCTCAAAAGTGCTAAAATATGCATGCAAAAAGGACATATCTACTGTTTTATCCAAGCAAGAAGGGCATATGTCACATAAAAACAGTTATTCGCTTATTGACGACTCCTGGAACTCATATTAAGCCATAAATAAGCCGAGTCACTTATTGACGACTCCCGTCTGTGCGTGCAACATTTTTAAATCGCTTATTTACGACTCCCGTCCCTAAAGGGTTAAAGGTCGTGATAGTGAAAATTCTATAATGACCCAATAAGATGAATAAGTTAATTATGTAAATATCAGTCAAGCTAAACTGGTGTACATACGTCGTACAACCTTTCATCATTTGTCTATGCTTCTCATTCCTTCATTATTTTTTCATGTTGTTCTTACATAATACTATCAGACGTGCACAGGGCGGGAGGCGTGGCGCCCCCCAGATCTTTGGCGCCCTTAGCATTTACTAACCTCGCCTAATGGAAGCAGCGGCCCTGATTTAATGTAGATTTTTATGCTGATTTCAAAATGTAAGTTTTTTTTTGAGAAGTGAGTGGTTCAAAAGTTGTTTGTTATTGTAATTTTGTATAAGTCAAAAACTATAATAATACAACTGAAAACTAATACAAGAGTTATTGTATTCTTTAGTAATATTGGCTTATGTCACTAAGTATTTTTGTGAATAGATTTTGACCATTATTTTTCTCCAAAAAAAGACTTACATTTTTTAAATCAGCGTAAATACAATAACACACATAACTTTTGGTCAAAAAATACATTTTTCTGGGTTAATATTACCTGCTCTTTTCAAATCTGTTAGTTATTTTTTGTGCAAACTATTGTAGAAAATAATAATAATAATAATAATAATATAAACATATAGGTTGTGTTTTAAATGACATGGGCTGGACCTGTAAATCAAAATAACTTTTTATGAAGTAGTTTTAGTCACTTTATTCAAATTTGTCACTCATTTTTTGTGCAAACTATTGTAGAAAATAATAATAATAATATAAATATATATATTTAGTGTATTTATTGTCAGGAGTGGTTTGACATCATGTTACTCTGCAACTTAATTAGTTTGATTAGTTTGTTGGTTTCTGTTCTGGCTATTTTTTTTCTAATTGGATTCAGTTTGGTGGTGTTTGTGATAGAATTATGAAGTGCCATTTGTGTGGTTTCAACTTTGAGAACTTGATTCGTCATGTGCCCTAGATTAATTAAATGATTAATTGAATGCCCAGTTACATTAATTGAATGCCCAGTTACGTTAATTGAATGCCCAGTTACGTTAATTGAATGCCCAGTTAGGTCAACTGTACACCCTTGATGATTGGTTAGGTTAAGTCATGATATTTTTGTTAGTTTAAGCAAAAATGACGAGAGCAAACTTTTGTGGTTAATTTTGAGGTGACAGTGAGTGCCTAATATGAAAAGATCAGAAGATATTTAGGTGAAATAACCAATATTAACCTGTTATGTCAACTGAATGCCCAGTTAGGTCAGTATTTCTTTACTATTACACTGGTCTCCGATAGAAAGTTTTAAAACCTGGTTTTCAATGTTTTTCAATGTGCTGAATTAAAAAATGATACTCATTTCCATCGCAAATGATCTGTTAAAAGAGTTATTGAAGCTTAAACTTTCTAACAGGGAAAAGGGTAAAAAAAATGGCGTTTCCACTGATTTTAATTTGAATCAGTTAGTAGACATGGCTTCCTGTGGTCTGTGCGCTTTTGATTATTTTCACTGTATCGCCAAATTTTATGGAAATTCAGATTGTATCCACCTCTCTCCAACCAACAGCAACCCCAGACTATTGAAGATTTGGACGAATCTTCAGAAGATGATGAGCCTCAGCCTGGCAATTCACGTGATTAAGGTATTTTTTTTTTAAATTTTATAATTTTGGATAACGTTAGGGGTTGGGTTAGGTTAGGTGGTTTTAGGTTCGTCAATTTTGAAGGTGAAATTTGTTTTTCCTATGGTTTTTGATGTGTTTTGTATTAATGACTCAAAATCTTCAGAAACGACTCGTTTTTGTGATTCTCCCCACCCAAAAACTCTTGGTTCCCACTGGGGGTCCCCCAGGTAAAAAAAAAGGGTAGAAAGTTTTAAAACCTTTAAGCTTCAATAACTCTAACAAATCATTTGCGACAGAAATGAGTATCATTTTTTAATTCAGCACATTGAAAACCAGCTTTTAAAACTTTCTACCAGAGACCGGTATAATAGTAAATATTACTGTTAGGCCAACTGAACGCCCAGTTAGGCCAACTGAACGCCCAGTTAGGCCAACTGAACGCCCAGTTAGGCCAACTGAACGCCCAGTTAGGCCAACTGAACGCCCAGTTAGGCCAACTGAACGCCCAGTTAGGCCAACTGAACGCCCAGTTAGGCCAACTGAACGCCCAGTTAGGCCAACTGAACGCCCAGTTAGGCCAACTGAACGCCCAGTTAGGCCAACTGAACGCCCAGTTAGGCCAACTGAACGCCCAGTTAGGCCAACTGAACGCCCAGTTAGGCCAACTGAACGCCCAGTTAGGCCAACTGAACGCCCAGTTAGGCCAACTGAACGCCCAGTTAGGCCAACTGAACGCCCAGTTAGGCCAACTGAACGCCCAGTTAGGCCAACTGAACGCCCAGTTAGGCCAACTGAACGCCCAGTTAGGCCAACTGAACGCCCAGTTAGGCCAACTGAACGCCCAGTTAGGCCAACTGAAAGCCCTTGATGATTGGTTAGATTGTCATGATATTTTTGTTAGTTTAAACAAAAATGATGAGAGCAAACTTTCCTGGTTAATTTTGGTGTTTTGCACATTTCCTGTGGTAATGCATCATTTACAATATCTTGTAACATGAACATGTTAGGTTATGCTTTATTGTATAAAATGTAGTCAAAAAATAAATTTTTCAAGTGTATTTTAGTGTGCTTTATTCAAATATGACCTTCATTTCTTGTGCAAATCAACAGAAATACAGTTGTTATTGCATGGCCCAAACACACATTTCTGTTCATTTGCACAAGAAATGAAGGTCATATTTGAACAGAGCACACCAAAATACACTTGAAAAATATATTTTTGACCAAAAGTTCAGGTCATGTGGTCAGCAACATAATTACCCATTTCTCCAAAAAAAGACTTACATTTTTTAAATCAGCATAAAAATCTATATTAAATACCTTATTTTCAACAAAATTGAAAATAGTACATGAAATGGAAAAGGTCCAAGGATACCCCTTGAACCTAACCTCATAACATATTTGCACAAAAAAAGGTAATTATGTATATAGACACATTCAGTCATTTTACACACCAAAATACATTTTTCTAATAGTATTTGATGTGATTTGTTCAAATCTGACCTCCATTTCCCTTGGGAATGAGATCGAACAAAGTTATAGTACTTTGAAGTTTGGCTCATTTTCAAGGGAAATGGAGGTCAAAATCTAAGCAAAACATCAAATATTACTAGAAAAAAGTATTTTGGTATTAACCTAACCTAACCTAACCTAACCTAACCTAACCCTAAAACTAACATAAGTGGAAGTAGTAACCTAAAAAGCCTAAAACTAACAAAAATATCATTACTTAACCTAATCAATCATCAAGGGTATTCAGTTGGCCTAACAGGTTAATACTGGTTATTTCACCTAAATATCTTCTGATCTTTTCATATTAGGCACTCACTGTCACATTTCAGGCAAGTTAAGGATGAGAGAATAGGGTCATTCTCTGTCAGATCAACCAAAAAAAAATTGAAATTAACACCCTCATCTCTCATATTTTGCTGAAATTTGGTTTATGGGGAGTTTGTGAGCCTGAATCCATTTCTGAAATTATAAGGTCAATCCGACCAACGGTTCAAGAGATATGACCTCGGGCAATTTGAGGTCACTCGCGAGGTTACTAACATTTGGCGAGCCATAACTTGGGTAATAATTGTCATAATTATATAAAAGTATATATATTTAGAATCAGAAAACGACAAGGAATCCAAATATGCAAGTTTTAGAACTCTAGGTTGAAAAATAAAAAAGTTACACTGTAACCAAAATTTGAGGTCACGATTTGACCTCTGGGGTATCAAATGAGAATTTTTTTTTTAAATGTAAAAAATGAAGGCATAGGCATTGGCTATTAGAATCAGCAAAAAAAAGTTTGTTTATGTTAGTATTTTTCATGTAACTAACATATAAGTGAACACCATATTCATAAGTTGTGCGTCAATTCTACCTATTTTTTCACACTTAAGCTCATAATTGACCTATAGAAATTAAAATTACATTTTTTATAGATATAAAAAACAAGTCAGAGTTCTTGACTAATAGAAACAATCATAAAAAGTTGTTTATGTTGGTACTTTTCATGTAACTAACTTATAAGTGAACACCATATTTATAAATTGCTTGTCATTTCAAGGAATTTTTATATCTTAGCTATCATTTGACCTCAAGCTCCAAGAATTTAATAAAAATTGTATTTCATTGCTAATCTACACTGGCAATAATAGTTATAATAGTGAAAGGGGAAGACTAAGCTCACATGTAGCCAACAAACCTGTTGAAACATGTTGCTACTTGTCTAAGTGCAGAATCAACACAGATAGTTGCAAAATTCCTTGTCTACAGGTTAGTACAGTTCCAGCCAGCACTGTGGGTGGCTGGTGGGTATGGTGTTTTAATGAGCCTCAGAGACTATCAAGGCCTAAAATATTAAGTGTGTATAGCTATATATTTTCTAAAAAATATATATTACCTAATTGTAAATCCTATATCTTTACAGATCAAAATACAATGGTTCGGCACTTGAAATACTGCCAGGACCCTATTCAAAAACACAAGAAATGCATAACAATCAATCTTAGAAAAGTGACTGATGTACTTGTTGAAAAATGTGCTGGAAGAGTGAAAAAGACTCATTGTTGTGTGTGAACTGCTGGACACTGATAATGAAAAACCCCACTATACTTAGTACCACTGAAAACAACGAGTCTGAGCAGGATTCAAATGAATCATCTACTATCAGTGGCTTGAGTAACATCTCTTCAATTCAAGATCTGGACAATGACAGTGATTGCTTGATAAGGAAAATCCTTCAACTTCAGTTGAACCAGTTCTAGCATTTCTGGACCAAACACCAGTTAAAAAAAGTAAGTAATAAATTAATATAATAACTTATACTTTACTACAAGGTCTGTTTGATCTACTATATAGCCAATTATATAGCATTAAGGTACTATAATTAATATTTAATTACTAATATTCAGGAGTATGAAACCTTTTTTTCTGTTCTTTTCAGAAGGGCTGTCATTAAGCCAGAAAAAGCGCAAGGCTCGTGGTAAACTATCATCTGCTCAGAACACCTGAAGGAGAGGCTAGAACTCAGTTATGGTGTTCAAATTACCGAGGAGGTAAGTGATACTTCAAAACCTGAAACTAAATCTGAAAAACATCTAGACAAATTAATGAATGAATTGAAACAGTTATTCCTGGAGAGCAAATGTCACCATCACAAACTACAAATATTGACACTCTCACCATACACAATTGAAAAAACAGCTAGTTTCTTTCAAACTACAACATACATGGTGAAAAGAAGCCATTCACTTAAATCAGAACATGGAATCCTTCCGAAGATTCCACTAATGAGCAAAGGAAAAGTGATATCTGAAGAACACAAAGATATAGTTAGAAGATTCTATGAGTCAGAAGAGGTTAGTCGTATTGTCCTGGCCAAAAGGATTGCGTGAAAGTTATCAGTGCTGAAGGTGCAATGAAGGTGCAAAAACGATTGGTCCTCGGGAATTTAAAGAGATGTTTGAACTATATAAAATGATGAAAGAATCCCAAAATAGGATTTTCCACATTGCAAAATTACGGCCATCATATTGTGTGCTTGCCGGTAGTGGTGGGACTCATTCTGTCTGTGTCTGCACATACCATCAAAATCCAAAATTGCAGCTGGCTGCATTGGGAGAAAGAGGTCTTTCATACAAGGATCTTATGGATTACAGTGTCTGCAGTACAGAAAGAGAGACTTGCATGATGCAACTTTGCAATGATTGCCCAAGAGAAGAGGGTGTCCTGGATTTTCTTGAGTACTTGACAGTGTGAAATCAGCTCCAAATGAAATATCTTACAAGCAATGGGTGACTGTTGACCGTTGTACAATGGTTGATAAGGTGGAGCCACTTCATGAATACTTATCATCCCTAAGCATGAAAATATCCTGCATGGTTCGTCGTCACTTTGTTGCTCAGCAACAATCACAGTACTTCAAGCAGTTGAAAGAAACACTACCACCTCAGAGCGAGGTAGTTATAGTAGTGATTTCTCTGAGAATTATTCTTTCATTGTCCAGGATGCTGCCCAAGGGTTTCACTGGGACAATTCACAGTGTACAGTTCACCTTTTGTCATCTATTATAGATCATCTGCAGACCAGGAACTTAGCCATTTTAGTGTCTGTTCTTATCTGCATCACTAAAACACAACACTATAATGGTTTACTCATTCATATTGAAGCTTATGACATATGTTAAATTCAGATGCCCACAATTGAAGAAGGTGCACTATTTCTCAGATGGATGTGCTGGCCAATATAAGAACAGATACAACTTCACAAATCTCTGTTACCATGAAGAGGATTTTGGTCTGTCTTGTGAATGGCACTTCTTTGCTACATCCCATGGCAAAAATGCATGTGATGGGATTGGAGGAACAGTGAAAAGAGCTACTGCTCGTGCCAGTTTGCAGAGAACTACAGAGAGGCAAATTCTTACACCAGAACACATGTTTCAGTTTTGTGAAGAAAACTTGAGCAAGAAGATAAATTTTTTCTTTGTAACTACAGCTGATTTGAAAGATGCAGAAGAACGGTTGGAACATCGATTCAAGGATAGTAGGGCTATTCCTGGAACTCAGAATATCATAGATTTGTTCCCCTAAACAAGGAAGAACTGATGGTGTATCCCATTTCAAGTGGCATTGGAGAAAAGAAAAGATAAGGAAAAGTCATTTTACTAATGAACCTGCAATGCTTGGTAACCTAAAATGTGTCAAACCAGGAGAGTATGTTGGCTGCATTTATGACATGCAAGTTTGGTATGGAATTGTGGAGGATATTGTGAAGAGTTTTGATGATTCACTGTGAACTTTCTACATCCCTCTGGGTCATCAGGATCAAGTGCATATTATTATCCATCAAACAAGGATTCATGTGCAGTGCCAGGACATCATATATTAACTGTAATGAGTTGTCCTACCCTAAGAGGAGGCAGCAGAATTCAATACATTTTTCCACAAAAAGAAATTGATGAGAGCATCGAGCATGCAAAAATTGTATTAGGCTAGCACATGAATCCTCTAAGTAGGTCTTCCCCTTTCACTATTATAACTATTATTGCCAGTGTAGATTAGCAGTGAAATACAATTTTACATTTTTTGCCTTTGTTTTTATATCTATAAAAAAATGTAATTTTAATTTCTATAGGTCAAATTATGAGCTTAAGTGTGAAAAAATAGGTAGAATTGACGCACAACTTATGAATATGGTGTTCACTTATATGTTAGTTACATGAAAAATACTAACATAAACAAACTTTTTTTGCTGATCTAATAGCCAATGCCTATGCCTTCATTTTTACACTTAAAAAAAAAATTCTCATTTGATACCCCAGAGGTCAAATCGTGACCTCAAATTTTGGTTACAGTGTAACTTTTTTAGTTTTCAACCTAGAGTTCTAAAACTTGCATATTGGATTCCTTGTCATTTTCTGATTCTAAATATATATACTTTTATATAATTGTGACCATTATTACCCAAGTTATGGGTCGCCAAATGTTAGTGACCTCACAAGTGACCTCAAATTTCCCGAGGTCATATCTCTTGAACCGTTGGTCGGATTGACCTTATAATTTCAGAAATGAATTCAGGGCCCACAAACTCCCTATGAACCAAATTTCAGCAAAATCTGAGAGATGAGGGTGTTAGGCACTGGTTGATCTGACAGAGAATGACCCAATAATGCCGTAATTGATAAAAATATCCAATGCTTTCTCTTCATCTACTGCACATGATGAATCAAGTTCTCAAAGTCAGAAACCACACGAACAGCATGTCATAATTCTATCACAAACACAACCAAACTGAATCCAATTAGGAAAAAAAAAATAGACAGAACAGAAACCAATCAACTAATTAAGTCACAGAGTAGCGAAAAAATAACCCAATCAGGAAAAATATTGGTTAATATTCATTTCAATGCTTTGTTCATTTTCGATAGGAGACATTCTATGACAATTTAACATATAAATTTGTATTCAGGACACCTTGAAACCTCAGGGAAACTGATAAAAATCAAGGAAATGTAATAATTATTTTTTACTGAAAAAAAAAAATTTAGACAAAAAACAGCCATTATAGGCCATTGACCGAGTGTTTACCTCTTTCCACTTGTTAAAATTTTGCCAGTCCTCGTCCTCTCCAGTTTTATGGGGAGACATCTTGTGCAAAATTAGGAAACATAGGTCAAATCAGCCAATTAAATCTGGTTTTTGTTTCATGTTACCTTATCCAACCAATCAGAGACATACATTTTGAATCTCCAATAATGCACTCATTCCAAAATCCTTATTCAGTTCGGTTTTCACTATGGTTTGTCTGGGGTGTGATTTGGATTACTTATAAAAAAGAAGACTGTGCTGAAGTTTTCTTTACCAGTCATGGTGTTTTACCTACTCGTGTTATTTGTCCGCAGTGTGGTCATGAGTGTAATTATAGAGAAGTTGCTGACCAATATTATTGCTGACCAATATTATTGCAGAAGATTGACTAGGGATGAGCGCGGCAGGAAAAAAAGTGTTCCTTCTCTGTTTCCCATCAAAAGGGCAAGTGGTTGAAAAATCCCACCTCAAACTGTGGCAAAACTTATTGTACATTGGGTTATTCTTGACAAAGCATTCGACACAGCGAGATGCATAGCTCTGTTTAGCGTTGGCTTCCAAGAGTGCGATTAATTGGAGGAGTTTTTGATTCGACGTCTGTGAGCATTGGCTAGGCCAACAAGTTCAAATTGGTGGGCCTGGCAAAATCATCTGGTTATTATGTATTTTATCACACTCAGTCATTTTACACACCAAAATACATTTTTCTAGTAGTATTTGATGTGATTTGTTCAAATATGACCTCCATTTCCGTCGGAAATGAGATCCAACAAAGTTATAGTACTTTGAAGTTTGGCTCATTTTCAAGGGAAATGGAAGTCAAAATCTAAGCCAAACACATCAAATATTACTAGAAAAATGTATTTTGGTATTAATTAAACTAACCTAACCGTGGCTAAATGAGCCTAACCCTGGCTAAACGAGCCTAGAGTATTACCTTATTATGGATTAGGTGGTGGATACAGACGAGAGCTCGTTTAGCCAGGGTTAGGCTCGTTTAGCCACGGTTAAGTTAGGTTAGGTTAGGTTAGGTAAGGTTAATTAATACCAAAATACATTTTTCTAGTAATATTTGATGTGTTTTGCTTAGATTTTGACTTCCATTTCCCTTGAAAATGAGCCAAACTTCAAAGTACTATAACTTTGTTGGATCTTATTTCCGACGGAAATGGAGGTCATATTTGAACAAATCACATCAAATACTACTAGAAAAATGTATTTGGTATGTAAAATGACTGAGTGTGATAAAATACATAATAACCAATCATCTATTTATTCCTATTGATCACCGCTGATTTGTACAAACATCCCAATGCTGCTATTTAAGGTAAGAAATTGTGAAAAAACGCGGGTTAGGTTAGGTTAGGTCTGAACCAAAACATATTTTTCTGATGTTTTTTGATGTGATTTGTTCAAATCTGAACTTCGTTTCTTTGGGAAATGAGCCATTTTTGAGAAATTTTAAGTTTTAAAATTTCTCAAAAATGGCTCATTTCCCAAAGAAACGAAGTTCAGATTTGAACAAATCACACCAAAAAACACCAGAAAAATGTGTTTTGGTTCAGAAAGGAGAAAAAGCACTAAAATTAATAATTAACAAAATATTTTATGAAAAAAAGTACATTATAGCCAAAATAGGAAATATTCACTATAAAAATATAACAATTTTTTTTATAATCTTGCATTTCCACAAAAAATTATTAGTACCATAGTGCTAGTAAAACACAACCTCTCATTTCTCATTAGCCCCTGTGTCCAGCCAAATATTAACCAATAATTATTTACCAGTGATCATTCTATGCCAGACTACAGAATCTGCAAAATCCTCTTTCCAAATTGGTATTTGGTGAGGGACACTAATACCAGACTGATACCATGATACTAATATTATACTAATAACTAGTCTCCTTGAAAAATAATAGGTTAGTCTAAGTAATCAGTGCTTACAACATCAACTACTGGTATCTTACCCCTTGTTAGGTTTATTGGTAACAAAAACAATTGTAGGGACAACAAAAGCAATAATTGCCCAAAATAGAGTTATCACTACAAGTGGTAATGCAGAGGCTCCCATGATGAATATATAAATTTTTGGAAAATATCCAGGCAAATCTCTAGTGTATTGAAATTTGAACTTTAAGAGCGAATTGTCTTCGCGTTAAGGTCTCTGGTTCTGGTTGCAAATAAACGGCTGAGGCCACAAATTGCAGCCTAAAAGCCCTAGAGACTAGCAGTACGCAGGACTTCAAGATGGTACTCAAGGAGACTAATGGGGCAGTAGAGGACCTAGGGACGGAAACGTAAACAGAAGGGTCACAGACGAAATAGTTGATTTTATTCCGATGGAAGCACTAAAGAACACCACTCTAAGAACAAGTCAAATTTTCGCGGTAGCAATATTCCTTAGCTTGGTTATGTATCTGGAAAGTAATTTTATTATGAATTACTTATCGTATCTTCACAATTTTCTACTGCTTATAAAGTTTTATTTTATGTTTATTACTACAGAATATGTAAGATGTGATCAATATTTATATAAAAGGTAATAAAAAAAATATGGAGCTAATTATCTTGTCAGATCAGATGTCAGCTGACGATCCTTCATTCTTCTACTTAAAATTTTATTAAAGCTCAATTCACATGACCAAATTGTATTATAGCCAAAGCCTACCTAACCTATCTCTAGTAATTGTAGTTAAACCACGTTTATACAAAATTTCATACTCATTTGTGAAGTCGAGAAAAAGGCAATAGGGAAAAATACTACAACCATTATAGTTTTGAGCTTCACGTCCAAAACCAGTGAAACCAAATTTGTGAACCTGCACTCAAACTCTAAATGGTTCATGCGCTTGAAATAACTTTGAAGGTCTCATTGACTTAAAATTTTCTATTTAAAATCGTTTGTATAAAATTATTTACATGTTACAATGCGAATGTGGGCCGACTTGATATTGGTAGGCTTTCTCACAGCCAATGTCCACCTATATCTAGTCAAGCCACGATTGTGCAAATTTCATACACTTTTGTTAAATCGAGAAAATCATATTGCATTGGTAGAATGGCAGTTTCACAAATAGTTTTTTGTGATGAATAGCTTTCTCACATCCTTCTCAAACAAGCATCATGTTTTTATATTTTTAAATCTCATTTAAAAAGCCATCTTGGTATAACTGTCAATGTATCATGTAAGAACTCCCAGATTTTGATTCTCCCAGATTGCTGGTAGAGTCTTCAGCAATGTTAAAATTAAATCATCATTAGTTATGTCACTTATGTGAAACTTTGTTCTTTTTCATTACTTATTACGGCTTGGATAAATATGCACTTAAAAATGGGTAAATATGCATGTAAATATGCAGTAAAAATGCATTAATATGCATTTAAATATGCAGTATCAAATATAAGTTTCAGGAAAAAATATAGCATTTTAATTTAATAGGAATATATTTATTAATGAAAAAACACTCACATTTAAAATCTATATTATAATAAGAGAGCTGTCGGTCTGTCCGTCCGTCTGTCCGTCCGTCCGTCACACTTTCAGAAATTGTGAGAAAAAATTGTGAGAAAAAAATTAAGAAATTGTATTACGGGCGGCAATGTGAAGCTCAAGATTTTCATGACTGTGGTCTTTTCTGTAGTTTAGCCTGTTTGTTTGTCTGTTTGTGAAATTTATCCCCGGCAGTAATGGGGGATGGGTGGGGTAATGGGGAGGGGTGGGGGTAATGGGGGAGGGGGTTAGCCCCCAAGTTGCATGAATGGGGGTGACGAGGTTTTGGGAGATACCAGATTCAGAAATGTTGACACAATGTGAAGCTCAAAATTTTCACGGCTGCGTTCTTTTCTGTAGTTTAGCCTGTCTAACCGTCAGCGAAGCGACGGGAACTGTACTAGTGTATGATAATAATTGATCCACTACAAATGAAAAAATACAGAAAAAATCGTTTACAAATTATGACTACATTTACTCACAACATGTTGCTAAAGTGTTCAAACGTCATTCTACGCCTGTTATCTGTCAGAATATTTTTGTACTCAGAGAATACTCGTTCCACGTCAACTGTAGCTACTGGCGCAAATTCTAAGGCCAAGAACTCCGCAAGTTCAAGGGGTTCTAAAGTTGAATCAGTTTCGTTTTTGTGTAACAGTATTTTACTTATTTTCTTCAATTTCTCATACCCTGTATTTTTCGAAAGAACAGCACTCAGTTTTTCAATGAAATCTTTGTGTTCGAGGTCTTTTAATGCATTGGTAACGTCCTCAACTAAATGTATGCTACTCTTCAAGTTCAACAGTAATCCCTTTTCTTGCAATTTCAAAATTGCCGAGGAAATGCATGTGAAGTTGGTGGAAATGTTGCCAGATCTAAAATTTCTTTCAAATATACCCTGAAGACTGAAAACAGAAAAATAATGTATAAAATGCACAATCACTTACAATGTCACAAATATGCAAAAACATTAAAAAATGCCTAAAATATGCATTTGCATATGCAACTATGCAAATGCATATTTATCCTAAGTCTGCTTATTACTTATGATTACTTATGAAGAGTACTGGACTCAGGCGGATGCCTCTATGTCCAGATCGTTGCTGCTGGGACGATATCTCTGGAGAAGTAGCTTGACGTTCTTCACAGGCTGAGTGTTCCAGACTTCCAGTATTTATCCAGGCGGCATTTGAAGGCAAATAACGATGGTGCACCTATGACTTGTTCATGTAGAGTGCCAAGCATCCACAATTCTTTGTGTAAAAGAGTATTTTCTAAGGTTTAGCCCACCCACCCCAATCTTTCTGGAGCTTTAAGAAATTACCTCTGGTATTGTTGAGGTTATTTAGATGTAACACATCGCTCACTTCGTTGTCATAGTAACCTCTCAATATCTTGAAAGATTCGATCATGTCACCTCTGTGTCTTCGGTATACGAGTGTTGGGAGCTTTAATTTATTCAGGCGTTCCTCATACAAGAGACTCCTCAAGGTCGAGATTTGTCTGGTTGCTCTCCTTTGTACGATCTCGATGGCTTCTATATTTTTTACTTTGTAGGAATGCCAAACACAGCTCGCAAATTCTAAATGAGGTTTGACCAGTGCTTTATAGAGGAGCAAGAAAGTTTCTTCATCTAAATAAGAGTAGCAACGCCAATCACCCCCATAACCTTGTTAGCTATATTGATCTTTTCGTTAATATGCTTTTCGAAAATTAGTTTTGTATCCATATGGATACCAACATCTTTTTCAGTTTCGACTACTTCTAACAAATGACGATATTGAATTACATTATCATGCATGTTGTCAGGGCCGGATTTAGGAGTGGGCAAAGTGGGCAGCTGCCCATGGGCCTCCACATCTTGGGGGCCTCCACATATTGACAAGCCATTATCAAAATAGAAAAAACCCGAAACTAGAAAAACCCGATAGATGATCAACAAAAAAACACGCGCATCCAATACCACTGTAGTACATAAACTTTTACCAATTACTATTTGTTGTGTACTGATTATTATTTTGTTTTTATTACTCTTTTAGGCCTACTCCCACTATAATGGAATACCCGAGTAACCCGAGGCTTTCATTTTTTGCAGAAATGAGTGGAATGGACAGACACAAGAGTGCACGATGTTTTGAAAGTGTATGTATGTTAATTATATTATGAATCTTATGGATGAATTCAATTATGTCTTCCCCTAAGGTAGGGGGGCCTCCACATGGAGGCTGCCCAGGGCCTCCACACGTCTAAATCCGGCTCTGTTTAAGATTACCAATAATTGGATCATAACTGCTTGTTCTTAACTTTATATTTAATTTCTTAGGAGTAGCCATGATATTCATTTAAAATAAGATTAGAATCAACCAAGTGAAAAATGCATCATATACTATATACATCATTGGATATCTGAAAAAAACAAAATATTGGCTTAATCGGCTGCCATAGAACATTTATATGTATACTATTACGAATAAATAATCAATTTATACACCAAAATGTGCAAAGTTGATTTCTGAATAAATTGATATGCAATATGTATGCTTTTATTTAAGATTAAATATGATTAATCTTAAAAAAATGCTTAAAAGATGTCGTTTTTACTCAGTTTTTTACTATGCAATATAAATTGGGGTGGGGTTGGGGGGTCTGATATTACCAGAACTCCAAAAACTGGTAACCATGTTGTTTCTTGCACCAATGCCCACAACATTAGCATGTTGGACCATTAAAAATTTTAAAAAGTGAAATTATGGACCACCCTATTGGCCATAGCCCAACCTATTCAACAAGGGGCTGATGGCCTCACTTGGCCATAACCCAACCTATTCAACAAGGGGCTAATGGCAGAGCCGGATTTAGACGTGTGGAGGCCCTGGGTAGCCTCCGTGTGGAGGTCCCCCTACCTTAGGGGAAGACATAATTGAAGTCATCCATAAGATTCATAATATAATTAACATACATACACTTTCAAAACATCGTGCACTCTTGTGTCTGTCCATTCCACTCATTTCTGCAAAAAATAAGCCTCGGGTTACTCGGGTATTCCATTATAGTGAGAGTAGGCCTAAAAGAGTAATAAAAACAAAATAATAATCAGTACACAACAAATAGTAATTGGTAAAAGTTTATGTACTACAGTGGTATTGGATGCGCGAGTTTCTTTGTTGATCATCTATCGGGTTTTACTAGTTTCGGGTTTTTTCTATTTTGATAATGGCTTGTCAATATGTGGAGGCCCCAAGATGTGGAGGCCCATGGGCAGCTGCCCACTTTGCCCACTCCTAAATCCGGCCCTGATCTTAAAGATGAACTGATTCCTACAGTACTATTCCAGCTACCATCCCAATCAGATGCACTTCAGCATTTCTATCATTTAAAAAGAAATGATTTGGTTATGAACAATAAAGAAGAGGCTGCAACAGTTGTACTTAATAAAGTTAAAAAATTCTGGAACTTAGCTGGCATTAAAACGCAAGATATTTCCAAAAGCAGAAGACCAAAAGAAAAGATTCTGACTTTAGTTAATGAGTATGAAACACTGAAAAAACAAAAACAGGAATACTTTCGAAGATAAAAAGGATATTTTTTGTAAAAAATTAGATATACTATTGGATATATCGGCAGCAGATGCTATTGAAACAATAATGAAAGACAGAATGAGAACAACAAGAAACAAAAGCGAAGATATAAAATTCCTTGAAGATCAAAGAACTATTCGGAATATGTACGTCTCCAGCCTTGATAAGTCTTACGTAACTTATGTAACCCTGTCTGGATGGAGACAGGGAGCGTGTAAGATCCTAGAAGAAATGATTGGGACTCAATTACTGTGGCTAATTTTGCGTATAGTATGTCAGGGAAAGATTTAACAAGGGTAGAGCAGGAAAAAGATTTAGGAGTTATAGTCACTGGTGATTTAAAAGTAGCGAAACAAAGTACAGCAGCGGTCAATAAGGCGAACAAAGTGTTAGGTTTTATAGCTCGAAATTTTGAGTACAAATCGCGCGATATTATAGTTCCACTTTATAAATCATTAGTTAGACCCCATTTGGAGTACGCGGTCCAATTTTGGAATCCGTATATGCGCAAAGATATAGACAAAATCGAAAGAGTTCAAAGACGAGCAACTAAGATGATTCCGTCGCTTAGGTCAAAGTCGTACAAGGATAGGCTTAAGGAGTTAAAATTGACAACACTCGAGACCAGGAGGTTAAGGGGTGATCTAATCCAGGTTTTCAAAATTATGAATGGGTTCGATAACGTAGATAGAGATAGCTTTTTCGAAATATCTCAATATAATAGGACTAGAAATAACGGGTGTAAGTTGACAAGTAGAAGGTTCGAGACAGCAGTTGCGAAAAACGTTTTTACGCATAGAATAGTAAATAGCTGGAATAGTTTGCCGGTAGAAGTAATTAGTAGCACGTCTATAAACATGTTTAAAAATCGATTAGACGCATATGTTGATAGATTGGGTATAGTTTAAGGTAGTAAAATTAAGGCTTTGTGGTGATAGATCCCACAGCTCAACACAAGTGTTGTGGGATATAGGGAGGCAGCATCTTGGGTTAGGGGATACTCTCTGTCCTTACACACCCCATTTAAAGAGATTCCTCTGCCGAGCGGTGCCCCCCATAGTACTGTGAGGTATTGAAAAACTCATGATCTTCACTTGCCCCACAAACACCTTGAAATGGGTGACCCAAAATAGGTGCACACACATTTCTACATTACTGTACAGTCTTTACAGCCACACCTACACTTTTCCTCCTAAGTATATAGATTGTAATGCATATTGGTTGTAAATTTTGACTTGGTCCGCAATCGATATGGACCGTGACTTATTTTTCGTTGGGCAAGGTACTAGTATTGATGGATACCGTAATGAAAATGACTGGATTCTTTGGATCTGATATATTTGCATGTCGGTTATAAATAGATATAGAGTGTAACATATTTGTGGATAGTAGTCTATTATGACTTGATCCCCTGGATCCAGAGATTCTATCTTTAGTTTTAAATCGATAATTAATTAGTTTTTAATTGATAATTATTTAGTTTTGCAAAAATCGGTAGTTGCGAATGTACAGGCAGTTGTTACATAAATTTCTTATGTTCTTGTGGTTCGGAACCCACGTAAAATTGTAGGTCCCTCCGCCACCACGGAGGACATACACAATACACAATTACGAACACAGTTAGGTAGACCAGCCATGAGTGGATCCTAGGGTCTTTGTTGGTCTGAAACATTATAACATTATAACATCATCTATTCGAGTGCATTTTGTGCTCAGTCTATACAAGTCTCTTCGGGAGTACAACGTCCCCTGAAAATGAAATGTTTAAAAGCTTCAGATTAAATATTTGGCCAAAACTGGACATAACACTACCAACAAAAACACTAAAATTTAAAAATCGCCAATTGAGAGCCAAAGCTTCTGAGGTAAAAGATTTTCTAAAAGATGCACTTAATTCAGCCAGTTCACCTTTATTTCCCAGAGGCGACTACAGAAATGTGCCGAGGTTGCTCTATTACTTCTTGGGGAAAACGTCTCAAACACTGGTGTGAGATGGGCTAAGCCTGGGGCAGTACACTATGCGAGGTGGATGCCATCTGTATTGTATCCAGCAAAGATGTACGCATTCTCTGAGCAAGCTGGGTATGATTCAAATATGATAGCAAAACTAGAAAGAATGTGCATATGCAATTGCCTCTACTATATAAAACCTTGGTTGCTTGCTTCCGTCGCCTGTGATGCACCTGTCAACGATTTAAATCTTTTTAATGAACTCATTGAATATAAAAATTATGATCACGATGTAGCATCCAGTGCTCTTAAGGGATTAAATGGTCAACTATGGTATCTGACTGAGGAATTAGTACCACTTGCTTTGTTTTCCCGGCAAATTTCAGATGCAGAAAAAAGTCTGATTGCAAAGTCAATGAAGAAAGTCTGTCAAATCAACCCGCAACACCCTCCTCCCAAAGGTCAGCCAATCTTCTCTAAGCTAACAAATACAACTAAGCTGTGTCAGTTAGTTGGTAAGGGTTCTTCAATTGTTTTCCAATACTTGGGTACTAGTGGTGACTGGCTAAATGAACCTGTTACTTCTTGGAAAAATTGCAAATATTTCCAAGTTATGGAGAACTTTGTAAAAAATATGAAAGTTGTGAATGATCCTGCCGAGAAAGCAATCAAGCTGATTGAAGATTTCAAAGACAGAATTGTTAATGATGAATCACAAAAACAATTTCTGGTAAAAGTTATAGAACAACATCGACGCCTTCTTCCAGACTTCAAGAAAAAATCTTTGGCTGAAATGTATAATTATGTTAAGTGAGCGTTTATTGTGTAATGTTATGCAGAAGTATTTATCTTTTTAATTAAACTTTGGTATAATTTTTTAATCATTGTAAACGGAATTAATTTTTGTTTAAAAATAAATGCAAAAAAAAAAAAACGATGGGGACCTGAAATCAGGTTTGTTCCCACTCGAAATATACTGTAGCTGGCTTGATAAGCTGGTATAATTTCGAGCCCATCGCCGCGAAGCTGCCTGGGATGATGCTTCAGGGTGGCGGTAACACCCCTAGAATATATAATTAATTAAAATAATATATTATTACCAAGAAAAAATAATATAGTCATATGTTTATTCACAGAGAAGCGGAAAAACTTTCGTTTTCTCAGTCAAATTTTTAGGTCCCATATAAATTGGGGGGTCTGATATTACCGGAACTCCAAAAACTGGTAACCATGTTGTTTCTTGCACCAATGCCCACAACATTAGCCCGTTGGACCATTAAAAAGTTTAAAAAGTGAAATTATGGACCACCCTAATGGCCAAGGTAGGCCATCAACCCCTTGGAATAGAGTAGTTTGTTTGTATGTTCACTGTCTAACCATATAATTTTTGGCAGAAAATTATGTGCACAGAATCAGAGCGCAGCAAGAAAAGCTTTTACTCTCCGATCCTTGGTTATGTTTAGATAGGTTGTTGTGTTTGACACATGGAAAGAGTACAGTGTGTGTGTGTGTGTGTGTTTTGCATTCCTCCGAATCCAGTTGGTCTTCAAAACTTGGATTCACCACTCCAGTAAAGTCAATACCCGTAGTTATGAATGAGTAAATGTTGTCTATCCTACAGGTAGGTCTGGAAGGTTTGGGGTTTTGAAGGAATCTGTCTAAAATATTTAGACAGTGGGCTCAGGAATTATCAAAATAATTATGTATTCTATTAAAAGTATATATATATATAACCATAATATATATATATATATAACCATAATATATATATATATATATATATATATATACATACACTGTATTATTTCATAATAACAGCATTCTAAAAATATAACCAAAATCGTACGCCCGCCCGAGCAATGAATCTCAATTCCTTCCAGCTTCTGGAAATTATGGGCGACAATGTCATACTCTTCTTTTGGCACGCTTTGACGCCTTTTGATGCCGGCGAAAAGAGCTCGAGTCGCCATCTTAGTTCATTCGAAGCTCTCATACGAGTAATACATATTGGTTTTGACTCCGTAATTTTAGCCGGTTATTTCAATTAACTTCGCTTCATAATAAAATGCCAAGATTTAACATCATTCACTAGTGATTCTAATAAATCGAATTCTTTTAAGATTTAGAATTCCTTTTAAGCTCTTTATTCTCAGTCAGCTATTTAGATTGGTTTGGGATTTCATTAACGATCGTCAAATTGAACCTCCGACAGGTTGACCGGGGTTATCAGCTTGAAACGAGTAAATTGCGATTCACGAGCTTAATCTGACTAGCGATATATACTGTGGAACAACCATTTGCATAACGTTGCAACCTAAATCGATACTTTATAGTTAGGCTTGTTAAAGACTAATTTATTTATCAATTTAAATTAAATTTAAATGTATCCAACTTAGTCTAAACTAAACAAAGTTAAATCTATCACATAAAGAGTTAAGCTTTCCTTAAGAATTATTTTCTTTAAGTGAATATGCTTAAACAATTAACAGCGTCCAAGTTTTGTGAGCCCTAAGTTTAATTTAAACAATACCTTTTCGAACCTGAGGTAAGGGTGGACGCGGGTAGCCGTAAAGATAACCCCCCTTTTAGGCTGCTTAATTTTCCACAGAATCCAATCTGTTTGCAAGGAACGTATGTGTCTGTTGATGAAATCTGTTGTGTGATTCTTCCTTAAAAGAAGAATTGGATGTTTGGAGTCGTATGTATATATTTATCTACTCCTCCCTTCGCTTTGTCCGGAGCTATAGGGCGCGTCCCTCTGTGGCCAATGGGGAAATGCATCTTCCTCCGATGCAAGGGCCTTCTCTGCCCTCGTGGATCATTGGACCCGTTTGGGGACCGGCTGATCTCCTACCCTCCTACTTATATTTCCCTCTCCTCCTTTCCCCAACTCTTTCTCGTTTTGTTGTTTCCTCCCTTCCCGCATTTAGCTTTGTTTTGGACTGACTTGATTTTTTCCGTGGACCTTGGGTGAAGGAGGTGGTTGTCCTTCACCCTTGTCGCTCTTAAACCAAACTCAAGCCCTGTCCCTGCCATCTTTCACCGCGCGTTGGATGAGAGTGGCCGCCTTGTAGGCACGGGGACTGGGAATGGGTTTATCTCCCCTGCGTGACATCTATTGGCGGTGGGACCGAGTGAACCCACGATTCGCTTTTCCCTTGTTGGAGTCGATGGTGGCTGGATGCGCGCGGGGGATGAAAATTCTCTTTTTTTTGCTATGGCTTCTTCATCTACTCGGTTAACGACTTCCGCTTCTAATACTCGGACTACTCCTCCTCTCAACACTCGGTGGTGGGCAACCAGGCCCTCGAGTCTCCTACCACTGGAAGCCCGCATCCAGATGGGGTTGACCCTCCTTTTGGTAACTGATCGCTTGCATCCTCCTTTACCATTGCCGACCCCAGGCTGTACCCTGAATATCCCTTTGGATGTACACCCTCTGGAGCAGGGGTCTCGCCTCAGCTGCCTTCGGGCAAGTCAAGTTCCACCCAAGATTTACCTCCAAAACCCGGCTTCTTGCTCTTCCCGTATGCCCCCCTCACCCGTCGTCGGCCCGCCTCCCCACGGAGAGAGCCCCGCGGCGGAGGGGGAAGCCGGCATGTACGACTATCCTATCGACAGTTGGATATCCCAGTCCACTTCGACTCTACTGCCTCCATATCCCTTCCAAGTATCCACAAATTCCTAGAGATCCGGCCTACCTCTGGATCCCTTCCGACCAACTCTGAACGGACGTTTCAGGCGATCCGAGCCCGCAGCAAATCCAGCCGTTATGATGTGCGACCGCAGAGGGATAGTTCCCTCATAAAATCACGCTCAGCCACAGAGACGAAAGCCCTACTCTCCATCACTGAGGTCCTTGGATGCTCGGTGTCCGTTTCACCACACCCTCGCCTGAACCAGAGTCAGGGCACTATTTATGCCACGCCTATTGTCAATTACAGTGAACGAGCTCTTGGAGGACCTCGCACCCCAGGGTGTCACCAAGATCTATCGCTTCACATCCCGACAGGGAGGTACCCTCTCCCCCACCCCGCGTCTACTTCTTACCTTTAATAACTTAGTCTTTCCCGACCGTATTGTATGGAGTATGGGAGACCGCACAAAATGCGAATTCTCTGTCCGCCCATACATCCCAGACCCGACCCGTTGTTTTAAATGCAACAAGTTCGGACATGTTATCTCAGTTTGTCGGCAGCCGCACCAATTGCGTGTTCGTTGTGGACAAGTTGCTCACCCAGACAACTTGTGAAGGTGCACACCCATCTTCATCCCGAGAATGCCTGTTCTTCAGGTTCGAGAAGGAGGTCCGAGGCCTACAGGTAGCGGATTTCCTTACCCTCCGAGAGGCACGAGACGGTGCGGAGTCGGGAGGTGAGACCGGGCGTATCTTACGCAGCAGCCCTCGGCTCTGTCCGCTCGGCACGCCGCCCTGGCCTGCCGCTCACAACCCCCTCGACCAGTGCTCCCCATTCCTCTCAGGGGGAGTCCCCGCAAGAGCTGACGACCTCCTGTACCCCCACCATTCCTTCTCTCCACGCACCTCACCTGCCACAGGAGTCTGGGACCAGGACACCTAGGCCCCACCCACCTCGAACCCTGCCCTCCCAGCACTCTCTGCACACACCCGAACCTAGTGCCCGGAGTAAGTCGACGAGGCGGAGACGTCGGAGTGAGTCGCCAGACCCTCCGGACTTTCAATTTGTCTCTCCCTCTTCCCCTAGTGCTAAGAAGACGGATCGGCCCTTCACACCGCCCACTTCGCCTATGAGGACCAAACCACCCCACAGCAGAAGTCCCATCAATATACCCCCACAGACTCGGCCAATAGTTGCTGAAGTATATGACCCACCCTCCACGACGAGATTCAATCTGGACAACATTCTCTCCCCCGAGGATCCAGTAGATGCGGCTCTGGCGCAGCTACATGGTGAGGGGAACTCGGCCGCGCCCGTAAGTCTCATGGACCTGCCCTTGCCTCCTGACGCAATTTTTCCTTCCCCTCCACGAGAACACTCTGTTTCACCTCCTCCCACCCCAACTGTACCTGCTCCCCTAAAATACCCGGTCCAAACCCTGTCTGCCACTCTGAGCACGTCCTCCCTCCCATCTGCCGGGTCCTTCTGGCACCCCCTATCGCCACCTGAGGTTCGTCGTGAGACCCCAGACAGGCGGGGAGGTGCCATTTCGGGAAATAAAACGCTCTCCCATGGCCCGAACACAAAAATTCAAGAAATTTTGCAGCATCGGAGCCCACGACAATCTCCAAGCTACCGTGATCCGCGTCTCCGGTCTCGCTCGGCCGACTCGACCCCGCGGTCTCCACGGAGATCGACTGGCCGACCGATTCCTTCTTTGGTGAACGGCAGATAGCCAGCCATACTCCTAACTCATCCTTCGCCTTCGCGAACCTCAAATCTACCTTCACACTCCAACATCTTCGCACCTATACCTATACCCATTCCCCATCATCAAATAATGGATCCCCCGAAAACTACAATAGTTCACTGGAACTGTAGAGGTATATTTGCAAATTACGAAGGCCTGAATTCCTTGATTGCCACTTCCCGTCTGGTGTGTGTCTGTCTCCAGGAACTCATCCAAGAGGATTATGGAAGTGATCATTTCCCAGTTCAACTCACGCTCAATTGGCCCGACCAGACCGTTCGGGTACTGGAGAAATTGATCACTGTAAAAGCTAATTGGTCCCTCTTCCACGACGATACATATACAACTCGAACACCTGCCAACTTCCCATCCTCCGATGAGTGTATCGCATACTTCGAATCAAACGTGGTAGCGGCTGCGTGCTCTAGCATTCCGCGATCCTCCACCTATCCCCGCGCCCGACGGGTACCTTGGTAGACCCCAGAGTGCACGGAGGCCGTATGCGCCAAGAAAACGGCTACTCGA
The DNA here is from genome assembly GCA_023014485.1 of Bathynomus jamesi. Lineage (NCBI taxonomy): Eukaryota > Metazoa > Arthropoda > Malacostraca > Isopoda > Cirolanidae > Bathynomus > Bathynomus jamesi. The sequence continues at coordinate 73,303 of JAJOZX010004028.1, read as the reverse complement.
CGGTTCTACCGTACGCGACTTCCCATCCATCGCACGGAGATGCAGCAGGCCAGGGCCATCGCCCGCCGCACAATGAAGACAGCGCGCCGAGCTTCTTGGCGTGCCTTTGTATCCGGTGTCACCACCACCACATCTTCGGCTACCATCTGGAAGAAGGTACGGAGCGTCGAGAGGCGACATGTCCCCTCCCGACCCCAGGTACTCCGGACTAACGACGTACTCCTATACGAGCCAAAATCAGTGGCAAACTATCTAGCCTCTATTTTCGCCGCCGTTTCTTCCTCTGCAGTTAGCTCCCCCGTACCCGCCCCTAAAAATAGCTCCTCTTCACCGTCCATAGACAGCTCCTACAACCAACTGTTCACCATGAGTGAACTACAGGCGGCACTGGCCTCGCGACGATCCCTTGTCCCGGCCCGGACGGTATTCCCTACAGCATGATCCAGCACATCCACCCCACCTTACAAAATTTCCTACTAGACCTATACAACCGCATATGGATAGAAGGCACCTTTCCCTCCCGGTGGAGGGAGGCCTACGTAATCCCTATCCCCAAACCCGGCAAAGATTCCCTCGATCCCACAAACTACAGATCAATCGCCCTAATGTGTTGTGCCTGCAAAATTTTCGAAAAAATGGTCGCGACGCGACTATCGTTCTTCCTCGAAAATAGTAATTCCTTCCCGGCTACCCAGTCCGGCTTCAGACAATTTCGATCCACCACTGATCCCCTCCTGCTTCTCAGCCGTGACATACAGAATGCATTTGACAGTGGACAATTCGTCCTATCAATATTTTTTGACATCCAGAAGGCCTACGACACCACTCATCGGGCAATAATCCTTAGACAGCTCCAAAGTCTAGGGCTCGTAGGAGCCATGCCGACCTTCATCAGGGGCTTCCTATCCTCCCGAACCTTTAAAGTTCGGGTGGGCTCAGTCGTCTCAGACACTTTCGTGCAGATGGACGGGGTCCCACAGGGAAGCATCCTCAGTGTTCTATGCTTTTCCATCGTCATGAACACAGTCTCAAAATGCCTTCCACCCAACATCCGTTCTTCCATCTACGCGGATGACCTTGCGATCTACTTTGCAGGGCGGGAGCCGTCTGTAGTTCAACGGCAAATTCAGCTCGCCATCTACCGGTTTCCGCCTCTCCACCCCGAAGTCCAAGTGTATGCTTTTCAGCAGAAGAAGACCCGCAACCCTTCCTGTTCCCTCTGTCACGCTATACGGCAATTCTCTTGAGGTGGTACCCTCCACGCGATTTTTGGGGTGATTCTAGACCGACGGCTCAACTGGGTTCCTCATATCAAACAACTGAAGCAGTCCCTCCAGCGTCCCCTCGCTCTACTAGATCACCTCTCCCACACCACATGGGGCGCAGACCGACGCTCTCTCCTTCGTCTTTACACTTCCATGGTCCAGTCGAAGCTGGTCTATGGCATGGCAGTGTAGTATACGGTTCAGCCTCCAACATCTGCCTCCGTATCTTGGACCCAGTCCTTAATAGGGGCCTCCGCCTCGCCACTGCTGCTTTCCGCTCTTCTCCAGCCTCCAGCCTTCAAGTGGATTGCAATTACCTCCCTCTCGCTCTCCGACGGCGTCTGCTCCTCATGAGGACATACCTCCGTGCACAGAGACTACCCTCTTCGCCTCTATACGCGGCGATTTCTGAACTCCCACCCCAGGGACGGAGCTGGCACTTCACTGAAGAGGTCCGCTCTTTCCTTAACCTTTTTAACATGCCTGTCCCCTCAATTATCCCCATTTCATACAACATTTAACCCCCCTGGCTCCTCACCCCTATCAAGTTTTGCAGGGACCTGTGTGCTCTACCGAAGAATACAACGAGTGCTACGGTATACAGGTCACTCTTCCGTGAACATGCAACCCAACATCCGGACACAGTCCCCATTTATACAGATGGTTCCCGTTCGGAGACTGGTGCGGCCGCCTCAGCGGTGATACTGACCCAACCACTTTCTCGAGGCGTCAGCTTGCCCCGCGAGACCTCCGTTTTCTCGGCAGAACTTTTCGCGATTAAGGAGGCCCTAGACATAGTGCGCACTCACTCTGCCAGCTCTTTCGTCATATATTCAGATTCCCAAAGCGCACTTCTCTCCCTAGAGAGATGTAACCCCCTTCATCCGCTCGTCTGTACCATCCAGCAAATTTTCCATTTTTTAACAGCCTTCCGACACAAGACAATCGCCTTCTGCTGGGTCCCGGCACATGTCTGCATCCAGGGTAACGAGGAGGCGGACCGCACGGCAAAGTCGGTCTGCTTACTGCCGGCCTCCTCCCGGCCCCTTCCTTTCACCGACTTCTTCCCGACTCTCCGCTCCCATTTCCGTTTGATCTGGCAACGGGAATGGGACCAGGCCACACAAAACAAACTTCATAAGATCAAACCGCAAGTAGGATACTGGGTCTCCTCCTTCCACCGGTCCCGACATAAAGAAGTGATTATAGCCCGTCTCCGCATAGGACATACACGCATTACTCATGGTCACCTAATGGCTAAATCGCCAGCCCCGCTCTGCCCTACCTGTCATACTCCCATCACTCCCATCTCCTGGTCGAATGTCCAAACTTGTCCGCTCTCCGTTGTAGATGTTTCCCTCACTTGGCCGAAATTCCATACCCGAGCGTCTACAATTCATGCTCGCTAAGGGCCCCCATTTTTCGGAGGAAGCGATTTCCCGTTTCCTCACTTATTCCCACCTGTTTCAACGGGTCTGAGACCAGGCCCCCTATACCCACTCCCCAGTAACTGAACACTACATCCCCCCCCTTGTATATCATCCCCAACTCAGTAACACCACTCACCCACTGCCTCGCTGAGATATGTACCACACTAGGTACGAATCGGCGGTAAAATAAAGAAAGGAAAAAAAAATTATATACTACCGTACATATATGTATTTTGTTATAGGGTTTTATTTTTGGGTTTTGGGTTAGGTTAACCAATTTGGCTGAGTAAAGATCCTCAAATGTTGCATTTGAGACCTTTATATCAAGCCTTGTCTGTTTTTGCCTATATGTGAAATAGGACTTGGAATAGGTTGTGCCTATGTCAAATAGGATTTAGAATAGGTTGTGCCTATATGTCAAATAGGACTTAAAATAGGTTGTGCCTATATGTCAAATAGGACTTAAAATAGGTTGTGCCTATATGTCAAATAGGACTTAAAATAGGTTGTGCCTATGTCAAATAGGACTTAAAATAGGTTGTGCCTATATGTCAAATAGGACTTAAAATAGGTTGTGCCTATATGTCAAATAGGACTTAGAATGTGTTGGCCTATATGTCAAATAGGACTTAGAATATGTTACGCCTATCTGTCAAATAGGACTTGGAATAGGTTGCGCCTATATGTCAAATAGGACTTGGAATAGGTTGCGCCTATGTGTCAAATAGGACTTGGAATAGGTTGCACCTATATGTCAAATAGGACTTGGAATAGGTTGCGCCTATATGTCAAATAGGACTTGGAATAGGTTGCGCCTATATGTCAAATAGGACTTAAAATAGGTTGTGCCTATATGTCAAATAGGACAAAATAGGTTGTGCCTATATGTCAAATAGAACTTAAAATAGGTTGTGCCTATATGTCAAATATGACTTAAAATAGGTTGTGCCTATATGTCAAATAGGACTTAGAATGTGTTGGCCTATATGTCAAATAGGACTTATGGTCAGAGCTGGGCAGTATTTAAATACATTTGTATTTAAATACGTATTTAAATACATTTGTGTATTTAGAACTGTATTTATAAATACATTGTTTTTCATGTATTTAAATATAGTATTTAAATACTTTAATGAGTATTTAAATACAATGTATTTAAATACTCAAAATATAAAAATGTAAATACTTTTACTGGTTTAATACACGTTCTGTACTAGCACAGTACGACGCGTCGACAGTGTAGTACAGCATGGTTCATGTTTCAACAGTTTGGGAAAACATCCTCTCATAAAAAGACTGTTCCTCCGCTATAACACGACATTACCATCTTCGGCACCGGTAGAGCGAATATTCTCATTCGCGGGAATCACTTTGACTCCCAAAAGAAACTCTCTTTCAGACAAAACTTTGAAAGATTGGTTTTGATCCGCAGCAACCGTGAAATAAAAGAGAATTCGTAAGGTGCCTTATGTTTATGTTTACGTCTTATGTTTACGTTTATGTCTCATCTACTCATTAATTGTTACTCATTTTGCAATGATATAATGAGTATAATATGTCACTGGTCGAACATCGTAAGTTCTAAGTTCTTTTGTTTTTTTGTTTTGTTCTAAAAAGGGAAAATATAATCGGAAATTAGATTGTACTATTTCTTTATCCTTTATCAAGCATTTATATTGTTGTTACTCATGAATTAGTGAATGCATATGTTAAAATTTGTATGTATTTAAAATGTATTTACAAATGTATTTAAATACAATTGATGTATTTTGTATTTAGTATCTAAATACATTCGTAAAATGTATTTAGTATTTAGTATTTAAATACATTTCTCCCATGTATTTAGTATTTAGTATTTAAATACATTCAATGTATTTATTGCCCAGCTCTGCTTATGGTTAAGAATAGGTGTTAGGACAGTTAGGTGGGTGTAGGTTTGAATTCATGCAATTGCTTTAGGTCTTTGTGATGTTGAAGTTCTGAGTTGAATTTTTTTATGTTACAGTTCTGAATTTAATTTTTTGATGTTAAAGTTCTGAGTTTAATTTTTTGATGTTAATGAGTCTTATGAGTAAGTTAAATTGCTGAAATAAATTTTATAACCTACACCACAGGTTGAATTATAAATTTAGTGTTTTTAGTTAGGATAGACCTTGAGTGTAAAGAGTAGGGCCTACTTTGTGAGGTAGGCTTCTTGTATATTGAAATTGAAAATTGTAGTGTTTGAAGTAGGCCTTTAGTGTATGAGTATGTTAGGCCTATTAATTAAGGTAGTGATTTGGGCCTACTAAATAGGCTTATGTTGAAATTGGTCTTTTTTAAAGGACCTAAAATGAGTTAAGCCTGTTAAATCAACAAGGCTTTATTTTGAGTTAAAGCGTAGGACCTATTAAATAGGCTTAATGTTGTGGGCCTATTTTTATAGGACCTACAGTAAAATGAGTTATGCCTGTTAAATCAACAAGGCTTTGTTTTCGGTTAGTGTAAAGGTAATAGGAATCGGCTCCCGGTTGCACGGGCCACCATATGAAAAAAGTATGGTGGGGTTAGGCCTAATGAGCTAAGCGTAGCCACTGTGTGTGTCAGTGTAAATCTTAGACGGGGTTCGTTTAGAGAGTTATGTATGTGTAGGTCTTTAAAGGACCTCTTTATGTTTAATTGTCTACGGTAACTCTAGCGTCTGGATTTTAGATGCCTATATATGAACGAAAGTGTCCCACCTTATTTTCGCTGGGCCTTAGTTTGCTTCGATGTAGGGCTTGACGGTCTTCGATGTAGGGCCGTTACGATGGAGCCAACACTACGAGTTGACACTTTGTAACTAATATAGGCAGTCACTAATTAAACACCTGGAGGTATAGGCCTATCCTTTTTATAGTTATTAGGTTTTATATTATAAGGAATTCACTCAGAACTTTAGGGAAGACGAAGCACATCTTCCCTGTTTAAAGCGTTCGCTGTAACATAAAGAGCTCCGAGCCAGAGCCGCTATAATATATCTTCGTATTTTAGTATAAATTGCTGATTTGGCAAAGGTCGTGACTCCTTCTCTCTTGTTATTTTCATGAGTTAGCAATGGAAAAGTTGAACACAAGATCATAATTTGGTTTCTGTTGTTATGCAGGCCCGAAGCCTACATATGGGTTCTATGTACGTATGGCAATCATTTCATTCCCAATAGGCTTTGTCGCCAATCCCGAGGCAATTTTGTAGATATTTAATTCAATTAATTAATAATTTATATTAATTAAAAGTAAAGGTACCACATACGATACCATGTTGTTAGCATGTATAGTTTTTCCATAATTGGCTATAGGTAACACCACATTCTCAGGGTTGAATTTAAGTTGCCAAACTTCACTCCATTTATTCAAGGTAATTACATCCTGTTGTAGCATAGCTTCTCCATTTTTCACTGATACATCTTTAAATACCTTGGTGCCATCATCAAAAAGTACCGCCAGGGACTCAATACTGTTTGGTAGGTCATTAATAAGTATAAATTACAAAAAAGAAGAGGACCCAAGTACACTGCCCTGGGGTATACCGTATGTAATACTTTGCCATTGAGACAGCTTACCATTTACAATTACCCTCTGTGACCGTCCTGCTAGGAAATCCCTTAACCAACCCACTACAGAGCCCCCAATACCACAACTCTTCAGTTTATCCAACAACCTCTAATGTGGAACCGGGTCTTTCCTGTTTCATTAACTATTTCCGATTTTTATGAAAACAACGTGATATGTATAGTTTTTCACGCTGATTTCAAAATTATAAACCATTTCATCGAGAAATACTTGGGTTAGGTTAGGTTAAGTTAGGCTTATTAGCATTTGATGTTTTCTAGGACACTGTTTTTCTTTCGGTATTAAGTTATATTCTTGTAAAAAATTTACTGCCTATGCTTGCAGTGATTACACCGTTCTAGTACTTTTTGTAGTATTTTATAATTTACTTTCATTTCGAAAAAACTTATTTTTAGAATCAGCGTATTTTTTTAAAATTTCTATAGCCTACGCTCTTTCAAACATTTGCTAGATTCTGCACATTATAACTTTTTGGTTATATATTTCTCGATGAAATGGTTTATAATTTTGAAATCAGCGTGAAAAACTGTACATATCACGTTGTTTTCATAAAAATCGGAAACAGTTAAAGAAACAGGAAAGATCCATGGAACCTTATCAAATGCCTTAAAGTTGGTGGTTCCTCAGTTTTTCAAGCATGGACTGATCATTTTTCACTTGTATGCAATGCAAAATAATCATTTCATTCTTAAAGACTGTGTATATATATATATATATATATATATATATATATATAGTTAAACATCTTTTTACATAGAGCACCAGTCCGCCCATTTCAGGGAACGAACAGCTCGCAGCAGCATTGCCAAAAAAATAGGGGGTCAAAGTACTGACGAGGCTTTCGAACGTGGTTCATCACTACTGAAAGAAACAATACTCTGTATTAGTGTAGTCCAAAGAACATCAATATCCCAATTCAAGTCATTGCAATTTTCGTAGTTTGTATTGCAGACACCGCCAGTTATGTTATTATCAGTCATCGTGCATGATTCTTCAGGAGCAAGATGCACAAGTTTGTGTTTCCTCCCTAAATCAGCACAAATATGTATGTACCTTTTTGTGTAATGTTTACTGTGATTAAGCGATACTTCTTTCTTCTTTTATAAATGTCTCACCGAGGGAAATTAAACCAATTTCATGAAGATTATTTCATTCAAGAAATACATAAAAATAAAGTTTAAGAAAGTAATAACCATAAAGTTTTTTATACAAATCACTAATTTTTTTGCAGCAAATGTATTTATTATGTAAAAATTTTAACCTCAAATAATACCGTCGTAAACTTTAACATTCATTCTTCTAAGCCATAAAAACGAAATCAAAAGGTTACTCGTGCGCTCTAATCAAAATGATTAATTAGCTGTTTTTTTAATATAATATTTCATATGCCTGTCCGAAGCTTTTGCATGGAAAATATGGGTTTTAGATGCTTCAATTACGGGATAATGGAACGTCCGCTGATTCAGTTATTCACATCTAAGATCTTGAATCCCTTTAACTATTATGATTTGGAACAAATGATTTGACAATGTACCCATTTACAATGTTTGCTCAACCAATGGGCGAGAAAATATTTCAGGAATCCTGTCTGCAGACTTCAATTTTTTTTTTCTACACAGACGTTACTTAAATTCTGTCTCTCAGTAAACCTTTAAGTGGAAGCAATTCAGCCAACATTACATTAAAGAAGAATGGGTTAGGCTTGAGAAACGTTTCAAGGAGAGCTTCAGAGTTAAACAAGTTAAGGAATCGTTCAATTTTGAAAATTTCAATTAAAAAATCTTTCCCATTAGGATTTCTCTATCGTAAGGAGCAATAACGTGGCGAGAATCCGACGCTCTCTCGTTAAGCTATAAAGCAACCATCAACAATAAGCGAAAAATCCATTTGAATACTAAGTTCATTAACCTTTTATAAGAATAGACTCGTGCATTCAAAATTGAGAATACTCCAATCAATTCATTCTCAAACGAAAATATTTCAATCAGTTTAAGTTTACAAACACAATCATTAAAAAGCAGTTACAATATTTGTTCATAATATTTGCACAGGCACGTCAACTGTTCATGTCTTCAAAGCGAGTAGATCAGTGACAATGACTTTATTCGCCTACGCGATATCACAAGAGGTCGAGCCGGTGAGGTCAACGAGTTGCTTGGAGTTAAAAGTAGCAACCAGGCACTTATTCCCATCTTTATTCGGAAAAACGTTTAGTTCGTGCTTCATAAGTTCTTTTGGAGGCACGTCCCTATCAACAACGAAATTACAAACTGTAAACTTGTTTCACAAAATAAAAGTTAGTTTATAAAAAGAATTATAATAACCATTCGTTACGTTAGGTCACTTCCCGTCAATCAGCGAAATTAATCAACACTGAGTACGGGTTATAACTGGATGAGGGACCGTCCTCCGTATCCAGATTATGTAGCGACCCCTGGTTGGGATCACAGGTAAAGCCGCGGGTCCCCTCTGTCATATGACCTTAGATGTTGCAGAGGAGGTTAAACAATCCTATCGTTACATTAACCTTTCGTTAAATTGAAGTCTCCCCTAAAATTGGATTGACTTTATCCAGAATGGTATCAGTAAAGTGAATGGTATACGACAAAGGGTTAAATTTAATAATCTTTTCCTATTTGTCACTCAATAATAGTGAACAAATTTTTTTTTTTCTTTAGTAACTTATAATCAAAGAATAAATTAAAATTAACATATCACAACTTGGCTGCGAAATTAACTTTTCTCCCAGTTTAGTTTTTCAGCATGAATATACGTATGTGGAAACGCAAAGGGATCACTTAAAGATCAGGGCCCCCAGCCTCAATTACCAAATGATATCTTCGTTAAAACTAACGAAAATATCACGACTTAACCTAACCAATCGTCAAGGGCGTACAGTTGACCTAACCGGGCATTCAGTTTAATTTATTATTATGTTTGGTACTGTAAAGCAAAAAACAAGAATACATGGGGGCACTGATCTTCAGGTGATCTACACAAAGTAATCTAGAGTAGTAATAAAATAAGTATTATTATTCCTTACTTTACATGAACAGTCTTCGGCCTTGTTAGACCGGGACCATCAATAACCAAGCGGCAGTCTGTCAGAGTTACGTGCAGTGGGTTCTTGAAGGAAATTGCAATTGGAAGAGACTCTCCTACTACTCCATTGCCATGTACCTAGGAATAAAGAACCCCAGAACTGGCTGCAGTACATTTATGGATAAAGTTACTTTAAAGATAAAAGGAATTTACTTTCAGAACAACCAACCAAGGAAGGATTGGTAAAGGAAAAAAAATCAAAATTCTTTTTTATTGGAATTTCTCGTTTTGCCAGCGCCCTAAGCAAAATGAGTAACATAATTTCCCTGTAAACGAAGTAAAAACACTGAGGTCAGGGGTTCGACTCCCGATGGTGTTGATAAAAATAATATACAGGAGTTAGCGCAATGGATTACATCAGTTGGCCTGAGCGCTGTACCAATTTCTGGTCCTCATGACTGATTAATTATTATTATTATCATCGGTGTTTCTCGATATAAGGTATATTATTAAATCGGTGCTACTGTAGTATGCGGTCTACCTACGATTGGTTAGGTTTAATCATGATATTTTCGTTAAAACTAACGAAAATATCATGACTAAACCTAACCAATCGTCAAGGGCGATTGTTGACAATGGGATGTAAACAAACAATTAGTAAACAAGATAAGAAGCTATAATTAAAAGGTAGACCGCCGAATCGTAGGTAGACCGCATACTACAGTAGCACCATTAAATCTTATATAAAGCAGGTATCCATGTCAATACTGACAGGTTTTTTCCTTTTTTTTTACATTAAGCTACTTTAAAATTATTTGAATTAAAGAAACTTCAGCCGCAAAATTCTAAACCCCATTTTACGATATTTACAGTACAGGTATCGCTTGTTAGTTACAGAAGTTTTAAATTATCCCATTTTTTCGTAAGTTAACGAAACAGCCTCATAAGTTAACGAACACTCATTCAAATTTCCCGTGCGCCCTGTGAGCACGTGACCCCTGGTCAAAAATAAGTATGGAGACATTCTGTCCAGCAATAATTACAGGGCTATTGCTGTCGCTTCCTGCTTCTCGAAACTACTGAAAAACTCTTGTTACTCTAATTAAATGATTACCTATGGACATCTTGTTACTCTAATTAAATGATTACCTATGGACATCTTGTTACTCTGATTAAATGATTACCTATGGACATCTAATCAGTTTAGTTTTAAAAGGTCCCACTCAACTGACCTGTGTATCTATGTACTTAAAGAAACAATATCTAAATACATTGACAGTAATTCAACTATTTATAGCTGTTTCCTAGATATAAGTAAGGCATATGATAGAGTGAACCACAATATTTTATTTAAAAAACTAGAAGACAGGAAGGTTCCCATGTACATATTAAATTCATTGAAATTTTGGTATTCCCACCAATCTTTTACCGTTAGGTGGAGCAATGTACTATCCGAGTGTTTTGGCTCCTCTTGCGGGGTGAGACAAGGCTCCGTGCTCTCTCCTATGCTGTTTAATGTGTATATTGACGGATTAATTGCTTCACTTAATGAGGCAACGGTGCGATGTTGTATAGATAAACACAAGGATAAATAACTTAGTTTATGCCGATGATATGGTGTTAATAAGTCCCTCTGTTAAGGATTCTGGATCGGCTAAAAGTCCGCGAAGTGTATTCGCAGAAACATATTCTTTTTAATGTTACAAAAACTAAGGTTACGCAATTTCATCCTAAAAGCTGTAATCAGCCAGCTGATATTATGTTTAAAATGAAAGGTGAAGTAATTAAGAAAGTACAAGAGTTTAAGTATTTGGGTCAAACTATTACCAGCTCCTTGAGTGATGACTCGGATATAAGAAAACAATCTCGAAGCCTTTTTGCTAAAACGAATATGACTATAAGGAACTTTCGGTTCTGTACAAGTGAAGCTAAAAACACTCTCGTACTTTCTGCAGTAATATATACAGACAGCAACTCTGGGTGACTATAAAAAAGGTTCTGGCAGAGCCCTAAATTTGCTGAACAACAGGTCTTTTAGACTTACATAAATTACCCCCGAGATGCTCAGCTTCGCAAATGTTTGCTACCCGCAATGTCCCGATCTTCCCGGAGGTAACAAGACGTGCTCAATACAGTCTGATGCAAAGAATTAAAAAATCAACCAACCCGATTATCCAAGCTATCCATGAGTCCTGCCGTTTATCCTCTAAGCTATGGAATTCTTGGTACGAAAACGTCTGTCTGTAGCTCCACTTAACCTCGACATTACTGTATTATTTCTAATCAACTGTTTATATTTCTATCCTTAGTATGTGAACTGTCATTGTATTAATAATATTTGTCATATGGACTATAGACTGATGTGATCAGTCTTTCCTTGTGAACAGACGTGTTTTATCGAGTGTCCAGTGTTATCAATTGAATAAGTGGTTTTCGTTGAAGTGTTTTAAAAAAATATAGTGTTCGGTGCATTCTTAACTAAATTACTTCGTGTTACTAATCATTCATTAACGAATATATTTAATTTATTGACGTTATTCAGTACTATATTATTTGATCAAACCAAGGCTACTGCACGTGGCTTGCCTTGCTTGTTTTTTCAAATCTATCAGAAAACGAGGAGTCATAAGGTTCATTTTCCCTTCCTTCGAGAGGTCAGGTAGAGTGTGGTCACACACCGTGGGAAAAAAGGAAAAAAGTCGGTCGAATCGCGGTCAGATAAGTATTATAAATACTCTCTTTTACAGATCTTTCGTTGGTAGCTTAATTCTATATTCATTTAGTATAAATTTGTGTTACAAGAACCTGTTTCTGCGTATCAAGAACGCGGTAGACCTACGTTGTAATTTATTAATTTCCAAACGCTCGTTTTTTGTTTTTTAACTAATTAAAAGCATGGCACCCCCGTCAAATACTTGCAGTCGCTGTGAAGGGAAATTTGCCGCTTACGCGTTTACAATAGCTAATAATAATGAGCAGTTAGTTTGCAAGTGGTGCTCAAGTATGGAAGTCCTGAGGAACGAGTTAGAGCGTGAGAGGGAGGCCAGGGTGAGGCTTGAAGAAAGCGTGATGCTCCTGACGGCAAAATTAGAATCCCTTGAGACTCCAGTTACGACCCCTCCTGCCTCAGTTTCTACTAATAATATAAATAGTACTAATAGCCCTCTCTCTTCCCTTAGTTCCCAACCCTTCGCTCGAGTGCGTAATGGAGCCCCATTGAGAAAACCTAAGACATGTCTACCAGTAATAACAAACAATAAGTTTTCTGTTTTAGGTTTCGATGATGCTGATGAACCGGAAATACGACTCTGTGGAAGAAACCCCCGTCGTAGGCGCAGTTACTGCTACCCTGGTGCAAGGGTGGAGGATATAACTAATAGTGTTGACCATTTCACAGACGGTACCTCCGAGGACACAACGTATGTTATTCATGTCAGTACTAATAACGTTTTAAATTCTAGATCGGAAGAACTGCTGGCTAGATACAGGGACTTCCTAGAGCGACTAAAGGAAAAAACTAATAAGATTGTTTTAACAGGTATACTTCCTCGAATTATCCAACGTAACAATTTCTACAGCAAGGCGACCTATATTAACAATAATCTAAAGTCTCTTTGCCAACAGGAAGGAGTGCATTTTGCAAATTTTTGGAATAGTTTCTACGGCAGGAGGGACTTGTTCCTCGGAGATGGACTTCATCTTAATGACGTTGGAGTTGCGCGTTTAGGAAGACTATTTCATAATACTGTCTCTTCTTTTCAGGCTGCCGTAACTCGAACGGTCCCAGCGTAAATTCCATAAATTTCCACTGCGCTCGCGAAGGTGTCGCAATTACAAACAATTTGAAGGTTCTATCCTTAAATGCTCGTAGCCTACGAAATAAAAGAAACGAATTTTTTTTCTTTAATTGCTTGTAAAGACTATGATGTAATTGCGATAAATGAATCGTGGCTTAGCACTGAAACACGTGACTTTGTAGGGGAGTATCAAATTAAGGTTATAGACTTTTTGTTAAAAACAGAATAGGTAGGCGAGGAGGCGGTGTTATGTTGTATATCAAAGATAATATAGCGAACGTTATAGAAGTAAAGCACACAATTCCAGAACCGATAGATTCGACTATAGCAAAACTTAAATTGAACGATTTCAAACTTGTTGTTGCGGTTATATATAGGCCCCCTAATCTAACAGCTGATACGGACGAAGCGTTATATCGTGAACTAAAGAGAATAATCGGTAGTGAGCAGGCTTTAGTTATGGGTGACTTTAATTGCGCCAACGTGAATTACGATACAATGCAGGGAGACGCGGAAGGTAATCGTTTAGTTAATTTTCTTGAGGATAGCTTTCTTATTCTAAAGGTTGGGGAACCTACGAGGTTGGACAGTATTTTGGATTTAGTAATAACTACGGATGATGAGGTAATTACTGATCTTCAAGTAATAGAACCATTAAGCAATAGCGATCACAATATGGTAGAGTTTGTCCTCTCAGTAAGTCACTCGAAACCAACTAACTCGACTAAAATTCCTAACTTCCAGCACACAGACTTGTAAATTTCGAAATAAATTGTCACACGTCAATTGGGAAAACGTAATGGGAACTCCAACGCAAAACTAATGTGGGAATCGTTCGAAACAGTATTTAGGACTATAAATGAGGAATGTGTACCGTACAAAATTAAGCGTGCGAAAGTAAACAACAAGCCCTTGTGGTTTACTTCTAGAGTAGGAGACATTATAAAGAGTAGAGACAGGGCTTATAGGCTACATAAGTGCGATAAAGACAATTTTGTGGTTACGAAACAACTACATATCTCTAAGGCGTGAAGCGAAAAGTGTAATAAAAAAGTCCAAGCGCGAATTTGAAATCTCTATAGCTCGTGACGGTAAAGAAAACCCCAAGCGATTCTTTCAATAAGTCAAAATAGAAATCCAGTAAAAGTGTCTTGGGGCCGTTGAAAAATGTTAACGGAGATCTAGTTTCTGAAAACAAGGAAATGACTACCTTACCAAACGAATGTTTTGCGTCAGTTTTTACTATAGAAGATGTAACGAATATCCCTACGGTCATAGACATAATACCTTTTGATAATGGTAATATTTTGGATAATATTGTCGTTAGTGAAGGGGAGGTATTGCGCTATATTGATAAAATGAAAACGCGTAAATCACCGGGGCCGGATTCCATATATCCCATACAACTAAAAGAATTAAAGATAGCATTGTTGTGCCGCTAACAAAGATTTTTAATGCGTCTATTTCTGAGGGGTGCGTACCAGATAATTTCAAGTTAGCAAACGTAACACCTATCTTTAAGAAAGGTGATAAAGGTGGGGCGGGAAATTATAGGCCAATCAGTTTAACCCTTTGAGTACTGACGGTACAAATTGCTAACGTTTCAAATACACGTATTCATAACTTAACCCTACAAAACATTCGGGGCTTAAAGGGTTAACGTCTGTTGTAGGTAAGCTACTGGAATCAATAACTAGGGATCATATAGTCGAACACTTAATTGCAAAACTTAGTTAGAAATACGCAGCACGGTTTTAAGCGAAACAAATCTTGCTTAACTAATCTTTTAGAATTTTTTGAAAGCATGGTTGACGTTTACGATAGTCATCGGGCGGTTGATGTAGTGTATTTAGATTTTCAAAAAGTGTTTGACACCGTACCGCAGAAAAGACTCATCAGGGGTAGTAATAAATTGGAGAGAAGAGTGGTTGCGAGGTAGGAAACAGGGTGGTCATTGATGGAGCGGAGTCGTATTGGGCTAATGTAGCGAGTGGCGTTCCTCAGGGTTCTGTATTGGGCCCCTTGCTTTTTCTTATATATATTAACGATTTAGATGTCGGCCTAGTCAGTACAGTTTCAAAGTTTGCGGATGACGCGAAGCTGGGTGGTAGGGCGATTAATGACGAAGATAGAGGTAAAATTCAGGAAGATCTGAATAAAATCGTTGATTGGTCAGTCACATGGCAAATGAGATTTAACGTCGATAAGTGCAAAATTTTGCATATAGGTTCGCGTAATGGTAATTTTGCGTATAGTATGGCAGGGAAAGATTTAACAAGCGTAGAGCAGGAAAAAGATTTAGGAGTTATAGTCACTAGTGATTTAAAAGTAGCGAAACAAAGTACAGCAGCGGTCAATAAGGCGAACAAAGTGTTAGGTTTTATAGCTAGGAATTTTGAGTACAAATCGCGCGATATTATAGTTCCTCTTTATAAATCATTAGTTAGACTCCATTTGGAGTACGCGGTCCAATTTTGGAATCCGCATATGCGCAAAGATATAGACAAAATCGAAAGAATTCAAAGACGAGCAACTAAGATGATTCCGTCGCTTAGGTCAAAGTCGTATGAGGATAGGCTTAAGGAGTTAAAATTTACTACACTCGAGACTAGGAGGCTAAGGGGTGATCTAATCCAGGTTTTCAAAATTATGAATGGGTTCACTATAATAGGACTAGAATAACGGGTGTAAGTTGACAAGTAGACGTTCGAGACAACAGTTGCCAAAAACTTTTTTACGCATAGAATAGTAAATAGCTGGAATAGTTTGCCGGTAGAAGTAATTAGTAGCACGTCTATAAATGTTTAAAAATCGATTAGACGCATATGTTGATAGATTGGGTATAGTTTAAGATAGTAAAATTAAGGCTTTGTGGTGATAGATCCCACAGCTCAACACAAGTGTTGTGGGATATAGGGAGGCAGCATCTTGGGTTAGGGGATACTCTCTGTCCTTACACACCTCATTTAAAGAGATTCCTCTGCCGAGCGGTGCCCCCCATAGTACTGTGAGGTATTGAAAAACTCATGATCTTCACTTGCCCCACAAACACCTTTAAATGGGAGACCCAAAATGGGTGCACACACATTTCTACATTACTGTACAATCTTTACAAGCCACACCTACACTTTTCCTCCTTTGTATATATATTGTAATGTATATGGTTGTAAATTGTGACTTGGTTCGCAATTGATATGGACCGTGACTTATTTTTGGTTGGCAAGGTACTGGTATTGATGGATACCGCAATGAATTGACTGGATTCCTTGGATCTGATATATTTGCATGTCGGTTATAAATAGATATAGAGTGTAACATATTTGTGGAAAGTAGTCTATTATGACTTGATCCTCTGGATCCAGAGATTCTATCTTTAGTTTTAATTGAAAATTTATTAGTTTTAAATTGATAATTAATTATTTAGTTTTGTAAAAATTGGTCGTTGCCAATGTACAGGCAGTTTTTACATAGTGGAGCCACCTCGATGGGCCGAAGTGGCCCCTAGGATTGAATTGTGTTGTTGAAGGTAAGGGGATAGTCGTGTAGAAGATTGTGACGAGTAGACAAATGGAGGAACTGAGCTTTTGAGGCATTGAAAGCCACGAGGTTTTCTCTGCCCCAATCAGAAATAGCAGAACGATTAGAGGTCAGGTGTACCATAGTCGTCCCACTTGAATCACGGAGTGATTGTTGAGAGGGACGCTTTGGGAAGCGTGTGGAGAAGTGAAGAGTGGAATCATCGGCATAGGAGTGAATAGGACAGGAAGTACGACTTAAAAGACCATTGATAAATAAAAGGAAAAGAGTGGGTGACAGGAGTGGGTAGGTGGGTGTTTCCTGAGCTACTCCACTTTAATAGCTTTAGGAGAAGAACAGTGGCCATCTACAACCGCAGCTATAGATCACCAGAAAGGAAATCAGAGATGAAGGCACAGACAGAAGGACAGAAACCGGAGGGCAGTTTCGAAATTAAAAATTGTGCCAGACTATCAAAAGCTTTTGCTACGTCTAACGCAATAACAAAAGTTTCACCGAAATCCCAAAAGGAGGATCTACAGATCTACAGAAGCTAAGGCTAACAAAGACCCTAAGATCCACTCTAAGGTTAGCCCGAGAGAAAGGAAAGAGTAGGGGGTTAAGAGAAGAGAAGAGAATAAGGGGTTAAGTAAGGAGCAACACCTATCACTCGTGGGTTAACATTCATTCAGAAAAAGAGGAAAAAGTCTCACCATCATCATCCGCCGGCCACTGCTGACAAGTCAGAAAAATAGTCGGAGAAAATAGGAGAGGGGTGAAAGATGAAAAGAAGTAAAATAAGAACACTTACAAACCATGCAAACAGTCTTAACTCACTGTCATACCATACAAACTACAAACATGCAAGGAAAGAGTTACAGACATGCAAAGCAAGGAGATAAGAAAAAAAAAAGTAGGTAAAGTTAACAAAAAGTGGGTTAGTTTACGCTACGAGCTACATCTACGTTCGTGTTAGTCTAATTTTTTTTTTTTTTTTTAATAATTTTATTGCTGGCATCACACGCTGGCATGTCACAAGCTGGCATTCATCGTCAACAGACTCATCCTCGAGCACCACCACCAGAGCTCCTGTTGCTAACTTTGTTTTTTTATATTAAACAACGTTAATACTTTTAAAATGTCTGTCAAGACGGTTCTTAAACATATTAACGCTGGTAGAATGAACGACTGACGCGGGAAGATTATTCCATTTATCAATTACTTTAAACGTAAAGAAGTTTTTAGCGATATTAGTAATGAAACGTCTGCCACGCAACTTAAATCCGTTATTGCGAGTATTACTATTATCGAAAGTGAACAATTTGTCAAAATTTACGTTATCGATGTTATTAACGATTTTGAAAACTTCAATAAGCTCCCCCTTAATCTCCTAGTTTCGAGTGAATACAGGTCTAACTCTTTAATCCTATCCTCATAAGGCTTATTGCGCAATGACGGAATAAGTTTCGTGGCACGACGCTGAACCCTTTCTAACCTATCAATATCCTCACGCAAGTACGGGCACCAAAACTGAACTGCGTATTCTAAATGAGGCCTGACTAGGGACTTGTAAAGGGGTAATATAATATCCTTCGATTTAAATTCGAAATTACGCGCTATGAAGCCTAACATCCTATTAGCTTTTGCGCAAGACTCCAGGCACTGGTTCCTAACCTTTAAATCCTTAGATACGCGTACGCCTAAATCTACTTCCTCGTCAACGCTCGCTAACTCCCTATCATCCATCGTGTACGTGTAATTATTGTTTCGAAAACCTATATGCAAACTTTACATTTGTCTACGTTAAATTGCATCTGCCACTTATCTGTCCACTCCATAATCCTATTGACATCGTCTTGGATCCTATTTCTATCGTCCTCGTTAACAACCTTACCGCCTATTTTAGTATCGTCCGCGAATTTTGACACGTTACTAGTCAATCCTACATCTATGTCGTTAATGTAAATTAGGAATAGCAATGGGCCTAACACTGAACCCTGTGGGACACCGCTACCTACATCTAACCACCCGGATTCACTACCATTAACTACGACCCTCTGCCTCCTAGCACGAAGCCATTCTTCTAACCAGTTAGCTACCTGACCGCGTATACCGTGCGCTTTAACCTTCGCAATTAGTCTCCTATGCGGAACAGTATCGAACGCCTTTTTAAAATCTAAATAACGTCAGCTGTTCTATGCCTATCGTATTCGCGCACTATTTCGTTATAAAATTCTAACAAGTTAGTTAAACAAGACCTATGGCGTCGAAACCCATGCTGACTACTATTAATCAAATCTCTACTTTCTAAGTGATCGATAATACGATCCCTAACTACGGATTCCAAAAGTTTACCGACAATTGACGTTAAGCTAATGGGCCTATAATTGCTAGCTACTCGCGGTCGCCTTTTTTAAAAATAGGCGTGACGTTAGCTAATTTGAAGTCTTCAGGAATAATCCCCGTTTCGAGTGACTGATTAAAAATCTTCGTTAAGGGGCCTACGATAACTTCTTTCAAATCTTTCAAATGTCTGGGATAAAAAGCGTCAGGGCCTGGAGCCTTGCTAACTTTTAGCCTATCGATATAATGCGCAATCTCAGCCTCGTAAACAGTTATTTCATCCAAAATAGTCTCGCTACTAAATGGAACGATATCGTCCACGTCGGGGACATTATTTACGTCTTCTACGGTAAAAACTGTCGCAAAAAAGTTATTGAAAATACCCGCCATCGCCTGAGCGTCAGAAGCCAAAGCGCCATTAACATCCACTAGAGGGCCTATGTTATCTTTTACCGGCTTACGATTATTAACGTATTCAAAAAACTTTTTTGGATTATGTTTACTATCCGCAGCTATAAGAGTCAGAGAGAGATGCAAGAAGATCGCCAGTAGAGCGTCCCTTGCGGAATCCATACTGACGATCTGAAAGAAGATTGTGAGAAGAAAGGTGTTTAAGAATCTTCCTATTAAGGATAGATTCAAAAACTTTAGAAAGGCAAGAAATCAAAGCAATTGGACGATAGTTGAATGGTTGAGAGCGGTTACCCTTTGGGACAGGCTGAATGAAAGCGAACTTCTAGCACGAAGGAAAAGTACCAGATGAGAGACAAAGACGAAAGAGTTTGCCTAGGCAGGGTGTCAGCACAGAAGCACAGTTCTTAAGAACAACAGGAGGAACACCATCAGGACCGTACGCTTTCCAAGAGTTGAACCCAGATAGGACAGAAAGAACATCGGTGGAGGAGATTCTAATTTCAGACATAATAAAGTTAGAGGGAAGAGGAGATGGAGGAACAGCACCAGAATCATTTAGAGTTGAGTTGTAGGCGAAAGTTTGAGAGAAGAGTTCATCTTTATCAGAAGAGACTGCAACTGAGCCGTCGGAATCGAAAAGAGGATGGGAAAAAACGAGGAAGTAAAGTTGTTGAAGAGGTTCTTAGCTAGATGTCAGAAAGAGCGAGAATAATTAGAATTAGGTAGGTTTTCACTTTTTTGTCGGATGAAGGAAATTTTGGCGAGTCAAAGAACAGATTTTGCACGATTCTGGGCAGAAATATGAGCTGAGTGAGAGTCAGGAGTTGGATGACGACGGTACCCTCTGAAAGCCTCCTCTCTGTTGCAGATAGCATTAGAACAAGTAAAGTTAAACTAAGGTTTTTTTGCATTAGTATTAGGAATAGAATATGGAATGTACGCTTCCATGCCCGAGAGAATCACCTCCGTGATACACTCAGCACATTCGGAAGGGCCCCAGCCACGGAAGCCGTAATCATTCCATGGGAAATTAGAGATATACATACAGTACTCACGCGGTTATCCGTGATTCACTCAACAGCGAATCCAGTTAACCGTCATTTACTAATTGACTACTTAACTATACTTTACTGGAACATAATAATATTGTGGGATGGTTGTCGAAGTGGAAGGGCAGTCAGTGATGGCGGGCAGCAGCAAGCAGCAACAGCAGCAGCTGTACCACCCACCTCCGCCGGGGTATACGGAGTTGATCGTGAAATCGGGTTATCCGTGATTATGGAACGCCTCTCAATCATGGATAACCGGGTATCTTATATATATATATATATATACACACACACACACACACACACACATTACCTCAATCTTAAGGGAAGGCTTGAGGATTTGGAAGTCATCTTCATCTATCCATGTTTGGGTTGTCTCTATAACATTTGCAATTGCTGTCAATTTGATCATCGCATATTCAACCAATTTATCGTAGTATTCGATAAAAGTAACTTTTAAATTAAGAGTTTGCGCTGTAAAATAAAAACAAAAACACATTTTAATATTCATAAGTATCAGTCAAAATAATCTTCTAAAATTCTATATACAATTATTCACTGGAATAAAACTGAAAGAAACAAAGAATAAACGAAATGACTTACTTTCTCCTGCCGGAATTACAAACGATCCTTCAGCTTTTTTGATTACTTCTGCCTTTATTCCAGTGTAGTATTCGCTCGATGCAGATAAAACTATATATACCGTTCTCTTTGCATCAGAAATATTCTGCAATGACATTTATATATACAGTATATAAAGGTAACATACGAGAAATTTCCACATTTCCCCACTACGTTGGCGTGAGGGTACCCCAAGAGTCACCTTAGCTAGAGCAGAAACAGAGTAAGCAGCTAACTCAACTCAACCCAGTGCCAGCAGCTGGGAGTGAACCAACGACATACCGATCAAAGTCCGTCAACATTACCACTGAGCCATATAGCGCCCATATTATATATATATATATATATATATATATATATATATATATATATACACGAAATCGGTTTGACCCTTCAACGATCGTGCTGACCTCATTTCTAAATCTTATCACCATGTTTAATGCAAAAAACTTCACTTTTTTCTACGTGAAAATCAAAATATGATAATAAAAACCCACTCTAATAGACAGAGTTTATTTCCACAACAGTTTCGATGCCCACTGGCATCCTCTTCGGGTGGATACAGAAAAACGAATGAACCAAAAACAAGAGGGAAAACAGTCCAGGGACCATTAAAAAATTCGCACCTAGGTTAGATCCCGTTCTCCCGACACTGGAAGAGCATTTTTATTAAAGGGACCCGCTTATAAGTACATTCGCACAAATTTAAAACTATCTTCTTGTTCTGTACATACAAATTCTATTATTATTTTTTTTATATAATTATTACATTTCTTATTAAATTTATTACATTTAATATTGCATTATTATTTATTACAGAAATTATAAATTTATTATTACATTGATTATTACGGTGTTGTTCTGTATAATAAACAACAATGTAATAATCACTGTAATAATAAATTTATAATTTCTGTAATAAATAATAATGCAATATTAAATGTAATAAATTTAATAAGAAATGTAATAATTATATAAAAAAATAATAATAGAATTTGTATGTACAGAACAAGAAGATAGTTTTAAATTTGTGCGAATGTACTTATAAGCGGGTCCCTTTAATAAAATGCTCTTCCAGTGTCGGGAGAACGGGATCTAACCTAGGTGCGAATTTTTTAATGGTCCCTGGACTTTTCCCTCTTGTTTTTGGTTCATTCGTTTTTCTGTATCCACCCGAAGAGGATGCCAGTGGGCATCGAAACTGTTGTGGAAATAAACTTTGTCTATTAGAGTGGGTTTTTATTATCATATTATCACTATGTGGTTTTCTTAGAGAAGTTAATACCATCATATACATTAAATTACGAGGAGTTAGAAGAACAAGGGGAAGCCTTAAAGACCTTTCGGTCCACTCGGGAAGTTCCTGTTATTAACTAGTGTTTTTTGAATTATTCTTGTAGCAGTAGAATACTGGATAGAAAAGTATAAGGCTCTCTCCCCTTTAATTTGGGAACACTACACATTCTGCCTTTCCTATTTTCCAGCGTTGTTTGGGTGGTATTGGGTTTAGTTTGAGGTTTGGTACCAGTTTTTCGATCATTTTCCATATGCAGATTATGGTGTACTTTTCTCTTCTTCTTTCCAGGGAGTACAGATTTAGTTTACGTAGTCTTTCCCAGTTGTTGAGTTCTTTGCAGCCATCAATCTTTGCTGCGAAATGTCTCTGTGTTTCTTCTAGTTTATTAGTTTCTTCCTTTTTATATGGGGACATCAAAACTGCGCAGTATTCAAGTTTTGGTATGATCAGTGGTCTCAGCAAGGGAATCATTACTGTCTTGTCCCTCCTTTTGAAAGTTCTTAGTACCTGTCCCGCGACTCTTTGCTTTGTTTATTGCTATCTAATTTTGTGTCTCAAATTTCGCATCATCAGTCATTATTACTCCCCAAGTCGACCGCTTTTCGTACTTCTCTGAATTTCCTGTCTATCTGGAGCATGATATGTAGTCTGTTTAAGTTCCTCATTTCTACCAAATCCCAAGAGCTGTAATTTCTCGGTGCTAAAAGTCATATTGTTGTCTTCTGACCATTGTATATTTTGTTCGTGTCCCTCTGCAAGGCCTCCACTTTATTTGCATCGTTGATTTTTCTGCTGATCTTTGTATCGTCTGCAAAGGATGTTACTATACTGTTGCTGTTTACTCCGCTGTCTATGTCTGTTAGCATGATAATGAACAGGAGTGGGGTCAGTACTGTACCTTGTGGAACTGAGCTGCTTACTTCTGATTCTGATGATGATACACCTTGAATTTTAACGACCTGTAGACGTTCTCTGAGGAAGTTGTAGATCTATTTTCCCACTTTGCCTGTTATTCCCATATGTTTCCTTTTATGTGCTATTATACTATGGTCGCATTTGTCGAAGCTTTAGCAAAATCCGTGTATATGACATAGTTTTCATTGCCTTCAAGTGCATCTAGGATATTATTATAGTGCTCTATAAGTTGTGATAGGCATGATCTTCCTGATCGAAATCCGTGCTGATTTTCGTTGAATCTTTCCAGTGTCTCCAAGAAGTCACAGATTTTCTCTGACTATTCTTTCAAATATTTTGGTGAGGTGGGACGTCAATGACACTGGTCTATAGTTCTTTGCTTGAGATCGATCTCCTCTTTATATATAGGGACAATGCAGAGGTGTACCGAAGGGGAGGGCGACAGGGGCGATCGCCCCCCCCTTGAGCTAATAAATTTTTATTTTTATTATTTTTAAGTATTTAATTTACATATTCAATTAAATATTTTACATATTTAATTTCATTATTATAAAGATAATGGACCTTTATAAATTTTTTCAAAAGAAAAAATTTTCAGACTGACAGTGGTTCTACAGAGCAAGATCAAAGTACTGTTAATTCCAGTAAAATTGCTAGGTTACAACAGGATGAGAATGAAAGTGAAAAAATTTCGGCGCCTTCGGCGCTACCTCTTGCCTCCCCTACTACTACTAAAAATCTGAAATGGCTTAGGATCCTGAAAACTCTCAATCCGGCCCTGAGAGTAATTTTCTTTTATAAAGGTAACAGTCCAAGGAAATGCTTAATCTCGAAATTAGCACTTTTTTATTCTTATGTTAATACAAATTTGAGCATTCTAATTGCGGTTTGCATTCAATATTATGTTACTAATCAGATTTTTATCATAATTTTTATATT
The DNA here is from genome assembly GCA_023014485.1 of Bathynomus jamesi. Lineage (NCBI taxonomy): Eukaryota > Metazoa > Arthropoda > Malacostraca > Isopoda > Cirolanidae > Bathynomus > Bathynomus jamesi. The sequence goes on along the minus strand of JAJOZX010004028.1, from coordinate 49,085 downwards.
TTTTATAATATAATTTTTATATTTTTATTCATAATGTGTCTTAGCAGTAGCTAGTTAATCATCTCTAACTGAACGATAAGCTCATCATGAACGTACATAAAAATTATTTATCTCTATTTCAATTATACTTCTACGAATAGTTCTGTAGTGAATACTCTTATTTTAGTTTCAAGATAAATGTTAATTTTACCGTCTTGAATTTCGGAATAGTATAAATTCATTTTAAATTAGTTACCCCATTATAATTCAATTGTGAACCACATTAATACTAATTTTATGTATACTATATTATTTTATTGTATGTAAACATAATTAATTATATATCACAATTGTCAGTTAATTATTTATATTCAAATATTTATTTTAATCTAATGCCATGTCCATTTTACAAATAAATAATAAAAACCAAAGGTTATATTTTCCACCTTTGGTACTGTCGCAGTTTCGCCTAACGGACTCAATACGGCTAGTGAGATAATCACTGGTTGGCACTTAACTAGCGGCAGTGCTTATGGCTACATCATCCAGGTTAACCTATACCGGATAGATGCGCTACGGTCCCAAGCCGTAGCTTGCCTAGGCCAACGACGACGACGACGTAAACCAACAATTGATGACCCCGGAGCTGGATTGTGTGTAGTGAATACTCTTATTTTAGTTTCAAGATAAATGTTAATTTTACCGTCTTGAATTTCGAATAGTATAAATTCATTTTAAATTAGTTACCCCATTATAATTCAATTGTGAACCACATTAATACTAATTTTATGTATACTATATTATTTTATTGTATGTAAACATAATTAATTATATATCACAATTGTCAGTTAATTATTTATATTCAAATATTTATTTTAATCTAATGCCATGTCCATTTTACAAATAAATAATAGAAAACCAAAGGTTATATTTTCCACCTTTGGTACTGTCGCAGTTTCGCCTAACGGACTCAATACGGCTAGTGAGATAATCACTGGTTGGCACTTAACTAGCGGCAGCTTATGGCTACATCATCCAGGTTAACCTATACCGGATAGATGCGCTACGGTCCCAAGCCGTAGCTTGCCTAGGCCAACGACGACGACGACGTAAACCAACAATTGGTGACCCCCGGAGCTGGATTACCCCTTCTACCCGAACGACTAGGACTAGACTGTAATGTCGTTCGTGCCCACCACCCCCTTCACCCGAGCGACTAGGACCAGACTGTAACGTCGTTCGTGCCCATCACCCCCTTCACCCGAGCGACTAGGACCAGACTGTAATGTCGCTCGTGCCCTCTGCCCCTCACCCCTGCCCGTGCGCTCTGTGCCTGCGCTCGTCTCAACCTCCACTCCTTCGTTGGTAACTTGTCGTCTTGCTTGTACGTCAGCAAGCATAGGAGAAGATGCCTGACGATGCTGGTGCCATCTCCCACTTGAGCGTAAAGCTCCCCGTCTTCTGGCCGGGTGATCCATTTATTTGGTTCCACCAAGTGGAATCACAATTCAACTTGGGAAGGATCACCGCTAGCAGGACGAAATACGATCATGTTTGTCCTCTCTACCAGCGAGCATCATCTCTGAAGTCCGTGACGTCATCGTGTCTACTTCCACGAGTGAGGACCCATACAACGATCTGAAGTCTGCCATCCTGCGCCGCACCACTGTCTCCGAGCGCGAGAAACTACATCAGTTAATCTCTAAAGAAGAACTTGGAGACCGTAAGCCCACTCAAATGCTGAGGGCTATGCAGTGCGCTCTAGGCGAACGCGCACAAACCTTCGATAAGGACATCTTTAGACAGTTGTTCTTGCAGAAACTTCCTCCATCAGCTCAGCGTGTCTTGGCCACTATGGATCCTGCTACTCCAGTTGATAAACTAGCAGAAACTGCCGACAAAGTAGTGGAGATTGACACAGCTCGGTCAACAACGTGAACACACAATCGGAACTGGAGTTGAAAGTGAAAGAGTTAAGTCAACAACTCAACCACGTTTGTTCTCTGCTACAAAATCAACGGCAAAGAAGCCATTCTCGGTCAAGATTTACGAAGAGGCATCGTTCGAGTTCCGGGAAGATCTGCTTCTACCACTCGAAATTTGGAAAGAAGGCTAGGAAGTGCATCTCCCCTTGCAATTTTTCGTCGGAAAACCCCAGCAGCGAGTCCTAATGGCGTCTAGTACTCGCACTGCCAACCTGTTATTCATAAAGGACAGGAACTCTGGTGTCAATTTCTTGGTTGATACCGGAGCGTCAGTCAGTGTATTCCCTCAAAAATCTGGTCATACGCACTCGGAATCTCCGCCTCTATACGCTGCTAACGGTTCACGCATACCCACGTACGGTACTCAGTCGCGTGAACTAAACTTGGGCCTTCACCGATCCTTCAAGTGGATTTTCATCTGTGCTCAAGTGCAGCATCCCATAATCGGCGCTGACTTCCTCCAGCATTTCAAACTCCTGGTGGATCTTGACAAGCGACGCTTATGCGACCAGGCCACACTGCTTTCTGTTCTTGCCAAACAGGTTGCCCTTCCGGACGCCTCGAACTCTGCACTTTCCCTCGTTCCCCCTAATTCCATATACCAGTGCCTTTTCCAGCGATATCCAGGAATTCTTCAACCGATGCAGATGGGTGATACCATTAAGCACACCATTACCCATCACATTACAACAAAAGGTTCCCCTGTGTTTGCAAAACCCAGACGTCTTGCCCGGACAAACTGAAAGCTGCCAAATCGGAATTCCAGCTTATGCTGGATCTTGGGATAATAAGACCTTCCAAAAGCAGTTGGTCCTCTCCCCTACACCTGGTCCAGAAGAAGTCAGGAGACTGGAGACCATGTGGGGATTACCGATTTTTGAATTCGACAACCATCCCGGACCGATATCGGTACCAAATGTCCAAGACTTTACTTCTCTTCTCCACGGCAAATCTATCTTCAGTAAAATAGATCTCGTTAAGGCTTTCCACCACATTCCCGTAGAGCCTTCGGATATTCCCAAGACTGCAGTTTGTACACCATTTGGGTTATTCGAATTTGTGAAGATGCCGTTCGGGCTACGGAATGCTGCGCAAACCTTTCAGAGGTTTATAGATGAGGTCACCAGAGGCTTAGACTTTGTTTATGCCTACATCGATGATTTGCTTGTGGCCAGCTCAACGGAAGAGGAACATAAGGAACATCTTTCACCCCTCTTTCAACGCTTAGAACAATACGGTGTTACTATTAATGCATCTAAGTGTGTGTTTGCACAGCCAACCTTGGAATTTCTTGGTCACACGATTTCGCAGCACGGAATTACCCCCCTTCAAGACAAGTGTGAAGTGATAAAAAATTACCCAATGCCAAATAATCAGCGTGAGTTACGTCGGTTTCTAGGTTTGGTAAATTATTACCACAAGTTCATTAAAAACTGTGCCAGTGTTCTTGCTCCTCTACACGCTATGATCACACACAAACGCAAGGTAACGAAATTGGTATGGTGTAGCGATAGTTTACAGGCGTTCGACAATGCCAAAAATGCTATCAATAGTGCATTGTCTCTGTCATTTCCTATCAGTGATGCCCCCCTAACTCTGACGGTCGATGCATCAGATGTTGCGATCGGTGGAGTGTTGGAACAAACCATTAACGGTCAACAAGCACCCATCGCGTTTTACTCGAAAAAGCTGCAGCCAGCCCAAACGCGTTATAGTGCTTTCGGACGTGAACTTCTTGCTATTTACTTAAACATGAAGCATTTTCAACATTTCCTTGAAGGCCGAGAGTTTTGTGTTTTTACCGACCACAAACCTTTGGTCACTGTCTTCAATAAAAACAGCTGTAACCACTCTCCCAGAGTCATCAGGCAACTCGATTATATCTCGCAATTTACCACAGATATCCGCCACATCAAAGGTGTCTTGAACACTCCAGCGGATGCACTTTCAAGAATAGAGATTACTTCTGTTACCCTCAGCTCTACACTGTGGAATGCTATTGCACAGGATCAAGATAAGGATACGGAACTACAAGACCTGCTCAGAGAAGACTCCACTCACTCACTTTCCCTCAAGAAAATGAGTATGCCAGGATTGTCTGTGCCCCTCTATTGCGACGTATCAACAGCTGCTATTCGCCCTTATGTCCCTCCATGTCACAGACAAGCAGTCTTCACGGATCTTCATAAGCCCTCCCATCCTGGTATCCGTGCTTCGCAACACCTGGTTACTTCTCGCTTTGTTTGGCCCTCGATGCGGAAGGATGTCAAACATTGGACCAAAACGTGCCTTGCCTGCCAGCGTGCCAAAGTCCAAAGGCACACCAGGTCCCCCTTTGACGCATTCCCGCCCCCATCCCAGCGATTTGAGGTAATTCATGTAGACATTGTTGGCCCTTTCCAGTGATTCAAGGCCAACGTTATCTGCTCACCTGTCTCGACCGCTTTTCCAGATGGCCTGAAGCCATCCCACTTCCTGATATCCAAGCGGACACTGTTGCAAGAGCCTTTCTTCATGGATGGGTATCAAGATTTGGATTGCCGACAAAAGTCATCACTGACCAAGGTCGCCAATTTGAGTCTTCGCTTTGGAAGAAGTTTACCAGCTTGTTGGGTACAGTACATGCGCATACCTGTGCGTATCATCCGCAAGCTAACGGCCTCGTCGAACGCTTCCATCGCCAGCTGAAGTCATCCCTTATGTGTCACGAAGACTCCCATTGGATGGATAAGCTTCCACTCGTTTTGCTTGGTATTCGCTCTGCATTTAAGAGTGATCTGAAGACTACAGCGGCTGAACTAGTCTATGGAACAACACTGCGGCTACCAGGTGGCTACTCACTGCAGGGGATAAGTCATGTGATCCTACGGAATTCGCTCAAACACTTTCCTCTCACATGCAGTCCCTTCAGCCTGTTCCCCCTCGATTGACTAGCCAACAGAACATCTTTGTTTCCCCAGCCCTCCAGTCTTGCACCCACGTTTTCGTTCGTGTACCTGTCCCAAAACGGCCTCTCCAATGTCCATATGACGGACCCTATGAAGTTCTCCGACGTACGCGCAAATCATTCCTCATCCAGCGCGGTTCCAAGGTCGACAAGGTTTCTATCGATCGTCTTAAGCCTGCGTTTTTGGAATCAACCTTAAGTGAGGTACAAGTAGCTACCAAAAAGGTTCAGCGGAAATCTGTGTCGTTCGGAACTCTTTGAACTTCCTCTCTGGTGGGGAGTGTGTAGTGAATACTCTTATTTTAGTTTCAAGATAAATGTTAATTTTACCGTCTTGAATTTCGGAATAGTATAAATTCATTTTAAATTAGTTACCCCATTATAATTCAATTGTGAACCACATTAATACTAATTTTATGTATACTATATTATTTTATTGTATGTAAACATAATTAATTATATATCACAATTGTCAGTTAATTATTTATATTCAAATATTTATTTTAATCTAATGCCATGTCCATTTTACAAATAAATAATAGAAAACCAAAGGTTATATTTTCCACCTTTGGTACTGTCGCAGTTTCGCCTAACGGACTCAATACGGCTAGTGAGATAATCACTGGTTGGCACTTAACTAGCGGCAGTGCTTATGGCTACATCATCCAGGTTAACCTATACCGGATAGATGCGCTACGGTCCCAAGCCGTAGCTTGCCTAGGCCAACGACGACGTAAACCAACAGTTCCAAGTTCGCCTCCCCCCCCCACTGGCAAATTTCTGGGTACGCCCCTGGGACAATGTTCGCTCTTTTCAATTACTTGGTACAGTATAATCACAAAAACGTGGAACATATGGCTTTGACTTTATACAAAATATCTACAATTCTTTTTACCGAAGTATCGATCCAACAAGATCTCATGGCTCACTTAAGGTTACCTCAAAAAGGATCGAGAGAGAAGAAAAGGTCAAATTCTCCATGCTTACAATTATGTACCTGCAAAGTTATCAAGCAGAAATAGAAGTAGGCCTACAGCTCCTCTCCTCCTCTTCAGGAGGGCGCTTACCTTGAGTCACGTGTGAACAAATATTTTTATATTTATAGCAGTGTTCCTAAGATGAAAATTTCATGATTTTTAGTAACAAACGAAATTTGTATCTTGATGAAGCGAATGTTGCAGAAATCGTTGAGGAGGAATATAGCGTATAACGAAATTTCTTGAGGTAATGCGAGACAAAAACTCGCAGTGGAAGGAGAATGTACTCTAATTGTTATATCTATAAAAAGCTCTCTAGGAGTGTCGCTATAACGTCTAAACTTAGACATATAGTTCCTAAGCGAGATTTACTAACGCTGTATTACACTCTTGTTCTTCCTTACTTGATGTACTTACTACTGGAACTTTGTATGAGCTAATTCGGCTGACAATGTTTTAAATAGTATATTTATTATTAAAAGACAATCAATAAAGATATTATCTGATTCTGGTTTTCATGATCATTCAAGTGCATTTTTTTAAAGAATTAAAATTATCGAAGATCAAAGATGTAATCAAATTTGTTCATTTTATTATAATTTACGGATGTAGGAACATAATTAGCAGCAACTCGCAATGAATAAATAAATATTTTGTAATTTATCAACAAAGTCACTCATACTAGACTAGAAGTAGAAGTAAACATCATTCCTCTCGTGCGGTTTTTACATCCTTTAACAATAATATGATTTACCTTCGCTTTAACACTTATTGCAAAGTCCTCCCCAATCGGGACTCTTTCGACGTCATGCAGCTCTAACTCAACATCTTGATCCGCGATGGAAGGAAATCGGAAAGCGTGACGGCTCTAGTTCTGCAATGAGAAAATTCAAATTTTATAAAAGATGCAAGAACAGTTTTCTCTTTTTCTCTAATATATATATATATATATATATTATATATATCATATATATGCTCTAGTTCTTCTTTTCTAAATTGCATTACTTTCTCGCTGCTGCGTGAAGGGTTACTCTCTCTGCTTTTGACCCTTCACGAGGTTTGTATTCCTGAGTAATATCTTCACGATCTCTCGAAAAGAAGTCTTCTTCAGTGACTTTTCCTAGTTTCTTTGTCAGCAATTGTACACCAACGCTAGAAGAATAAAAACGTTTTTTCTTCACGTAATTTGTTTTCTATTAGATTCCCCAAATTATAAAAAAATTAAATAATAATTTAGTGCACGTGATTTCCCATATTAAAACTATTTCTATTGCATATTTTCAGTGGAAACCACTGCGTACCTTTTTTTATCGTTGTGGAGCTTCCTAAATCCATCCTGCGCATTTTCATCCGTTTGCCAGCGCACAACATCGGCATTCACTTCAGCCAATACAAAATTAACGTCATAAGGCTTCTCTGTCTGTCCACATCTAATTGCCTCCAAGGATGCGGACCACACTGGAAAATTCCTGGAAGAAAAGATGAAAAACCGTTCATTTGATTCTCCTGTTACACAAAATAAAAATCTATTTGAGAAGGTAACAACAGTAAAAGTGTTAAATCAAATAATAATAACAATAACAATACTACTACTACTACTACTAATAATAATAATAATAATAAGTCGGAGTAAATTGGTCTTCCTTCTCCCAAAGATAAAATATACCCCCTATATCTTTCTTTTTCCATTTATCAAAGCTTAATCTTCTGATGAAGGAATTAAAGCCATTAGCTCTTAATAACGAGATTCCTTTTAAGATGATGATGATTTGCCTTCGACGTTGTTTTCCCTTTTTACACTATTTATCCTCACTTAACTTTTTATATAAATAAAATAAATATTCCAGCAAAAAAATAAGAAATAATAAATAAATTATTCCTCCTCAGTTTCCCCTCACGTCCTTTTCATTTCCAATTTCTTCTCTTTGCCGCTCACCCTCTCACCCTTCCACCTGTCGTCGGCTTTGTTGACACCATATTACGTACTCACCTGATACGATTTTAATAATTTATTATGCTACATATCTCAAGGACGAGATTGTAGACACCACTCGACCATGGAAGTACTCGGGGTGGGGCAGTAGGCAGGAGACAGGTAGTGCTGGAACGCCCGTTTTTACTGTCACTGTCCTCCTTAGTTTATCTTCTTTCGTGTCTCATTTATCTTATGAGCAGTCCAGCATGTTCTCAAACATACACACTTCTCTCTATTTCTCACTACACATACATGCATCTTACACCCTACACAATCTTTTCAAAATTAAAAAACAAGACAATGGCACCGTCTTTAAGAGTCTCGGAGTCCCCTGGGGAGAGGATCATAAATGTTTCCACTTTTGGCTACCCCGCTGCTGGTGCCGGGAGCACAAACCTGTGCAATGGTGCTGGTTCTGCTCCTACCTATTCGAGATGTCATGGACCTCTGTCTGATTCACTTTTCATAAACTTCTACAACATTCGTGGCCTTTCCTCAGGTTTTCAATCCGTTGAACACTACCTATCCTCTTCTAAACTCACATGCTCTTCCTCACTGAAACTCGGGTGTCTGAGACGACTGACAGCAACCCCTTTTCTGTACCCTTCTATTTTCACTATACTCAATTTCATTCCAAAGGTGGATGTTGCTTACATGTACGCAACGACCTAACTTGCTCTCATATTTCCGAACTTGAATCTTCCGAATTCTACACCCTCTGACCTGACTACGGCTTGCTTGCCACTCTCAAACTAAATACACCTGCGCTGTTTACCTTTCTCCTAATTCTGCTAACTATCCAAAATTCTCTAACTACCTCACTTCCAAAATGGAATCCATTCTATCCCGCTGTTCCTTTGCCTCTGTGCTAACGCCCTGCCTAGACAAACTTTCGTCATTGTCTTTCATCTGGTACTTTTCCTTCCTGCTGGATCGTCTTGCGACTGATGACTTAGGTCGTGACGACTCAAGTCGCGTGTGATTTTACATTGACAGAATGGGAGCCCCGCACACTGCAGTGACCGCGACGCGATTCCCCAGAATATACAGGTGTCCCAAAAAAATGTATACACACTTTAAATAATTATAAGGCAGTGTTTATTAAAATACATTTCATTTTCAAAATGTAATAGAATCTACAGACATTATTTAATTGTTTTGTCAACGCCTGTTTTCAAACTGACGTCCGTTCTGGTCCAGGCACTGCTGATAACGCGAAGCAATGGAATCGCAAACATCACGAAACATTTCGTTTGGTATTTGTGTGCATTCTCGTTCAATGGCTGCCCTCAATTCAGCGACTGTTGCAGGTTTTATAGCGTAGACTTTGTCTTTTAAGTATCCCCATAAAAAAAAGTCTAGTGGTGTGAGGTCTGGTGAACGCGGAGGGTATTCTACGAAACCCCTTCGTCCAATCCACATCCACATCCACATCGTGCCAAGTACCACTCGCAATACTCCACTCTTCGGTCCGGATCATCTTCATTAATAGCATGGACTAATCTTGGAATGTAACTTTTCCATTGACAGCGCTTCAAAATGCGTTGGACAGACGATTCTGAAATTCCTACCTCACGACTCGCTTGCCGCACAGATTTTCTTGGACTTTGGTGATACGTTTCCAGTACTCTTTCTTGCTTTGTGGGCTTGTCGATGTCCGTGGTCTTCCGGAACGCTTCTTGTGGACATTCTGAACAGTTCGGCTTCAAACTTATCTCTAATTCGAGTGATGGTAAGTCGCGTTGGTGGATCTGTTTGAAACTTCCTCCTAAACTGTCTTTGCACTTCAACTGCGTTTTCACACTTCCAGTAGCATTTTAGAATGAATTTCCTTTGTTCAAAGCTTAGTCTGACTGCCATTATTAATTCTAATGGGTTTAACTTGGAAAGAAAGAAACATCAATTGAGCTATCAGCTGTTAAAGTGTGTATACATTGTTTTGGGACACCCTGTATTTCGGTATAAGGTACCGTAAACTTGAAAAATAAAATTATGACGAGCTGGGTTCGCTCTCGCTAGTTGGGGAACAAACTCTCGTGGACAAACTGAGTTCTCTACCTGATTCAAAGCCCTTGAGGGTATGATAGTCATACATGGCTACATGGCTAAAGCGGGTCTTACTTTGTGCGTATATGATAAGGAACGTATTATTTAAATAAAATCTGTTGAACCAAAAAAAACGTTCGTCTGCACCAGCTAAAGGATTAATAATTGTAAATGAATTACGTGTATGGCCAGTCCAAGTAAGGTAGGCAGCAGCTGTAGAGAAGGAGGTTGTTTCACAAATATGTTGGCGATGCTGAAAAAATTCGAAAAACGAAAAGCGAAAAGCGAACGAGCCGTCTATAAATAGTGAAAAAGGACTCTACGCAAAAATTTGAAGACAAATTTCAACGACAGAAAAATCAGATGAACAGTTACACACAGAAGACACCCAAACAAGCTTATTACAACAACGAGATAAAGACAACAACAAAATTTTTTTTTTAAATTCAGCTAAAGAATTATATACGGAGACAATGAAACAAAATTAACACGACAAAAAAAGACAACGAAAAAATTAGAGAACAGAACTTAATGAAAAAGAAAAAATAATAACTGAAGAACTTGGTAGTGAACAATAACAAATAGAAGACAGAGAAACAGACAATCGTGAAAATCTAATGATGAATAGTCCCACAAATTTTAATCTCCCTTCCGTTATTAATACTGTCTTCAAGAAAATGCTAATTCCTTACCGTGGCTCTCTTCCTGGGGCGTGGCATCAATCGTCTGCCAGCCACCGTATCCAGGAGGAAGGTCAGGACGGGTCATCCATGCATCGTTCCACACGTGGAAGTTCCAGATCGAGTCCCCCAAACCCCCGGGGTATATGCCATATGTTGGTCTAAGACACGGAATTAAATTGTATTATGCGATACATACATATACCTCATCCTTTCACGTATCGACCGAAGGTGGTTTTGAGAAGAAGGGAACAGTGAGGAAACGCTTTTTCTTTGGCTCCAAGATGGTGGGGCCCGTATGTCGTGTGGGGGTCTTACGTAGTCTTAATGACAAACTATACATTATTAATATAAGCTCGTTTTAGTAGAAAGGAATTTAAAAACCAACCGCCTTCGGTGTTGAAGGATGAATGTCGTAATAAAATCAGTTTATTTAAATTTCAAAGCATACTGTCCGTAATCAGGAAAAAGAAAATTGTGTACCAAATTATTTAAAAACAAATAGTGACTGTGTGTGTGTGTGTGTGTGTGTGTGTAATTTGCATTTGCATCTAATATGCATTTTACTTTCAATATATTCATGCTCCTCAGAGAGAGAGAGAGAGAGAGAGAGAGAGAGAGAGAGAGTTCTAACATTTGTTGGAGTACGATCACGTGATTTAAGTTCTTACTTGAAGTCGTTTCCTTCTTTATCTACGTATTTATCGATGGTGAGTGACATGTTGGTATCATGAGCGGAGTTTAAGTTGGTCACACTTCGGCAAGGAATACCGAGACATCGGCACACTGCAATATGAAGAAAGGGTGTAAAAGGATGTTAAGATGAAGAAATTACATCTTTACACAAAAATTTAGAACTAAAGTTAATTTTCAAGAACTGATGAAAACCGGAAATGCTTCACTAATATTCAGAAAAGGTTACAGCAAAAGAAATAATAATAATAATAATAATAATAATAATAATAATAATTTCCTTTCCTTCTAAATATTATTTGTTAGATATTTCTCAACGACTTCATTAATATCTTCAGAAAGAATAGCTTTCATTTGATGAAACCAAAACAATGCATTCTCTCTTCTGAATTTAAAATGAACAAAAATAATTATAAATAAAAGTTTTTCTAAATTACTTCGTCGCCTATTTTGTATAAAATAAATAATCGAAAAGATATTGAAGCCAAAATGAACTATAAAAATGTACGATCCTTTTCTGAAATGATTCATGAATCAAACAAAATTTTGTCATCGTCCGGAATATTAAAACAGAAAACTACCTTCTCATATTAACTTTCATCATTTAATTTTGTTTCCCGCTATCACTCTTACCAGTGGTTGTAAGTCCTGAAAAGACCCAGCATTGTCCGTACTTGACACCACGTCCCGTTTGCAAGTATTGCTCCATAATTTTAATTGATCCCGACCATGTTGATGGTGATGTTCCGTTACTGTATTTTCCATCCCAACGTCCGATGAGTAATCCTCTGTCATCATTGCTGTTCACCTGAACAGTATCGATTGGAATATATTTTATTCATAAACATAAGGTATACAAAACCTTTAATTAAGATATCCACGTTAGAATATACTGATGTACACGGATAAAAATATTTTGTCGACTCGAAATTGAACAACATTTTTATTTCATGTTGCGAAATAAATTTTGTTTTTATAATTTGCTGCAGTGAACCAATATTTATTTGACGGAGCAAAATCTGCGTACGTTTGTTTCAAACAACAATTTGCTTAATTAAACGTGAATTATGTTCATTTTCGAACTGTCAAACTGTGTAACTTATTTTTTCATCCAAATTTCTTCACTTTAACTTAACTACCATATATATATTCATTTACGCGTACGAACATTTTATATACGTATACGGAAATATATAGAGAAATAAAATAAAGAGCGTACAGTGATTTACGGTACTCGTTAAACCATCCTGTTATGGACGCTCTTAACAAATTGAGTATTTATAGGTTTGGTCTACATTAAGATTTTATTAAATCGCTTTTTTAAGTGAAAGATTTTATATTTGCGGGTATGTGGAACGTTTGGGGTTTAGGGGTTAATGATGAGCAAAGGAGAATAAAAGTGGTGTGGGTGTTTTAGGGTGGAAGAGTTGATGTTCCGTGGTTACGTGAAAAAAAAAAAGAGGGATGTGAACGATTTATTTTCTGCCTTTTCACTACCTTCTGTACTTTACATCCGGGGTGTTTTCCGCTTTCTCACCCCAGATCGTTGGAAACGAGATTTTTTTAATGTTATGTAATGTTATGTAATATTCACAATAAAATTCTACAATAACAAAAGAAAGCAAAAAATGCTGTGGTAATTAATTAAAGCATGTATGTATTATATTTTAATCATTTCTTCATTTGATCCAGACTAAAAGTGGTGAACTAAACACGTTTTCTTGTTTTTAATAACACATTTTTCTCCGCACAAATGAATCGGTATGATTTCATATGGATACGAGGAACTTACACCATAATTAATTATTATTAAAAGGATATACGAGTATATTAAAATTTAAATATGCTTACTATCGGGTCACGGGTCGAATTAACATTTATATATTCCGTCCTGACAATCTACTGTACAGATCTACAGAATCTAAGGCTAACAAAGACCCTAAGATCCACTCTAAGTTAGCCCGAGAGAAAGGAAAGAAGAGGGGTTAAAAGAGGAGAATAAGGGGTTAAGTAAGTAGCAAAACCTATCATTCGTGGGTTAACATTCATTCAGAAAAAGAAAAAAGACTCCCATCATCATCCGCCGGCCACTGCCGACAAGTCGGAAAAAGTCGGAAGAATAGGAGAGGGGTGAAAGATGAAAAGAAGTAAAATAAGAACGCTTACAAACCATGCAAACACAGTCTTAACTCACTGTCATACCATGCAAACTACAGACATGCAAGTAAAGAGAGTTACAGACATGCAAGTAAGGAGAGGATAAAAAAAAAAAGTAGGTAAGTATAACAAAAAGTGGGTTAGTTTACTCTACGAGCTACATCTACGTTCGTGTTAGTCTAATTTTTTTTAAATTTTATTGCTGGCATCACAAGCTGGCATTAATCGTCAACAGACTCATCCTCGACCACCACCCCAGAGCTCCTGTTACTAATTGTTTTTTTATTTTAAACAACGTTAATATTTTTAAAATGCCTATCTAAACGGTTCTTAAACATATTAACGCTGGTAGAGTTAACGACTGACGCGGGAAGATTATTCCATTTATCAATTACTTTAAACGTAAAGAAGTTTTTAGCGATATTAGTAATGAAACGTCTGCCACGCAACTTAAATCCGTTATTACGAGTATTGCTATTATCGAAAGTGAACAGTTTTCAAAATTTACGTTATCGATGTTATTAACGATTTTGAAAACTTCAATAAGCTCCCCCTTAATCTCCTAGTTTCGAGTGAATGCAAGTCTAACTCTTTAATCCTATATTCATAAGGCTTGTTGCGCAATGACGGAATTAGTTTCGTGGCACGACGCTGAACCCTTTCTAACCTATCAATATCCTCACGCAAATACGGGCACCAAAACTGAACGGCATATTCTAAATGAGGCCTGACTAGGGACTTGTAAAGGGGCAATATAATATCCTTCGATTTAAATTCGAAATTACGCGCTATGAAGCCTAACATCCTATTAGCTTTTGCGCAAGACTCCAGGCACTGGTTCCTAACTTTTAAATCCTTAGATACGCGTACGCCTAAATCTACTTCCTCGTCAACGCTCGCTAACTCTCTATCATCCATCGTGTACGTGTAATTATTGTTACGAGAACCTATATGCAAAACTTTACATTTGTCTACGTTAAATTGCATCTGCCACTTATCCGTCCACTCCATAATCCTATTTACATCGTCTTGGAGCCTATTTCTATCGTCCTCGTTAACAACCTTACCGCCTATTTTAGTATCGTCCGCGAATTTTGACACGTTACTAGTCAATCCTACATCTATGTCGTTAATGTAAATTACGAATAGCAATGGGCCTAACACTGAACCCTGTGGGACACCGCTACCTACATCCAACCACCCCGATTCACTACCATTAACAACGACCCTCTGTCTCCTAGCACGAAGCCATTCTCTAACCAGTTAGCTACCTGACCGCGTATACCGTGCGCTTTAACCTTCGCAATTAATCTTCTATGCGGAACTGTATCGAACGCCTTTTTAAAATCTAAATAAATAACGTCAGCCGCTCTATGCCTATCGTATTCGCGCACTATTTCGTTATAAAATTCTAACAAATTAGTTAAACAAGATCTATGGCGTCGAAACCCATGCTGACTACTATTAATCAAATCTCTACTTTCTAAGTGATCGATGATACGATCCCTAACTACGGATTCCAAAAGTTTACCGACAATTGACGTTAAGCTAATGGGCCTATAATTGCTAGCTACTGTGCGGTCGCCTTTTTTAAAAATAGGCGTGACGTTAGCTAATTTGAAGTCTTCAGGAATAATCCCCGTTTCGAGTGACTGATTAAAAATCTTCGTTAAGGGGCCTACGATAACGTCTTTCAAATCTTTCAAATGTCTGGGATAAAAAGCGTCAGGGCCTGGAGCCTTGCTAACTTTTAGCCTATCGATATAATGCGCAATCTCACCCTCGTAAACAGTTATTTCATCCAAAATAGTCTCGCTACTAAATGGAACGATATCGTCCACGTCGGGGACATTATTTACGTCTTCTACGGTAAAAACTGTCGCAAAAAAGTTATTGAAAATACCCGCCATCGCCTGAGCGTTAACATCCACTAGAGGGCCTATGTTATCTTTTATCGGCTTACGATTATTGACGTATTCAAAAAACTTTTTTGGATTATGTTTACTATCCGCAGCTATAAGTATCTCTAAATTACGCTTAGCATTCCTAACTGATCTTTTAACCTGACGTCTAAGCTCGATATATCTATTAAAGTTAGCTGCCGTGCCATTGCGCTTATTAAGTCTATACGCTCTGTTACGCTCGTTTTGAACTCGCCTATTTCCCTAGTCCACCACTTGGGCCTACCATGATTTCTAGCGCGCTTGGGCCTACGAGGAATAAACTCCCTTTCAATATTCATAAAACTTTCTTTAAACGCCTCCCAATGCAAATTTGTGTCATTACCCATAAATAGTTATCCCAGTCCACTACTCTCATCCTATCCGCAAAACTATCAAAATTGCCCTACGAAAATCAGGGACTTCTATTACGTTACTATCCTTAGTGTTTTCTATCAATAACTTAAACCTAAGAATTTGATGATCACTACATCCTAAACTCTCGCCTACTTCTAAACTTCGACTATATTTTCGCCGTTCGTCATCACCAAATCTAAAATATTGTCACCGCGCGTTGGTTCGGTAACCATCTGTCGTAAAAAATTATCTTCCATGAACTCAATCAATCTCAAACCCTCCTCATTACCAGTAAAATGTAATTAACATTAGGGCAGTTAAAGTCTCCGACAATTATACTATTCCGATTGTCAATAAAGTTACCAAGAAGTGAGTAAAATCTAGTATCGGTATCGAGGGGTTGAACGGGAGGTCTATAAACAACAACAAAATTAAAACTAATACTACGCGCCCTAACTTCAACGCATATCGCATTAATTGCTGCCGGAAAATCTATCTTAACCTCGATAGCCCTAAGGGAATTACGAATGTACAGCAAAACGCCGCCACCAACCTATGTAACCTATCATTAGTAAAGAGTTTAAAACCCGGTATAAGTTCCCCAACAAGTCCCGAGTCACGGTATTTAACCACGTTTCAGTGATAGCAACTATATCGTAGTTGCCGAATAAATTATCGCCTTAAATTCGTTTAATTTATTTCTAATACTACGCGCGTTACAATAAAAGACGTTTAAGTTATTTTTTACCACGGGCCGCGTTTTAAACTATTTTTCACGTCGGGCCCGCGTTCCCCGGACCCACAACGTTTAAAGAAGGCTTCGACCTATACAGCTTTCGTACGTTTTCGTCAATTAACCTACCTAGCCTAGCATTACCTATTTCATTAAAATGCACCCCATCTTTTATAAAAAGGCTAGGATCACTGAATTCGGACCACAGCTTTACGAAGGGTACATTTTCCTCAGCACAAATCTCTTCTAATTTATATTCAAAAATATCGTTTTAGACGTAATCCTAAGACCCAAACCGTGCCTAGGGTAATACCTAGAACTAAAGACCTATCTGACCTCGCCTTCAGGGACCTAATTAACCCCCTATATCTCTCCAAAAGGTCAGGCACTCTCGTATCGGGCCTATACGAGTCGTTGCCCCTACCATCGTCATCGTCACCAACATCGAGTGACGGGAGGCAACGTCAATCCTATCCACTTCGTCTCTAACTCTGTCAACCCTGGCCCCTGGGAGACAGACCCTCCTCCTCTTGGTTGGATGCCGTTCAACGAACTCTGTCCATATGGCGCACTAAAGAGTCCCCAATTAAAATAGTTTCCCCCTCATTCACGTCCCTTTCCAAATGGGCGAAAGGGTTCGAAACCTCGATAGGGGGGGGATTCCTATCACCTAACGTACGCGGCCTAGCTCCACCCTTAACTTCTCTAAATCCCTCCCCATCTACTAATCTCGGACCAACCTTAACCCCTTCCTCAACTCTATCCAACCTTCCCGATAAGCTACCTAAACTAGAAACTAGGTTACGCACCTCACCCTTCAAATTACTAACGTCTTCAACGTTAGTATTGGTTCGGCTTTCGTCAACCGTAGCCCTACCCCTGCCCTCATCAAGCGTTGCAAGTCTTTCCGTTACCTCACGTACACTGCGTTTTATGTCAACTATTTCCTCCATTAAATCGCAAAAGAAACAAACTGATCTCTCGGTAATCGCCATAGGACCGCCGTTATAATCTTTAAATCCGATACCACCGGTTTACCCACACCTAACACACGACGCTTTCTGCGACGGCATCGCGCAGTTAAATTAGTTTATAACCGTCACAAGTTAAGTTAAATTAAGCCGGCACGCTATGAAAACTTCTAAATCGCTAAAAACCACTAATATTCAATTACTTAACTATAACAATGTGAATATAAACGCAAGTATATAAAATTCAAAACTTTCCAAAAGTAAAATTCTAGCAATATGCAAAAGTAGAGCAATATCAGAGAGCTCAGGAAATGCATCCGTTCAGTACAGAGTCTGGCAATTTGGATTATAAAATTTAGGATTATAAAATTAATGCTATAAATAATAATAATCAAAGTCCCTCGTTAATATTTAAACTTACTTTATATACAGAACATATACTCATACTGTGAAAATCAAATTTAAATCCGAATGATTTATCAGTTTTTCTTACCATCTTCGAAACGGCTCTCGAGACGACAATTGGATCTCCTCTTTGATCGGGAGTGAGACCGGATCTCTCCATAAGAAGAACGCAAGCGGGAAGGACAGCGTCGTCGAACTGACCAAATACCCAGTGACGACCTCTTGCTGTTGGAAACCACCTACCCAAATCTATCGAAAAACAAAATTACACTGAAGATTCTGTGAAACGCAACTTAAACTATAATTCTGCGTTTCCATTTGACTGCATGATCCCACTCTGACGAATCCATAACTAAAAATCACTTTCTTTTTTTGTTAAACTTTAATTATAGTTTTAGCAATTAAAATTATGTTATAGCCTAAGTGGTAAATAAAAATATTATTTATTCACTTTAATTAATTAAGTTTTTTCCAGACAAACTCATTGAGACGTAGCAAAATATTGGACTCTCAGTAAATGTTATAAACGTTTATAAAATGTAAAAAAAATATTGTTTATAACTTTTACTAAACGTTCCACTTTTTGATAAGGAACTTCATATTTTGTTAAACCACAGTGTTCACATTTTAACACGAATGTTGTAGGATACTCAGAAAAAATAATTAAATAAAATTCTTGTGGAATTTACTGCTTTTAATGGCAATTTTAAGACACTTTTTTCTGTTTGTGAAATTAGGTGCCTAAAAATTAATTATTAAAATATTTATAGGCGTTTGCCTTATCTTAATCGTACAATTAAAGAAAACTAAATTTAATGGCTAACTAAAATTTTAAATAATTACTTTTAAATGTTGTTTCTGGAAAAAAATTTGTCTAAGATCAAACTTCTAAAATAAGGATCACCCGAAGATCAGGGCCCCCAGCCTCAATTACCAAATGGTATCTTCGTTAAAACTAACGAAAATATCACGACTTAACCTAACCAATCGTCAAGGGCGTACAGTTGACCTAACCGGGCATTCATTTTAATTTATTATTATATTTGGTACTGTAAAGCAAAAAACAAGAATACAGGGGGGGCCCTGATCTTCAGGTGATCCTTAAATATAATTACTAGTCGCTAATATTCTGGGTTTTTTTTTTTAGATATTTTATTCTTTTTTTGAGAACAGTAATAAAATTTCAAATAATGCAGGCAACCTACTTTGGCCATATCCTTGGACCATATTAACTTGAGTTGATGATGATTAATTAATTTAATTTATACATTACTTACATATTAATAAGCATTATAATATAACCTATAACGGTACGGTTGGGATTTTGAACATAGCATATTTTCCAGTCTCTGATTACTCCTGACTGTTAAAATTGTAGAAGAGAATTGAAAATATTAGGTATTCTCTCGGGAAGGGTTCACAAACAGGCGGACCACAAACGGATTTTATAAGAACCGCCAGGAATAAATCCACACTTTGATCAGTGCTGTGCCCGCTAACTCCTAAAGTTAGCGCCGCTAACGCTAAGCATTTCTACGGTTAGGGCCACTAACGCTGACGCTAATTTTATCGCTAATTTTTTCTGAAACCACCCCAATTTATAAATGTTCTGCCTTCCGTCCGTAACAGGCAACAGTGTGTTTTGCTACGAGCAGAGCAATGGATATAGAGTCTGTCTAACAAGCAAAGCTGGGCACAAACCGTTAATCCGTTAATCGTTAATTAACGAAGTTAACTTTTTCGTTAACGATTTAACTTTTAAGTTAACTTTGAAAATCATTATCGGACTAATTAACTTCCGTTACATTTAACTTCCGTTAACTCAAGTCCGTTAACCTAAAAAATTCATAAATAAATGTTTAAAAATTTCTATTATTTTCAGTGCTGAGCAGGTGCGCAATTAATCCGCCACTGTTAATAGTGATGAACGAATTTCCATTTCCGCAGTGCAAAATCAGGCGATATATTTGTTTCCGTCGCCACAATTTGTGTCTTACCAAATATGGTAGTTATTTATGGCATTGGTTTGAGCAAAACATGGTCGACTGTAAAATCAGGCGGAAAGATTTGCCATTTGAGTTGAATGTTTCAACTTCTTTCAAGAAATATCACGAGCATTTTAAGGCACTTTCAATAATATATATGTAACAATTACAACAAATAACTACATTCGTTTCATTTGCAGTCTGTCTCTTGCGCAACATGTTTGTGCTAGTGAATATTTAAAAATAATCGTTGTCAAGTAAGTCATGTATATTTATAATATGTCTGTGAGTACCTTATTAGTAGTCTCCTTGATACATTTCAAGAACCATAAAACTGATCAGGTAAGATTTCAATTCTCATGTCACTTTGATGACATAAATTAAGTCAATTGATGTCTTACAATGGGAGCGTTTTCACCTTAACCCTTTATGTCCTGGCGGTACTTCTAGGTACCACATCTTTAAAATCTCCATAATTATTGGTGCTGGTTAAGTGTGCGGTCTACCTAGCTTTTAGTTAGCCTTATAAGGCTAACTAACGAAAATATCACGACTTAACCTAACCAATCGTTAGGTCAACTGTACGCCCTTGACGATTGGTTAGGTTAAGTCGTGATAGTTTCATTAGTTAGCCTTATAAGGCTAACTAAAAGCTAGGTAGACCGCACACTTAACCAGCACCTAATTATTTTTCTACCCGGTTGATCCTGCCGGTACTTTCAAGTCCCAATGTGAATTAGTTTCTTTATGAGATAATAGATGGCGTTGAGAAGTAAATGTGAGCGTGTGGCGCCAGAGGCTGTTTACTCTTTAGTATCTCTGCTGTGAAGACCGAAGAAATTTCAGTGCAATTACTTCCCGAATATTCTGTGCCATATCTGTTCCAAATAACAAAGGTAAGGGTTATTTTATTTTTATTTTGTTCTTGAAATGTTCAAGAATGCTTCAAACAATTGTTGTTCTTGTTTATTATTTTTAAGTGTGAAATAATAAAGGATTTATTGAGTCAACTTCTAAGTACCAACAGGACAAAAGGGGCATAAGCCTACATCGTTTTCTTTTGGTTTTCTTTCAATTTTATGGATGACTATTTTAATTTATGTGGAAATATTTGAACTTGAACTCATGTGTTTACACAAGATTGCGCTTTGCAACATTGCGCAAGCTAAATGGAGAACGAGAAGAAGAGGGAAAATTAAATTATATATATATATATTGTGTTTTTCATTTTTTTTATAATAAAAGTTAACGTTAACGGTTTATCGGTAACTTCCGTTACATGTTTAACGAATTAACGGATTAACGGTTAACGAAGTTAACTTTTTAGTTAACGGATTAGCGGTTAACGAAGTTAACTTTTTGGTTAACGGTGCCCACCACTGCTAACAAGCTGCAGCTTACAACCTCTACATGCTCATGTCATGATCAATTTGCAGTTAGTGTTGCCTCAATATTTTATAATGGAGATTGCAGTTGACGAACCAAATTTTAGTACGAGTGGTTTTGAAAAATTAGTGATTAAAAACTTTAAAAACAGCGCCGCTACCTGTTTCGCTACAATTTTGAAAATTAGCAGCGTAACAATATCGCTAATGAAAAGTTAGCGGCGCTAATCCCAGCAGTGACTTTGATTATAGAATTTTGACATTTCGGAAAAATCAAAATAAAATTTTTTCTATTCTTTTTGTAAATTTTAAATTTAGTTTTTATTCAGAAGATCAAAAATGGTGATTTTAAGTTGGTATCGGTAAAATAATGTCAACCACATTACGAAAGCATTCAGAAAAAAAATGTGGGTAGCGGACCTTCGTGAATTAAAGAAACTGTGGTATAGCGTTTGCGCCAAAGCGCGTTCGTTTACTGTCGTTTCGTTAGAAACACCTATACGAACTGCGGAAAAAATTAATTGCTGAACCCCTGCTCTACGGCCTAAGCCTAACATTAATTAATGTAAAGCCTTTTATAATTTTTACACGAATGCTGCATATTTTTATTTGCTTTTATAACATTCAGGAAGTGTTTTATTGCTTATATACTTATAATCTCTTCCAAAGATGTTTTTTCTGCCCTATCTGGGCTCAACTTTAGGAAGGCGTATGGACCTGATGGTGTTCCTCCTGTTGTTCTTAAGAACTGTGCTTCTGTGCTGACACCCTGCCTAGGCAAACTCTTTCGTCTTTGGCTCTCATCTGGTACTTTCCCTTCCTGGTGAAAGTTCGCTTTCATTCAGCCTGTCCCAAAGAGGGGTGACCGCTCTCAACCCTCCAACTATCGTTCAATTGCTTTGATTTCTTGTCTTTCTAAAGTTTTTGAATCTATCCTTAATAAGAAGATTCTTAAACACCTTTCTTCTCAATCTTCTTTCAGATCGTAAGTATGGATTCCGCAAGGGACGCTCTACTGGCGATCTTCTTGCATATCTCTCTGACTCTTGGCCATCCCCCTTTCGGGATTTCGGTGAAACTTTTGTTATTGCGCTAGACATATCGAAAGCTTTTGATAGAGTCTGGCACAAATCTTTAATTTTGAAACTGCCCTCCTTCGGTTTCTGTCCTTCTATCTATGCCTTCATCTCATCTCCAATTTCCTTTCTGGCCGATCTATAACTGTAGTTGTAAATGGCCACTGTTCTTCTCCTAAAGCTATTAACAGTGGTGTTCCTCAGAGTTCTGTCCTGTCACCCACTTTTTTCCTTTTATTTATTAATGAGCTTTTAATTCGCACTTCCTGTCCTATTCATTCCTATGCCGATGATTCCACTCTTCACTTCTCCATCCGCTTTCCAAAGCGTCCCTCACAGCAGTCGCTTCATGATTCGCATAGGACGGCTATGTGGTACCTGGCCTCTGATCTTTCTGCTATATCTGATTGGAGCAGAGAAAACCTCGTGGCTTTCAATGCCTCAAAAACTCATTTCCTCCATCTCTCTCTACTCGTCACAATCTTCCACACGACTATCCCTTTAGCTTCAACAACACACAACTCAATCCTTCCTCTTCTCTTAATATTCTTGGCGTTTCCTTTTCTCGTGATCTTTCCTGGACAGATCACATATACTCTCTTTCTAAAACAGCTTCTAAGAGGTTAGGTGCGCTGTACCGCCTCCGCGGTTTCTTCACCCTCCCCACTCAGTTGCTGTCTCTGTACAGGGGTCTTCTCCGCCCCTGAATGGAGTATACTTCTCGTGTGGGGTGGTTCAATCCACACAGCCGTACTTGACCGGGTGGAATTAAAGACTTTTCGTCTCATCAATTCCCGCCTCTTACTGACTGTCTTCAATCTCTCCCTGTTCGTCGTAATGTTGCCTCACTCTTTCTTTACTATCGCTATCATAACGGACATTGCTCTTCTGAACTCTCTAACTGCATGCCTCCTCTTTTAAGGAGAGCACGCAGTACCAGATTTTCTACACTTTCTCATTCCTATTCCGTCCAACTATCTAAAGCAAGAGTTAATCGGTATTTTCAGTGTTTCATCTCTCAACCGGTCAACTCTAGAACAATCTTCCTCAATCCATCTTTCCTCCTGTCTATGACCTCCCATCTTTCAAACGCAGAGTGTCTAGGCATCTCGAAAACTCAGGACTTTGATTTTGGCATTTGCCCTTGGCCGCTTCTCCGTGCATAAAAAAAAAATACTTATGAATATTTGATTTGAAATATAAAGGAAGCCGAAAATCTTATTAATCTTTTTCTGTAGCTTGCAGGTATTCGTTCAACTGAAAGAAATTATATATAACAGTTCTTACCTTTCCAACGTCGTTTAAAACATACTCTTGACGTTTCTCTTCATCATCCAGGTAAACATCATCATCTGAAATGGAATGATAATTTTCTTCTTAAATTCGTGATTTCAAGATTCAAAATATTTTTAGATTGTAAGAAAATTTGGTTCACGCGTTTAAAAGCGTCAAACTTTTGGATAACAAATTCGCTGACATACAAACATTCATAATCATATTTTTACATTAAAAAAATCTAATTCGCGGTTTCGATTTATTTATTTTTCATTTTACTGAGGTCTGTTAAAAGATTCTTTATTAATTTTAATGGAGTTAAAACAGCTTTGCTTAGCTCCAAAAGGAATAACGTACGTTTAAACCAAGGGTTGAAGAGAATATACAAAAATGAATCTAAACGCAGAACGTGTTTTGGTTTATCAGCGTCATCCCTCGATTTCGTTTCAAATATCAACTTCCAAATCCCAACAGGGACATCATGGGGCACATTGATCTGAAAAATAATTGCCATTATTTACGATCTATTATTTGTTAAAATTTAAATAATTTGAAAAACTAATCGTAAATGTGCATAAATTACCCGATAAGTCATTTAAATTTTTTGCCATAATTTTGGGGTAATGTTTATAGGATACACACATCGTGTAGGAGATGTTTAATTAAACTCTTATTTCTTCTTTTCATAAATTTTTCAATAGAATTATCAGTAAATGCAAAATTTTAATGAATTTGGCTCTGGGAAAGATAACTTTAATATGGTTTAAAAATTAAATTGATAAAAAAGATTCTCGAATTTTGAGGAAATCAGTCAAAAAAGTAAGTAGAAAGAATGAATTATTATTTATTAATTTTGATTGGTCCTCAACGGTCAGTTCTTTAAAGGAGTCACAGAATCTAGTGAAACTTTGTACCATTTGGAAGAATTGATTTTAGATGATCTTTCGCGCAGAAAGGTTCAAGTCATATCAGTTGTGACTTTGTTGAAAATAAAATAAAATGTTTAATCTGAATACTTACCTCAATGAGAGCTTTGTTGCCCGTTTCACTAATTACTCTGTGATCCCACTCTTCATGATTTTTGTCGAAAAGCCTTTTGCCACTGAGTTCCAGAACGCCTTGCGTTCCCTTATTGACCAATGGTCGAGGTCCTTTAATTCACATAGAAACATTACACAGTACTTCATTTACGGAAAAAGCTTCTTTTTTTTAAACTTTACATCCGAAATAAGAAGCATCCTATAGAGTTAATGAAAAATGAACTGTAACACTACAATATACTGTAGAATCCATAAAGTATTAGCAGGGCCGCCGAGAGGGCGGGGAAGCCGGGATAAGTCCCCGAGGCCCGGACCTCTAGGGGGCCCGGAAAGAGGGGGGATAAAAATCTAAAAATATTAATAAAGCAATTGATTAAATAACAGAGAGGAAATATAAGTAATGAACATACATTTTATAGAGATTATCATAGTCAAACTGAAACTGATAACATATTATCCGCGGTCCACCAATGCCCAAGACCGACTGACAGATCTGGGTACCATTGTAATTGAAAGCCAGTTAGCCGTACTTTAAATTTCATCAGAATCATTTACCACTTTGCTAGAGAGAAGGCAAAGAAAGTACTTCTAATTCTGGAAATCTTGTAGTAAACAATTGTCTTGCCTGCATGGACTGGTACTGCATTTGTAAATTGTATGGTAATAGAGTTAATATAATTGATTCGAAAAATAAAATGGTCATTTTCTTCTGAGTTGTTTATTCATACTCTATGTTTTGCATAGTGATTTGGAGATATAATCAGTTTGCTTGTTATGTACACAAAAAACATTTATAATAAAATACTGAGTAAACGGGGGGACCCATATACCAATCCTTCCCCGGGGCCCGTGGCAGCTCTCGCCGGCCCTGAGTATTAGTCCTCTTATGAAAAATACTCTTATTATATACTACCAAAGTTCTCATTTCTTTTGCACTGCAATTATCACACTTAATAATTAATGAAGAAATATTTTAAATAATAAGTGTTAATTAAATAAACATTTAATAAGCATACCAAAGTTAAAATAAATCCTTAACAACTGTTTTTTCTTGAGGTCAGCTTCTCCATTGAACTCGACTTCAAGCGTGAAACTCGCTCCTCGGCGTATAATGGCAGTTCCTTTCCCTCGAGTCACGAGCTCGTACTTTTCGCAGTTGTGTTTAAGGGCGTTCTCCTTCGGTTGGAAGTTGACCTTGACGACCTGTGGTTTTTCTGTAAGTTGAAAGAAGTTGTTCTCATTCATCATTTACTATTAACACACTTTTATTATCTAAAGAAACGTTCTTAGTTTGAGAAACGATGCAGACATCCTATTATTACTCGTAATATAATCAGTCAAGGACTTAAAATAATAACTGCCTTTGTTTCTTATAATAGTTCACAATAAAGGGTTTCCTTCAAAGGCTGTATATTGGTTTCCATGGTTACTGCGCGGTGTTGGTGACTCAAACACGAAACTGCTAAAACAATTTATAGCAACGTAAGAGAAACTATCCAAAATTTTTATTAAAATTTTCATTAATTTTATTAGTTTACTTTTGGATAGTTTCTCTCACGTCGCTAGAAATTGTTTTATCTATTTTGTGTTTTAGAAAATAAGTTTTTTCCTTAACTTTTATTAGTTTACTGTTCCAGATTTTCCTGTGATGCTTTTAAATCGTTTACTGATGCTATACTTTGATTTTATGCGCGTCTTACAACAGGATTTTTGTGCCAAGTTTAGATTTTATCTTGTCACACCTTGATTTTATGGGTTTAAGTATATAGGAGGTTCTTATGTTAACTTAGGTTTTACTTCTCCATGCTTACTTTTGCCACACATTGCTATTAATAAGCAGAATTGCGCATAACTTAGTTCTTGTACTTTGTATGAAATGTTTTTCTTTTAGATTGCCTGATGATGGAGAAAGTCTGCTCCGAAACTGTCGCAATTCAATAAACAAGATGTTTTACCAAGTGCTGCTTTTATTATTTGTTATAAGACTCCACTTAACAAAGGAAAAGTCCACTGCCGATATATATATATATATATATATATATATATAGTTTGTTGGTCTGAAACATTTTATAACTAACTATGGGTCTTTTGCGTTTGGGGGCTAGCAGCGAATTTTAATGAAAATCGTTATACAAATGTGGTTTTGGTCACTGAATTAAAAAATAACTTCTTTTTTTTGGAGAAATGAAAAACAAACATGTTAGAGCACTTTAAATAATTAATATGTGTTTTAACTAGCTTAAACTAGTTACAGAGGATTGTATTAAATTTAGCCAGAGTCAAAAATTGCTACTGTTTATGAAAAAGTGCTCTAAGTGTGGGAAAGTGTGTTCCTTTGATAAAAATACCCAGTTCTTTCGTTGCCAAAAGCGTTGGTCAAACGGTAAAAAGTGCAACTTTACGAAGAATACGTCTTTTGAAGGATCCCAGCAGATCTGTAAAAGTAGCAGAAAAAAATCAAGAATTAATGCCCAGTTAGGTCAATTGAATGTCCAGCTAGGTCAATTGAATGCCAGGTTAGGTCATTTGAATGCCCGGTTAGGTCAACTGTACGCCCTTGACGATTGGTTAGGTTAAGTTATGATATTTTCGTTAAAGAGGAGGAGGAGAGTGTAAACACCACTCGACCAGGGAAGTACTCCGGGGTGGACACTGAACGGGGAGTGCCGGATTGCGGGAGTGCCGTAACTCCCGTTTCTCCGTCACTGTCCTTTTTAGCTGATCTTTTTACGTGTCTCCTCTACCCTGTGAAGAGTCCAGCACGCTCTCAAACGCACAATTCTCTCTCTATTCTTCCCTACACATAGGGCCTACATGAATTTTAAACGCTACACAATCTTTTCAAAATTTATAAAAAAAAATAACATCGTGAGCCTCGGAGACCTTAATTTTGGCTCTCTGATTCTTACAAAGGTGGGCATTTTTGCGGGCACCCGCCCGTGGCCCCTCCTTTCTACATAAAAAAATAAAAATAATTTAAGTCTTTGTATTAATTTAAAGTTAAAATAAATAAATGAATTAATAAGACTCTTCTTGGAATGTGTCTCCATTCAACAACTACAATATTTATTCCTTAAACTAAAAATCTAAATTAGATTCGAAAAAATCTTCCAGACTTCGATCGTCATCGTGACACTTTTCAAACTTAAACGAGTATAGGCATCATTAACTTCAGTTAACTCTTTACTGAATTTGTTCTAACACGAGAGTTAACCCTTTACCGCCTGAATTTTTTGTAGGGTTAAGTTATGAATGCATGTATTTGACATGTTACAAATTTGTCCACTAGGCAGTAAAGGGTTAAGGAGTAATCAGTTTAAGTAAATCTCCTCATATTCATTCACATTCACTAATAGTACAATTGAGAAAGTGTTCAATCATTTTCTTCTTTAAAAATGACTCGACAGAAACAAAACATTGGAAAAACGGACAAAAGTTCTCTCTTAAACGCTGTCAAACGATGTAACCTTAATTTTATTGGATACTACCGTAGTACAGTTCCCGTCGCTTCGCTGACGGTTAGACAGGCTAAATTACAAAAAAGAACCCAGCCGTGAAAATTTTGAGCTTCACATTGTGTCAACATTTCTGAATCTGGTATCTCACAAAAACCTCCTCACCCCCATTCATACAACTTGGGGGCTAACCCCCTCCCCCATTACCCCACCCCTCCCCATTACCACACCCATCCCCATTACCCCCACCCCCACCCTTCCCCCCACCCTCACCCTTCCCCCATTGCTAAACTACAGAAAAGAACACAGTCATGAAAATCTTGAGCTTCACATTTCCGCCCGTAATACAATTTCTGAATTTTTTTTACAATTTCTGAATTTTTTTCTCACAATTTCTGAAAGTGTGACGGACAGACGGACAGACGGACAGCTCTCTTATTATAATATAGATTCTATAATTTTAATATGATTATTCATTTTATATTTATAGGTATTGTCTAATATCAGTATACATTCTCTCTCTCTCTCTCTCTCTCATACTGATATATAAATACATTATATTCTTCTATTTCCTCTTTATAAAAGAGATGTAACAAGCGGTAGCGCGCTATCGCCCTCCGGGCAAGTAGCAGTATATGTCACAGTATATGTAGCAGTATATGTCACAGGTAGCTGTATATTGTGATACGGTTTAAAATTGAATTGATAATAAATTTTTTTCACTTTTTCATGTATTTTTTTAATTGGTTCTAGATTTAAAATTATATTGTATGAGGCCCTCATAGGAAGAAGTGGCTAAGCGACAAAAGTAAAAAAAACCGCCATTACCCCCCCCCACAAAAGTAAATAACGCCATTACCCCCACCCCCACTTGCTTTGCATCTGATTGAGTATCAAGATTTGTGAAGCATAAGATTTTCATGGCTACGTTCTTTTCTATAGTTTTATTGACCTTGTAATAGATATTAAATAGCTCGTGCTCGCCGCGGAGTGACCTAGGACCGGGAAACTTGACAGAGCACATCAGCAGCTCATGGGCTATCAGTTGGTGGTGGTTGCAGAATTTTCCAATGTGCCGTTTAGTCTGTGCACGGTTCCGAAGCGAACAGACACACATTTTAGCTCAATAGTATATACTGTAGAATTACGAGTGAAACTGAGGAATATTTAAAATAGCCAAAAATTAGAAGATAAACAAAACACTAAAAAAGTAAGTGAAAACCCTCCATTTATTAACAGTAAAGCGGCTCCTCCAATTTTAACCAATATGAATTATGCCATCCAACTCAGCACCAGTAAAATAACGTAAAAGAACGGATTTCGTCAACGTTTAGTTCTTACTTGTAACCTCTCCAGGAGTCGCAGAAAGGATATTGTATTCAACCGTCGTTTCGAGATTTGTGTCCTCCCTTCTTCTCTCTTCATTTTCACCTCTCAATCTATTGCCGAGGTTTTCAAAGAAATCGGTCACGTCTTCGAAGAACGACATCTGACTCACAAAATTACAAAACAAAATCACAAACTTTATATATATATATATATATATATTCTGGTAAATGAAGATAGGGCATAAATGATCCAGGGAGGGCAGTCTAGGCGGGGCACCAAACAGACATCATGCCGAGTATTTTATTTGATCCACATTTTTTATATACCATGCTCTTCACCCATCATACTGCGAGGTAGCAACAGGAAACAGGCTGATTTTTTATAACTAAGTTAATTTCATTATTTGCAATGCATAAATGTCTGATATTGCCAGCTGCTAGTATCAGTTATTTTAAAAACACATAACTCAGCATACTGCCGAAGGCTAAGATCTCGGCTTACTAGCCTACCATTGCCGAAAGCAAAAACTATTAGTCAAGGCTCAGAACTTTCTACATGACATTAAGTAGTTCAGCTATTGAAGAATAGGGACCCCAGCCTTCTTTAGTTAGGCTTATAAGGCTAACTAACGAAAATATCACGACCTAAACCTAACCAATCGTTAGGTTAACTGTACGCCCTTGACGATTGGTTAGGTTAGGTCATGATATTTTCGTTAGTTAGCCTTATAAAGCTAACTAAAGAAGGCTGGGGTCCCTATTCTTCAATAGCTCCAGTAGTTCCACTATATATATTTCATAATACTTACTCAAGATAAAATATTTCAGTCACTGCAGAAGTTCGCCCCAAAATCATAAAAATGCGAACA
This sequence comes from Bathynomus jamesi, assembly GCA_023014485.1. Classification (NCBI taxonomy): domain Eukaryota; kingdom Metazoa; phylum Arthropoda; class Malacostraca; order Isopoda; family Cirolanidae; genus Bathynomus; species Bathynomus jamesi. The sequence goes on along the minus strand of JAJOZX010004028.1, from coordinate 18,827 downwards.
AATAGTGTATTCTCAGTGCCACGGTCTTTTCTGCTAGTGCTGCTACTGACAGTTTTTGCCAGATTAAAGAATCTGTATATTTGGTATATACAGCACATGGAACTAATAGAAAACGATATTTTACGAGGGACAAATATTTACTGAGCACAATGGCATAAAATTTATCGTAGTTGCATGAAATTGTAGATTTTATGAGCAATTTGGAAAAATGGTCTAAAGCGTTTGGCTACAGGTCCGTATTGTCCCCCACATTTTTTTATTAAAAAATAGTTTCGTATATTATTTTATTAAAAAAATTGGTGCTTTTTGTTAGTAAAAAAAACCATGGTTTCTACTTCTGATAAAAATATTCAATATGGTGAATTTATTTTTGCTAATACTGATGGAGTTGAGAAAATATTGGTTTGTAATAAATTTTAAAAAGTGCACTTAACTTTTTTATCCTTTACATTAGTCCTTATGGCTCCGGCTACCCAGGCAAGGTGGGCACATGTTATTACATTATCATTTGTATAATTTAGGTCTCGGGGGTACGGGGGCGGAGCTCCCGTAAAGATCACGCATCACAAATTGATCGATATAGGGTTTTTATAACCTTAATGTTCAATAAAATCATATTTTGCGTAGGGGGCAATACGGAACTGGCCCCAAGCGTTTTATTGAACTTCAGTAAAAATTTAGACTTGAACTCTTCTGGGGATCTAGCCTATTGGGGCACGTACCTCCTGGGCACCCCCCATGGATCCGCCCATGAATAGCTTATAAATAAGATGCATTTCAATTAATTTTCATTGTTGATGAAAAATAAATGATAATTACGAGAATGAATAAATAAATGAAATAAGCGAAATAAAATTCATCAAACCTTGATAAATCTTCTCAGAGTTTCACTTGCTGATTCCGACAATAAACGTCTTCATTCACTGACTGAAATCGTACCATTAACTTATGTGTGGATGTTGACTTACTGAGCGAACAGGATATCCTATTTCACCTTTGGAAAATTCAGTTAGTAAATAGTGAAAACACACACACACACACACACACACACACACACACAGGGGCGTACTAAAGTATTTGGCACCGGGGCGGATCTTCCTTTGGCCCCCATAAAATAATTTAAATTTAAACACACAGAAAAAATATATTATGTTTGCAAGTAGATTTTAAACGGTACAGTACTGTCATAAGCAAATTGGAAATAAGAAAAATGCAGGACATTAAAAATTCAGTGAACAGGTAATACTGCATTTATTTTGTATACAAAAAACACAGGAAATCCAGTTTCAACGCTCAGCCTATTCTTCAAAGGTAAATAGAGAGGATCATAGCCTCTGCTTTCGAGCCTTAATTTCTGCAAACTGATCAATGACCTCATCAAAATTCAAACTTCTTTGCATATTCATGTTCAGTTGAAAGTAAAGCCAGATTTGTCAATCATGTCTGACTCATGGTCGAGCGAAAGAAATTTTTTATCAATTTCAATTTGGAAAAACTTCTTTCACATAAAGCAATAGACACACAGACAGTCAAAAAGAATCTCAAACACAGTGACAAGCTTGGCAAAGATTCACAAAAATCCCATTTCACAATAAACTCCAGAAACTGCAATGCTGTCCATTTCTTTGCCTCTTCAACATTGATTTTGGCAGCTTCCAAATGCCTCCGAAGTCGTCCAATTTCCACACTGATATCTTCATCAGAGAATTCAGATTATCAACCCAGACAAGCAGAGACAATTAATTATCAATGCCAATGCATTAACACTAATTCAATATAGTATGGTATAAGTTAACGCTAGCTATCATAACTGATATCATTATTTAATAAGCAGTAAGCATTAACAACATATTAAATATACAATGATACTACACTGGACATTGTAAAATTGTTGAACTTGACTAAGCCAATAAGCATTAGTACTAATTCAATATAGAATAGTACTGTAGTTGTTGATGTATTATAACATCACGACGATGCATTTATAAACACTTAAACATCACTATGATACCACATTGTCAAAAATTACTGGACACTGGTATAAGTACCATGATATTGTTATAAACACCAGCACTTTATGCTTTATCATAATTATTTAATGAAACATACCTCATGTATGTGGAGTCACAGTGTCAAATGAACAAGACTTGGAATGTCAGTTGCAGCCAGCTAGCTGGCTATGCTCAACAAACTGATGACTAAAACGTCAACAAACGTTCGCTTTTCGATGTAATTTTTATCAAATATTTAATTTTTCGTTTGTAAATTTTGTATTGTCAATAAAAATAAAAATTTATTTTATAGTGGAAATTAACATTAAGCTGTTGTAATAGTTTGAACATTTTTAAATTTTTTTTCTTACTTTGGCGAATTTTTCATTTGGTTTGAAAACTTGTACTGGTATTTCAACTCTCCCGATGGCACTCCACTCCTGGCTGTCACCCGGAGCGGACCGCCCCCCCCCTCGCACCCCCCTTACTACGCCACTGCACACACACACACACACACATAAACAAACAATTTGAAAACAAATACAAATAATAATTGTAGAAAATAAGAAAATTGATGCCTAGTTTCGTAACTATATAAACAGTGATATTTTTTATCATAATAAATATATAAACTTCATTACTGACTCTTCATTAATTACAAACGCATTTTTAGTCAAAATATTATTTTCAATAAACATATTTTTTAAAATGCATTTCACATTTAAGCTTTTCTTTGGGTTACAAACCAATGAAGAATGGTTTGGAGAACAACTGCACTCCGCGAATCCAACATGGGCCAATTGACTCGTATTCAGCGATGCTAACCACTATACAGGGTGGGCCGTAAGTTTCCATACATAGGAAAATAAACATTTTTTATGGACAACCATTTTTATTTATATAATATGCTCTACATGGTTGCCATTGTTTTGAAACACATTTCAATACGTGTTCCCCACTGTTGATGAACACGCATTAGCACAGTTGACGTTATGCTTGTAATGGCGTTGGTGATACGTTCCTTTAGATGATTTATGTCTCGTATCTTTTCCTGATACACCATGGCCTTCAAGTGCCCCCAAAGATAGAAATCAAGGGGGGTGAGATCTGGGGATCTGGGAGGCCACTCCACAGGACCACGCCGACCAATCCAAGCATCCGGAAACTGCTGATCCAAATTTTCCTATGTATGGAAACTTACGGCCACCCTGTACATATATATATATATATATATATATATATATATATATATATATATATATATACACATATATATATATATATATATATATATATATACACACAGTGGTGTAGTGCTGTGGGAACGCGTGGGAACGACGTTCCCTTACTTTTTTTGGTAGACGGAACGGCGTTCCCTCACTATTTCAAATAAATCCGAACTTACAAATCTCTAACGTCATGAAATTTTAATTCCCACCCTAGAAGAAATATGAGAAAGAATCATTAACTGCTTCATTTCTTTTAGCTTCGACTGAGGCAATGCTAGCCTATAAAGATCTGGTGAAACAGTCACCACGGCGTACCAGTTGTTAACTTTTTTTTAGTTAATCATTCCAGTTGTTAGCTATTTTTATTGATCGTACTGGATGTCGTATATCTAATGACACTGGAAATACTGCATCTTCAACCTTGGAATATATCCTAATATCCAGTGCATATGACCTCAAAATATTCCTGAAATTGGTCAGATTTCAAAAGATTTCCCGGGGAGCTTACAGTGCCCCCGGACCCCCAGCTGTATGGGCTCGCTGCGCTCGCCATTGTCTCCCCCGCATCTGAGTAACACTTTCAAAATGCGTTCCCTCACTTCTTTATTTAGCACTACACCACTGTATATATATAATAAACAGGAACACCAGAGAAAAAATAAACATCCTTCAAGGTTTAATCAGTACCAACGTTTCGGAATGCACTAATTCCATCTTCAGGGTTAAAACAATAAAAGGCTAATTCACATACAAAATACAAATTCCAATTGTAAGTTGCTTAATTAATAACAATTTAAAGTAACAAAGTTAAAATTATAAAAAGTAGCTAAGAAAATGTAAAAGCATTTACATTTTCTTAGCTACATTTTATAATTTTAACTTTGTTACTTTAAATTGTTATTAAGCAATTTACAATTTCAATTTATATTTCGTATGTGAATTGGTCTTTTATTGTTTTAGCCCTGAAGATGGAATTTGTGCATTCCGAAACGTTGGTACTGATTAAACCTTGAAGGATGTTTATTTTTTCTCTGGTGTTCCTGTTTATTATTAAACTGCGTTTTTCACGCCATCAATCAAAGTAACACGTGAATAATATTTACGATGACAATAACCACGAAGGAAAAAGGAAACACAGTTCGAGATAACAAAACAAACAAGTTTCCTGCGTGGTTACTTTCATTATATATATATATATATATATATATATATATATATATATATATATGGTCCCAAAAAATTCCCTATTTTTATTTGCCCGTTACGTTATATACATGTATATTTTATTATTGGGGTTTTCTCTTCCGAAAGGTAACAGATTGGGTTTTTTATTCTACATACACCTCTACATTTTTAATCTTTCATTACTTAATATCTTACAAATATTATATATTAAACCGTTCTGTCACCATTTCATACTTAAAGCAATAACTTTTCCTAATTTCGAAGACGATAACGCTATCAGTAGACTTACTATCAGTAGACTTACATAGAAGGCCTTACTAGGTTATGGTCTTTAAGGAATGCTAAGTCTTGACTAAGCTTCCTTAAGGACCTAGTCTACACGAAACAATATGGCTGAACCCTCAAACAGTGATGCCGAGTTTGCGGCTAGAACAGAAAATCAAGATCGTTGAGTAGTTCCATATGACAAATTCTGTGACGCGGGTGCTTAGGAACTTTTGCAGAGACTATGGATGCGGAGATTCACCCGACAGAAAGACAATATCACGAATTGTTAGAAAATTTCAAACAAAAAGAAATGTAAGCAATCAACGTAAGGTTAATAGTAGTAGGCGACGATTCACAAGAACTGTGTAACACGTAAATATGGTTTATGAAATTATTGCACGCAGTCCGCAGAAGTTATTTCGACGTTTGCGGCAGAAGTAGGTATTTCATGAACATCTGTGCACAGAGCTGGCTTTAAAGTTTGCGGGACCCAAAGCAGAGCCGCGCGCGGGGGCCCCCTAATCAAAAAGTACAAATACATATATAGTACATAAATATAATATTTCATTACGTACATAATAAAAAAATACAAATACATAATAAAATACATAAATATATAGAACAAAAAAATAATATAAACCTAAAAAATACATAATAAAAAAGGTGAGCGAGCGTTGGTAATGTTTTGTTAGGCAAGAGAGCGTTACCAATATTTCGTTAAAGGCGAGCAAACAAAGAGCAGCGACGAAAATGATGTGTTAATAATGCGTAAGATCACGTGTAACTCTAAAAAATTACACGTGTAACAAATCCAAATCTGGGTAAGCTATACACAACAATAAACATATATTATGTACTCGTATAATATCAAAATAAGCATTATATTCTCTTAATAATCAACAAATTACTATTTCTTTATATTTGAAAATTCAGCGCGGGATCGCTAAGGCGCGAGGCCTAAAGCTACTGTATCGATTGCATCGGCCTAAAGGCCGGCACTGTCTCTGCATCGTATACTTCGTACCGAATTAAACTTTTTTCCCTACAAAATTCATTCAAAAGTTTCACTGACTAATTAATGTTTAAAAACAAAAACGAATGGAATTCATAACACGGATGTTAGCAAAGCTACAAGAAGATCCTGAGTTTTTGAAACACATCCACTTCACTGACGACTGACGAGTGTTATGTACATTTATCTAAGGGAGATTAATAAGCAAACTTTTCGTTACTGGGGAAGTCATGCTGGCGTTCCAATAGAGCTTCCAAATGGTGTTGCTAAACTCAACATTTGGGTCATTGTTGGGTGGTATGGTGCAGTTACTGTAGTAGCTCCATACTTCTTTAAGAATGAAACTGGAAAAGCGGTAATGCAAAATTCATATCGTCAGATGCTACAGGAACTTTACTTACCACAACTAATTAGTTTGCCCCGTAAAAGAAATACCTGCATAACACCAGATTCACGCTGGTTTCAGCATAATGGAGCACCTCCACACGCTTCTTGTGAAACTCGCAACTTTTTGAGGAAGCATTTTTCCGGACGACTGAGCTCCCTTCATGAGCCAGTGGAATGGTCTCCATACTCACCTGACTTCACGCCCCTGACTTTTTTTTTTGGTTGGGTTACATAAAAGACAGGATCTATTCTACCAAGTCTAAGATACTTGAAGCCTAAAGACCAAAGTCCATGAGGTAATCAACAACATCCCAGCTGAGCTATTTCCAAAAATTATGTTAAACACGCGTAAGGTTGAATATTGTGTTAGACACAAAATGGCGCTTACAATGAACATGTTTAGTTAAAGTTAATAAACGCCAATGAATTACGTACTTATTGGTTCGTCTTCGCGTATAGATTTCGCAGTTTTAGCTTAGAACATTTATTTAGAAATAGGGACTTTCTCTCGGGGCACCTGGAATATCTTTCTGCGTAATGTTTATAGTGATTAAACGATACCTATTTCTTCTTTTATAAATTTATCACGAAGGAAAATAAAACCAGTTTTATGAAGAATACTTCATTCAATAAATGCATAAAAAAATCAAAGTTTTAAACAATCTCATAACCATAAGGTTTTTATGCAAATCATTATTATAATTTTTCTGCGGCAAATGTATTTATTAGGTAAAAATTTAACCTCAAATAATACCGTCGTAAACTTTTTAACACTCCTTCTTCTGAGCAAATAAAAGATGAAATTAAAAGGTTACTCGTGCGCTCTAATCAAAATGATTAATTAACTATTTTTTAAATATAATATTTGATGTGTCCGTTGGAAGCCTTTTCATGGAAAATATATAGTATGTTTAAGATACTTCAATTAAGGATAATGGAACGTTCACTGATTCATCTATTAAGTTATTCATATCCAGAATCTTTAATCCCTTTAGCTATTAGGGCTTGGAACTAATAAGCTGACAATGTACCCATTTACAATGTTTGCTAAGCAACCAATAGGTAAGAAAACATTTCAGGAATCGTGTCTACAGAATGGGATCTTTTTACTTATTTTTTTATATATATTTTTTTTCGATAGTCTGCGTCACTTAAATCCGGCTTCTCATCAAACCTTAAGTAAAAACAATTGTAGACAATTCAACCAACATTACATTAAATAAGATTAGGTTAGGTTGGAGAGACGTTTCAGGGAGAGATTCAGAGTTAAACGAGTTAAGAAATCGTTCAATTTTGAAAATTTCAATTAAAAAATCTTTCCCATTAGTGTTTCTCTATCGAAAGGAGCAATGCCGCGTCGAGAATCCGACGCTCTCTCGTTAAGCTATAAAGCAACCATCAACAATAAGCGAAAAATCCATTTGAATACTAAGTTCATTAACCTTTTATAAGAATAGACTCATGCATTCAAAATTGAGAATACTCCAATCAATTCATCCTCAAACGAAAATATTTCAATCAGTTTAAGTTTACAAAACACAATCATCGAAAAGCAGTTACAATATCTGTTCACAGTATTTGCGCAAGTACGTAATTGTTCGTGTCTTTGAAGTGAGTAGATCAGTGACAATGACTTTATCCGCCTATTTGATATCAAGAGAAGCCGAGCCGGTGAGGTCAACGAGTTGCTTGGCGTTAAAAGTAGTAACCAGGCACTTATTACCATCATTTTTCGGAAAAATGTTCAGTTCGTGCTTCATAAGTTCTTTTGGAGGCACATCCCTATCAACAACGAAATTGCAAACTGTAAATTTGTTTCACAGAATAAAAGTTAGTTTATAAAAGAATCATAATAACCATTCGTTACGTAAGGTCACTTCCCGTCCATCAGCGAAATTAATTAACATGAGTACGGGTTATAGCTGGATGAGGGACTGTCCTCCGTACCCAGATATGGGATCACCTGAAGATCAAGGCCCCCCAGCCTCCTTTAGTTAGCTTTATAAGGCTAACTAACGAAAATATCACTACCTAACCTAACCAATCGTCAAGGGCGTACAGTTGATCTAACTACTGGTTAGGTTAGGTCGTGATATTTTCGTTAGTTAGCCTTATAAAGCTAACTAGAGAAGGCTGGGGCCCTGATCTTCAGGTGATCCCAGATATGTAATGAGCCCTGGTTCGGATCACGCGTAACGCCGCGGGTCCCCTCTATCATATGACCTTAAATGTTGCAAAGGAGGTTAAACAATCCCACCATTACATTAACCCTTCGTTAACCCTTTCGCTTCGGGTGTGGCATATAAACTACGCATCCAATTTGCGCTCAGACCCAGGTGTGGTAAATAAACCAACTCCTAATCTTTTCTGAACTCCGGGTGTAGTTTATAAACCAAGGGTATATCCCTCTCTTTCCACCCTCTGGGGTTAAAAATGGGGGAATATATGTATTATAATTCGAATTCATATAATTCGCTTCAAAGCTATGCCCGTAGTGAAAGGGTTAAATTGAAGCCAGAATAGTATCAGTAAAGTGAATGGTATACGACAAAGAGTTAAATTTGATAGTTATAGTTGAGATAAAGCAAATGACTTTCTTTATTTCTCTTGGTGCTTTCCTGTTAATGGGAATACCCAACCGCCCGCCACCAAACTGTTTGTTATGTATTTTTGCTTTCGTCATTTTCGTTTAAACTAACGAAAATATCACAACTTAACCTAACCAATCATCAAGGACGTACAGTTGACCTAACCGGGCATTCAAATGACCTAACAGGGCATTGAATTAACCTAACAGGTTAATATAATGGAAAATGCCCGGTTAGGTCAACTGAATGCCCGGTTAGGTCAACTGTGCGCCCTTGATGATTGGTTAGGTTAAGTTGTGATATTTTCGTTAGTTTAAACGAAAATGACGAGAGCAAAAATACATAACAAACAGTTTGGTGGCGGCTGGTTGGGTATTCCCGTTAAGAGGAAAGCACCTCTCTCTTTTCCTATTTGTCACTCAATAATAGTAAACAATTTTTTTTTTTTTTTGGTAACTGATAATGAGAGAATAAATTAAAATTAACATATCACAACTTGGCTGCGAAGTTAACTTTTCTCCCACTTTAGTTTTTCAGCATGAATATATGTGGAAACACAGAGTAACCTAGAGTAGTAATAAAATAAGTAGTATTATTCCTTACTTCACATGAATAGTCTTCGGTCTTGTTAGTCCGGGACCATCAATAACCAAGCGGCACTCTCTCAGAGCTATGTCCAGTGGGTTCATGAAGGAGATTGTAACTGGAAGAGCCTTTCCTACCGCTCCATTGGCAGGCACCTAGGAATAAAGAACACCAGAACTGGCTGTAATACATTTATGGATAAAGTTACTTTAAAGACTTCGTTTAGTTTAGTTTTAGAACTAACAAACAATCAGGGAAGGATTTTGATTATAAGAAAAAAACGTGAAAATTCTCTTCCATCTCAGTTTCTCATTTTGCCAATGTCCATAAGCTCAATGAGTGAAGACACTGAGGTCGGACGTTTCGACTCCCGAGGGTGTTGGTAGTAGTAGTAATAATAATAATAATAATAATAATAACAATAATAATAATAATAATAACGCAGGAGTTAGCAAAATGGGTCACATTAGTTATTTTGATCGCTGTGTTCGCGATACTGGGAATATTGTACTGTGATACTGGGAATCTTATACGAGTATAAAGCAAGCATCTACTGCAATATTGCCAGTTTTTTGTCCATTATTATTATTATTATTATTATTAATTATTATTAGATTAAGTTTGTTTAAAATTGTACGCGTTCAACAGACTTGAGCCTCAGAAGTATAAAAGTTACATATATGCAGGGTGGGAGAAAAGTCTTTAAAGATTATTATTATTTGTAGGTATAAAATCCTTAAAGACTTTTCTCCCACCCTGTACATTACCTCAATCTTAAGGGAAGGCTTGAGGATTTGGAAGTCATCTTCATCTATCCATGTTTGGGTTGTCTCTATAACATTTGCAATTGCTGTCAATTTGACCATCGCATATTCAACCAATTTATCGTAGTATTCTTTATAAGTAACTTTTAAATTAAGAGTTTGCGCTGTAAAATAAAAATGAAAACACATTTTAATATTCATAAGTATCAGTCAAAATAACCTTCTAAAATTCTATATACAATTATTCACTGGAATAAAACTGAAAGAAACAAAAAATAAACGAATGACTTACTTTCTCCTGCCTTAAGCGAAAACGCTCCTTCAACTTTCTTGATCACTTCTGCTTTTATTCCAGTGTAGTATTCGCTCGCTGCAGATAAAACCAAATATACCGTCCTTTTTGCATCAGAAATATTCTGCAATTGCATTTTATATACATAGTGAATTGAATAACTTTTATTAATAATAAAATAATACATTGGATTTACAATTTACAATGACAAATAATTGTGAAGCTGGACTGTTTATTTTATTTAATTTGGCCCTTAAGATTTAGGCTTTAAGAACTCGCAGTGGAAGGACAATGTACTGTAATTACTATATCTATAAAAAGCTTTCTAGGAGTGTCGCTATAATGTTTAAACTTAGACATATAGTTCCTAAACGGGATTTACTAACGCTGTATTACACTCTTGTTCTTCCTTACTTGATGTACTTACTACTGGAACTTTGTATGAGCTAATTCGGCTGACAATGTTTTAAATAGAATATTTATTATTAAAAGACGATCAATAAAGATATTATCTGATTCTGGTTTTCATGATCATTCAAGTGCATTTTTAAAGAATTAAAATTATCGAAGATTAAAGATGTAATCAAATTAGAAGTAGAAGTAAACATCATTCCTCTCGTGCGCTTTTTTACATCCTTTAATAATAATATGATTTACCTTCGCTGTAACACTTATTGCAAAGTCCTCCCCAATCGGGACTCTCTCGACGTCATGCAGCTCTAACTCAACATCTTGATCCGCGATGGAAGGAAATCGGAAAGCGTGACGAGCGGCTCTAGTTCTGCAATGAGAAAATTCAAATTTTTATAAAAGATCCAAGAACAGTTTTTCCCCTTTTTCTCTACTATATATATATATATATATATCATCTCTATTTCTTCCTTTCTAAATTGCATTACTTTCTCGCTGCTGCGTGAAGGGTTACTCTCTCTGCTTTTGACCCTTCACGAGATTTATATTCATCAGTAATATCTTCACGATCTTTCGAAAACAATTCTTCATCAGTGGCTCTTCCTGGTTTTTTTGTCAGCACTTGTCGACCAATGCTAGAAAAATAGACATTTTTTATATCAGATTCTCCAAACTGTAATGTAACCAAAACTTAGTGTACATGTATGCTTTCCCATATTAAAATGGTTGTCTATTTCATATTTTCAGTGGAAACATAAAATTATTGTCTATTGTAAAATGATTGTCTATTGCATATTTTCAGTGAAACTATCGCGTACCGCCGCATATTGGAGCCGAGCTTCTTAAATCCATCCTTCTCAGTGTCATCTATTTGCCACTGCACAACATCGGCATTTACTTCAGCCAAGACAAAATTAACGTCATAAAGCTTGTCTGTCTGTCCACGTCTAATTGCCTCCAAGGATGCAGGACCACACTGGTAAATTCCTGGAAGAGAAGATGAGAAAACCGTTCATTTGATGTTACTGATAGCACACAATGAATAAACTACTTTGAGAAAGGAAAAACAGTAAAAATGCCAGACTGAATAATAATAATAATAATAATAATAATAATACAGAGGATACAAACATAAAATTATTGCAATGCAGAAATATAGCTTTCAGCACAGAGCCTCTATCGAGTTAAATGACAAATTTGAGACAATATGAACTGCTTTAGTGACACAACTCTTACACTCATTACGCTTTAGTGACACAACTCTTACATTCATTACCCCTCGCTCGATGCACAGTCCCCCCCCCCCTTCCCACCGAAGAAGGAGGGGCACGCGCGGCCGTCAAGTTATAAACCCCGCTAACAGACCCTCACCAAGCCACAGAGCAGGGGAGGGGCCTCCTATCCCCAAAAGGTTGTGCCACCCATCCCCCAGGCAGGCGAACCCTGCCTCAGTGAGATCGAGGGAGGAAGACGGGTGGGTCACTGTTAACAGGCGCCCTTCCCGAAGGTTCCCTCAACCGGTCTCCGTGGCGAGGCCACCGATGGGGAATCTCACCCTCTTTGTGTCGCGAATTCAGCTCTCGAACGAGGCAAGCGATATTCGACACATGATGGAAGAAGTCATTGGTGAACACATTATATTGCTAGTTAATAAACTAAACACAAAATCTCCGTATTATAACTCATTTAAAGTAATAATTAAAGGTGTAAATTGCATTTCAACCCGTATAATATGAGTCAGTGGCCAGACGGTATTATTGTTAAGGAGTTTATTCACTTTTCCAGGAGATTTGATAACAGGCAAAATAATAATAATAAATAATAATAATAATAATAATAATAATAATAATAATAGGCGCCCTAACGGTAATACCTGAAAGTTGTACTGTGTATAATAATAATCTTACTAATAATAAATTTTATATCAGTCATGGCGGATAACTTGTTGAAAATAGTCTCATATAATGTAAGGTCAGTGAGGAATTCAACTGTAGATGTTCATAAAATCTGTGACAGTGCAGATTTGATACTCCTGCAGGAGCACTGGCTACCTAAGCAAGAGCTAAAATTCCTCTCTACCATCCATGATGACTTTATGTACCATGCGTCATCAGCAGTAGACTTGTCAGATGAATTAATGTACGGTAGGCCTTTTGGTGGTGTTGCTTTCTTAATAAGGAAAAATTTGTCAAAACATATACAATTTTTAACAAGCGATAATGTAAGGTTGTTAGGCATTGAATTACAAGTGAACAATGATTGCATATTAATTGTAAACTGCTATTTACTATACAACAACGGCAGTAATCTAGATGAATACATTGATTTGCTGTACAAAATTAAGTCATTATCAGATAACCCCAATATTCCCACTGTATAATAATGGGGAACTTTAACGCGCATGTGAACTCGGAATTCTTTGTAGAATTGGGTAACATGTGCGAGTCGGCCAATTTAAGTATAAGTGATGTAGATGTATTAGGGGTAACCAGTGGTAATTTTACATACGTTAGTGATATGAGTGGTACTACCAGGTGGATTGATCATTGTCTCACTAGTAATAATCTAAAGGATCGAATTGTCAGAGTTCATATTCTGCATGATTTCCTTCTTTCGGATCATAGACCATTAGAAATATTAATTAACTTTACCAATTTATGCGCAACACGACTTAACAAGAACTCAATAGGTAAGAATAATCGCGTCGATTGGTCCATTGTTAATATGCAACAGAGAATAGAATGCAAAGACAGAACAAGTCACCTCTTTAATAATTTAGAAATTTTGCATCTTGCCTGTAGTAGTAATCCTTGCTCAAATGATTTTCACTGTAAACTCATAGATAGGTATTATAGTAAGATAATATCCCTGTTAAGAGAAGCAGGAAGCCCCCTGATTAAATCTTACAACTATCATACTAAGATTATTCCTGGATGGAATGATTTTATTGCCCCCCTGAAGAGGGAATCGAAAGACGCCTATGATATGTGGTGCTTTCATGGTAGACCCAGATTAGGACCTGTATACATGAATATGTGTAGAAGTAAGGGTCAGTATAAGGCGGCCATAAGGCGATGTAAACAGGAAGAAGAGTCTATTTGAGCATCAAAAGCCTGTGAAGCTCGCATAAATAACGATAATAACAAATTTTGGAAATTTGTTAAGAATCCAACAGGTGTAAAAAATGTCCTCCCTCCGACAATCGATGGGGTGTCGGGGGAGGATGAAATTGCAAAGCTGTGGAAAAACCACTACTCTAACATTCTAAACAGTGTGAGTAGGGATAATCTTAAGATAGATTGCAGCGAAACGACTGTGGGAGGGACAAGGGAAAATACTTTGATATCATTTTCTGAAGTAAAGAGGTTAATTAAAGAGTTAAAGACTGGTTCTGCGTCAGGAGCAGATGACTTATCGAATGAGCACTTAAAATATGCCAATGGCGTAGTGTGTCTGCATATATCATTGCTCCTATCAGCCATGCTTGCTCATAGCTATATCCCTGCAGAGTTCATGAGGGTATATATCTTGCCGCTGGTCAAAAATAAGTACGGAGACATTCTGTCCAGCAATAATTACAGGCCTATTGCTGTCGCTTCCTGCTTCTCGAAACTACTAGAAAAACTCTTGTTACTCCGATTAAATGATTTCCTATGGACATCTAATCAGTTTGGTTTTAAAAGGTCCCACTCAACTGACCTGTGTATCTATGTACTTAAAGAAACAATATCTAAATACATTGACAGTAATTCAACTATTTATAGCTGTTTCCTAGATATAAGTAAGGCATATGATTGGGTGAACCACAATATTTTATTTGAAAAACTAGAAGACAGGAAGGTTCTTATATACATGTTAAACGTATTGAAATTTTGGTATTCCCACCAATCTTTCACCGTTAGGTGGGGCAATGTACTATCCGAGTGTTTTGACTCCTCTTGCGGGGTGAGACAAGGCTCCTTGCTCTCCACTATGCTGTTTAATGTGTATATTGACGGAATAATTGCTTCACTTAATGAGGCAACAGTGGGATGTTGTATAGATAACACAAGGATAAATAACTTAGTTTATGCCGATGATATGGTGTTAATAAGTCCCTCTGTTAAAGGTCTGGATCGGCTACTAAAAGTCTGCGAAGTGTATTCGCAGAAACGTGATATTCTTTTTAATGTTACAAAACTAAGGTTATGCAATTTCATCCTAAAAGCTGTAATCAGCCAGCTGATATAAGGTTTAAAATGAATGGTGAAGTAATTGAGGAAGTACAGGAGTTTAAGTATTTGGGTCAAACTATTACCAGCTCCTTGAGTGATGACTCGGATATAAAAAAACAATCTCGAAGCCTGTGTGCTAAAGCGAATATGACCATAAGGAACTTTCGATTTTGTACAAGTGAAGCTAAAGACACTCTCTTTCGTACTTTCTGTAGTAATATATACGGACAGCAACTGTGGGTGAATTATAAAAAAGGTTCTGGCAGAACCCTAAATTTGCTGTACAACAGGTCTTTTAGACTCTTACATAAATTACCCCCGAGATGCTCAGCTTCGCAAGTGTTTGCTACCCGCAATGTCCCGAGTTTCCCGGAGGTAACAAGACGTGCTCAATACAGTCTAATGCAAAGAATTAAAAAATCAACCAACCCGATCATCCAAGCTATCCATGAGTCCTGCCATTTATCCTCTAAGCTATGCAATTCTTGGTATGAAAACGCCTTTCTGTAGCTCCACTTAACTTCGACATTACAGTATTATTTCTAAACAATTGTATATATTTCTATCCTTAGTGTATGAACTGTCATTGTATTAATAATTAATATTTGTCATATGGACTATAGTCTGCCAATAAACCTTTTCATTTTCATTACATAAATATAGCCGAGACAGACGTCTATAGTTGGTAACAAAAATGAGTTTCACGACGTGACCTTTTGAAGCGATTGTACGAGAACTTGATTTGATATTAAGTAAATAACATACACAAGCCTACTGGTATTTACTAGTAGACCCTAAATGTTTTTAAGTTAAAATAGCCAAAGTTTGTTTTGGGTTATTCCGAAGTTAGAGAAAACAGCAATTCAAATATGAAATTAATTTCTCAGCTGAAATGAAAACGAAATATCAAGTGAAAAAAAGTGAAATGAAAATGTATGTACAATTATGCACTCCGAAAACAAAATCCATACTAAATGTTACAAACCAACAGTGCACTAAAGCTTACGCATATTTTAAGTAGCTTTGCCAAAGAAAATTTCAAATACTGTAGCTTTCATACTCGTAAAATTAGCACGCCTTTCTTCGTTGATATTCGATTTAGGCTGGATCTGATACTGGTCAATCTGAGCGGGTTGCTTAGCATTTTTAACGCACTACAGTCACGTTAAAGGGATAAAGGGTTTACTTGCTCTGAAATGTTACTTTTTTAAACCATTAATCGAATGGACGCGTTACAAAAAGTTTTAGTAGTATTCGGTAGTTATTAAAAAAAAATAGAAATAGAGTAACAATAAATTGAACAAATAGAAATTGTAGAATGAAGTAATAAGCAGTATGAAAATAAAAACCCACTCTAATAGACAGAGTTTGTTTCCACAACAGTTTCGATGCCCACTGGCATCCTCCTCGGGTGGATACAGAAAAACGAGGAGGATGCCAGTGGGCATCGAAACTGTTGCGGAAATAAACTCTGTCTATTAGAGTGGGTTTTTATTTTCATATTTTGACCTTCACGTAGAAAAAAGTGAAGTTTTTTTGGCATTTATAATAAGCAGAGTATGTTTGAAAATGTAAAAAAAATAATAATAATTTAGGTATTCTTCCGTTATAAAAATATAAAATACAAATTTAATAAAATAAAAATTTAATGTAATAATAAAGTATAAGTGAGCAATTTTTGTTTTATATATTAATTATTCGCATTTTTATTTTAAAGTTTTGAAACGCGTATTTTGGAAAAGAGAATTTTGTTAGTCACGAAATATTTGAAGCTAATTCAGTTATTTATCTTCGTCACTTGTACTGTGTCATGATCAACTTCATTACAATTGGCGCGTCTCGTAGCAGTGAAAATGTCAAGTTACGTTATAAAGAAATACGGGTATACCCCGGTTTTCGCGAGAGTTACGTTCCTCAGACTCATTACGAATAGCGAAATTGCGAATAACGAATCATTTTTTCCCATATAAATACGTGTTTTATGGGGGGGATTCGTTCCGGTGGCCATTTTTCAGACAGTAAGATGTTTGGATACATTCCCATACGATACATAAAGTGAGTATAAAACACAAATACGGACCTGTATTAACATAGTAAGTTATGAATAACATCAATAAAAGAATAAACATACCTGTACTGTAATTTATTTCCTCAAACCACCTTCGACTGGGGTCAAACCACTCTCGACTCGCACTGAAAGTTTCACCACCACTGCTCTCACCTTCACCAACGACTTCCTTCCTCACATCTCGCCACAAAGACCGTGCCTTTTCTCGAATAATGGCCTAGGATACGGGTATGCTGCGCCGCGTTTGGTAGCAGGCGGAATTGTGAATTATTTTTTCCCTTATCTGGCATTGCGAATAACGGAGCTGGGTTTGCGAATAGCGGAATTTGGTGTCAAAAACTATACAGTATTACGTATAAGCGAAGTTACGAATATCGAAGCTATGAATAACGGGGTATACCTGTATATCTTTATAGATTGTCATTTGACAACGCAAACTTTGGTGAAGATTGTAAGTTCTTCGTTAATTCAATGACTTTCTTTTACCCGAGTGCAGTAGCCATCTAAAATTTATTTTTTAACAGTACAAAAATTTCTATATGAAGCGTTCATTTTTAAGTGTACCTTGGCAAATATTCCGCTGAACTCAAACCGGCAATTAATGACCAAAAGATATTTTTCTCGTTACTTTTGATGCGCTTTGAAAGAATCTGACACCCACTTCTTGCGCAAATGAGCAGTTTTCGAGATATTGTCAGTGTTCGTATTTGAAGACTCACAAATTTAGAAATGAAACGTGGTCAGATTCCTTCAAACTACGTCAGAATTAACCAGGAACATATTTACTGGTGAGGGCCCAACGTAACCTAACCTAGCTCTCTAACCCTAACCTATCCTAGCCTAACCACGTCTAAGCAATACATATATATGAACAAAAATTACTAGCCTGAAACTAAGCTTTATAATTATATGTAACCTAGGTGGGGCGCTCAGGGGGACACTTTTCGTTCGTAATGTAGACTACGTAGCTTTATAATTATTTATTGCTTTATAATCATTTGTACACTATATCAAACAGTTTTCCACATTATCTTTCGTAAGATTCGGAATATTATTTTTATAATTTTTTATGGTGAAAGGAGGGGGCTACGGGCGAGCGCCCGCAAAAGTGACCTCTCCACACCAGACGGAGAGAGCACAAAAACAAGGTCTCCAAGGCTCAATGATGCCTTTTTTTTAAATATAAATTTTGAGAAGGTTGAGTAGTGCGTAAGATGCGCGTATGTGTAGTGAGGAATAGAGGGAGAAGTGTGTGTGTGTTTCAGAGCATGCTGGACTGCTCACAGGGTAGATGAGACACGGAAAAAGATCAGCTAAGGAGGACAGTGACGGAGAAATGGGAGTTCCAGCACTCCCTGACTCCTGCCTAACATCCACCGCGGAGTACCTTCCCTGGTCGATTGGTGTCTACAATCTCCTCCTACATGTTGTCATGTTAAGGTACTGGTTTGAGTTCAGCGGAATATTAACCTGTATGTTCACCATTCCAAAGAAGAATCTCTCAATATCTCAAATGTAAAGTTAAATTTTTGGAACTACCTTAACGGTTGTCCTGCTTTAGTAACACTGAAAGTCATTTTCGGTCAACTGATTCAAAAGGTTCGAGTTCTGAACTAATTTTAAGATGAGGTACTTACAGTATCTGAATGGTAAAAGATACAATAGACAACAGACCCATTCCAAAATTATTAATATGAATGTAGTCAGAAAAGAACCATTTTGACTGGTCTGAATTCATTTAACGAACCTAAAACAAATTTAGCGTAAATTTCTTGATTAAACTTTACTTGAACGTTTGACATGTTTTCGATAACTGCACAAAGGCTTCCTTATA